>JAEIFV010000243.1:0-347500 GCA_018904265.1 Lordiphosa collinella
CTACTCTGTTGACAGCCTGCCAAGTACTGACAATGAGGGACTAATCGAGAGATCTGCTCTCATGACGGGACCACCTTATACTTATTACATCATGGGTTGATCAAAGACTACTTTGAGAAGAGTCAGGGTAAAAATGTTATTTCGGTTCCATTTTTCATGGAGTCCTAGGGTAATTGATTTTTTTTTCTGACCACTTGTAAGCTCTGACAATAAGTCGCCCTGCCTTTACGGTATTTATGGAATGGTTGCATTATCGTTCCGTATCGATTCATCGTCTTAAGAAGAAAAAACTGATTGGCTAATAAATTGGAAGTAAATCGTGAAACAAAGAACAGCTGAGCAAAGAGTCACTTACCAAACAGACACTGAAGAAAAACGGACAACATGGGAACTGGGAACATAGCGTCGTTGATCATTGAGTTCCCGAATAAGGAGTCGTTGCAAAATTAAAAATGAAGATTGTTCTTCTGAAAAGTCACTTTTCCCCTTCTGCCGGTAGCGTTACGGAGCCGTTGGGTGAGTTCCACCTTAACTAATCCTCGTACTTACCTTGGCTTAAGGTATTAATTGGCAATAAGGTAATGATTCGCGTCTCCCGTCAATTGAATACGGTGTTAAAACTGGAGCAATGTTTTATTTTTTTATGCAAATTACATCTTCAATGAGCTTTTTCAATTACTCTGGCCTGGAAATTATGGTTTATGGTTGGTTAGTACCTCAAATGAGGCAGCACTTCTCGTTTATTAAATAATTCATGTACCTATGCATTGCATTTCCGACTCGTTTGCGACTCCTAACCGATGGTTTCCACATTATTAATTCTTTTTCTTGCCTAAGCCAATTCTTATTTGCCTGCTTATCTTGACCAACTTCCTTTGCTAGCTGGCACTTAAGAGGAGTCCGCTTTCAACTATCCCGAGTGCATTTCTATGTGGGGTGGAACGGCCCAAGTGCAGCTGTGGCTGCCTCGTTGAAATTGTTGTTGCCGGTAGCGTTTTCTGATCGCTGGACAAGCGAATCCAGAGCAGAGGACGGCAAGGGGCCAAGTTGATTTATTCTAATCTGTATAAGCGTTGCTATAATAAAGCAAAAGAGCCCACGGAGTGGACAATGCTGGCCAGCGGCTTTTGGTCATGTCCAAAGCTAAGGCCAAATTGCAGATCAGGCCAGGTTCCCTCTCTCGTTCACATTGTGTGTGTGCCACTTGGGCGCAGGCTCAGTTGGTTCTGCACTGTAATTGGATTTAAGCCGCCGGTGCATGCGCAGCTGCAGATTCTAATGACTCAGCAGCAAGCAGCAAAGTGAAAAAGGGAATGGCAGTGGGGCAGGAATAAAGGCTGGGGTCCTGGGCATTGTTCTTGATTTGGGCCAGGGTTCAGAGGCAAACCTTTCACCGAGACTAATGCACAAATGAAGATGCCAGCGCTAATTTATTGACTTCGAAAGTCGAAGGTAGCAACTACATGCAAAATGTCGCCAGTTTCAAGAATGTTATCGCTTCAAGTTGCTAAAAGTGTTTGGGACGACAGGCAAGAAGGAGGCGAGAGACGACAACAGTGGTGATAGCCAGCCAAGGCAATGGCCAAGGCGAAGCGTCAATGGCAGCAGCAGCAGCAGCAGCAACTGTCTGCTTGCAACACCCACGTTGCTGCTGCTGTTATCTGTGTACAAGTAAATTTTCTCTGGCAGAAAGAGTCAAGTAACTTTGCTATTACGTCTGCTGCAAATGTTATATCAGCTGGTGAAGAATAACGATTTGAACAAAATAGAGAGGAAAGTCCGGTCCATGATCCGGTTCGATGGACCTAATATGCCCAAACCGAACCGGTTCTGCGGGGGGTTCGGTTTCGGAACGGTTTCCAAAGTTGGTTTTATTTGGCGTTTCTTAGGTATTACGCAGAGGATCTGTTCACTTCTGCTCCTAGTGAACTGTGCCCGTCTTGTTTAGTAGTGCCAGGATGCCCTCTGCGCTGTTTCAGTGTTTCGGCCCATGAGCTTGAAGTATCTGCTCTTTTCCACTGCTCTAAGCTCTTAAAGTCAATTACGTTCCATAGAAATTTAATCCGAAAATTAATTCAATTTCCAAGGGTATGTAAACTTCTGCAAGTGACTTTCTTAACACATTCTGATGGTTTTTGTTTGTCGTCGTTGCGTTTTATTCAAATTTCTACATGCTGCTAACACGCAAAGAGCAACGCAGCGGCCGTGACGGTGCAGGAGTTGCGGGAGTAGGCGGTGGCCAAATCACGTAATGCGCCATGCAAACAATGTTAAAACACTTGTGGCCCAGAGTCGTCGAGGACGACGCGACGGAGCACAGACAGTGGAGCCGGGTCTAAGGCTTTTGCCACTTCACTTGATTTTATTTTAGCGCAAATTTGCATTTTCAATTCTCTGGTTGCACGGGAGTGGAAATGGAAATCAGCCGGCCAGGAGGAAGAAGTCTTTGCGTTTATTTAAATTTATTTTCCTAGAATGCCACAAGTCGCCATCGTCGCATCGATGTGCAATTTGTTGTCGCTGCGACGTCAGAGCTGCATCCGCTGCCGGCCGGTAGTCAGTGGAAGTAGCAAGTCTCCAGGTCCTCCAACTGCGTCTGCGTATGAAAATTAATTGTTGCCACTCGTGACGACGACTACGAAGGCAGTGGCAACTACTTCGAGGCAAGTGGGCGCATATCGTTTAGATTTATGGCCCGCTCTTGTCCCGGCCGAGTGTCGCGTGATAAGTCTATAAAATGTACTTTACATTTGTACGTGCAAATGGCAGTGGGACGATTTGCATATTTGCGAAAGTTTTCATCGTGTAGGACTTTCATTATGTCCCCATATCTCGCATACTCGCCAGAAACTGCATTCAAGTAGCTGCTGCTGCTGCTGGTGCTGCTTGGGTGAAAGGCAGCTCATGGTGCGACCGATGGCTGTTGATGAAAAGGTTCATGTGGGCTGGTCCCAACACACAAGACAACAAAACACAACCCATTACCCGCGTTAATTGTATCTCATATGCGGCAATTGAGTTATATGTGCGATTTCTGCGGTGAAAGCACAGTTTTGTCATTTGGCCTAGAGGGATGTGTTTATGGGTAGTTATAATGCAAGAGTAAATGAGTGGGAAGTGTGCTAAAAAATTGGCAACTTATGAGAGAAACCAAAAAGATGCAGGAGAAGTTATGCCAATCTACATACACAAGCGAGTGGGCCGATATTAATGAATGAACTACCTGCCAAGGGCAGCTATTTTTTATAAACCAGTTCTATAGCAAGAAGCCTATATACCTTACATACATACATGTGGGATTTGAAGAAAACCACCAGAAGCGGTAGGATCTATAAACCGATCAATTAACTATCGATAAGTCTTGCAATGCAGCACTGTTTAATCGACTCAGAAAAGGAAAGAACCAGTTCTCAATTGATTTAGTTCAGTTCAGCTCAGTGCAGAGGAGAGATTGAGTCAGTCAAGAGAAGAGTGAAGAAGCGTTTCTAGAGTCGTGCGTTCGCAGTTGCTCGTTGCCTAAAATTCGTCCTAATTAAGGGGTTAGGTGGGTTTCAAAATTTCTAAAAAATAATTTTTTTATTTTTGCTTATCTTATAGTTTAATATGCCTAGAGTATTCTCTCAAAGTCCAAGACTAATTATTGGAAAACTTTGACAAGTTTTGTCAAACTAGATTAAGAACTATTGAAAGTTTAAACCTTTTCGACCACAAATTGTGCTTTAATGACCATATCGGCATTACCGTAATTCTTGAATATTGCTCTTGCGTTTGGTCTCTTCAGTACGATAAATATCAGGACCTTATAGAAAGTGTTCAGAAACAATTTCTTTTATTTGCATTGCGCGGCTTAAACTGGGATTCTCATCGCCTACTACCATCTTATGTTGACCGGCTACAATTAATAAACCTGCCAACTTTGAAGAACCGAAGAACATGTCATGGCGTAATATTCGTCCACAAGCTGATTTATGGAGATGTGGATTCGACTTTCCTACTAAGTCAGCTCCGATTTGCAGAACCATTAAGATTTAAGCGATCGTATGAACCTCTAGCGCTACACACCTGTAGAACTAACTTCGCCCTACATGATCCTTTTCGTGTAATATGTTCAAATTATAATAATTTGCATCATTTGTTGTCAACTGATTGTTCATTGTATAATAATACGTGTAATATTTTATTGTTTTTGTCCTCTCCACGCTCTTGAATCTCTCTTCTCCGTCCACTTGATGTGAGCCGGGGCATATCAATAAAAAACTCCCCTAACCTGGACGGGGAAGTAGATCAATATTTTGTATCCCTTTAAATTTTAATGTTGACAGATAATTGTCAACTATATTTATACAAATAAACAAATAAACCGCGGATAGACGGACAGACGAACAACATCGACTTGTATCACTCACTGCACAGAACAAGAACTAGAAGCTCGCCGTGTCCAGAGTTGGTCACAGTTATTATTTGTTTCTGGGACGCTTGGTTCTTTTGTTTGCTGAAATCGTTTCCCCCGCCAAAGTAAGAAAAGATGTGGTAGTTCGTGATTATAAAAGGATTTATGACTAAGGTTTACGTGGTGAGCCTAATTCCTATCTTATACGTAATAGTTCATGCCTCGAGGCATTTCTCGGGAGGATTCGGTACCTCGAGCTTGGAGTACTGGGCCAAGGGCCAGTTTTGGGAGTGTCTATGTTAATTGAACTTTCTCTTTACCCTGTTCCGAACATCGATTTGTTAGGACGTGTTTATTCGGGGGTGCCGTCGAATGCAGTGCTTCGACCTTGGATGACCAGGTCAGGAGCCGATTCCGAAATCGCACTACCTGTAGCTCACCCGCCGCCGATTCGAAAATCTCACGTCGGGAGTCGGACTGGGCAAGCGTCGGGTCTATTCCACCGGGAATCCCGTCCAGACACAGATGCCGATTCGGAAATCGCACATCGAGAGCTGCCCAAAGCCTATTCGGAAATCGCACTATTGGCCCCTGGGTGGGAGCGCGTGGAAATCGCACTGCGTCCAGATGCGCTTGAAGGTCAGGGGCTGATTCGGAAATCGCACCTCCTGCGGCTCACCCACTGCCGATTCGGAAATCGCACGTTGGAAGTCGGACTGGGCAAGCGTCGGGTCTATTCCACCGGGAATCCCGTCCAGAGCCAACCAAAGCCGATTCGGAAATCGCACTATTGGTTCCTTTGCCTGGGAACTACTGCTGCTAGAGGGAGGGAGAGAGAGATTAGTCCACCTTACCAAGAAGTTCACTCTACCGAAACCGCGCTCTAAGTGAGCCGCTTGCGGTTAGGGTAGTGGCAGCGTGCTATCGATAAAGATGACGCGCGTAATCAACAGCTGATTGCCGATCGATTGCGCGCGCTCGCCGGGTGTGTTTGAAATTGGGCGCTTAATTATTAGCTGAAAAGAAACTTAGCTCTAGGTTAGCCGCTCCATGCGTATGCTAACGATATTTATTTCAAAATTATAATAAAATTAACAAAATGAAGAAAGAGTTAGAAAATAGTGATCGGACAGGCTGAAAACAAACTTAGTTCGAAGAAAGCGGATTCTTGCGTCTGCTAATGATCAAAAATTAGAAATAATAATGAATAAAATTAGAAATAATAATAATTATAAGTTGGCGCTTCTGGAACTTGATATGAGCTCCGCTGGGGCGTTGCAATTCTTTATGGAATCGAAGATGCTTCATTTTTTTTAACCATTACTGTCAGTGACTGATACAATAAGTCAGCGGTGGTTTCAAAAATTTAGGAGCGAGACTATAGATCAGGAAACTTGCTGCTCTACTGTGTTACTGGCATGACGGCCTGCTTTTTAAGCTGTAGTCTCTTCTCCCAACTGAGCAGCTTGCTTTGTTGCGCAGAGCCCGTCATTGAGCGAGTAGCTCACTCGGATATCAAACAATTGGCAACTCCCGCGTGGGTCACGAGGCTAGCATGCGGCATGTACTTGTTGAAAAAATTTTCCTTTAAATCAAGTATTCATACCACCAGTAAAGCTTATCACCTCGCAATATACATAAATAGGAAAATTTCTGTTTTAAGTGGCGCGCGGTGGATTTAAAGTTTTTTTGAATCACTCATACGCAGTGTTGCCTATTTTTATACCCTGTTCTCATTACAATTGTTAAAAGGGGATCATGAAGTGGTTTCCGGTCCCATAAAGTATATATATTCTTGATCAGCGTCAAAAGCCGATTCGATATAGCACCGTCCTTCTGTCTGTATGAACGCGTCGATCTCAGAGACTATAAGGGATAGAACCACAAATTTTTGCATGACCTTTCAACCTTTCGAGTATATACCGCGTTGAAGCCAAGAAAGCGTACTTGGCCCAGCCCTGTATACCCTGTGCACCGCGGACTTGTCGGTTCCAAACTTGTCGGTCCCAAACGCCCAAAACTCATTTATAGCGTCTTATGTCTTCCTAGTATCCAGCTCCATCACCAGTAGAGCGTCAGCCACAGCAAATTTGTTTTGGAACGGCTTCAGTGCTTGGAAGTCCGCTGTCAATCTAGAAAAAGTAAATACTGCAGTTTCTAAAAAAAAAGAGCCTTAACCTGAACGACTCAGTCTTACCACATAAGCACCCTGTCAGGTACCTAGGCATAACACGGAATGGAATGGACTTACGTGTTCTGACCACATTCAGCGAGCTGTGGCTTCTTAAGCTTAGTTTACACGACCTGATCGCTCAGCTGAACCGACCCTGTAGTTCAGCTGCACCGGTGCGTCATTAATGAATTCCCTAACTCTGCGTAGCGAGCACTCGCCACCAGACCAACCACCATCCAAGTATTTGCCTAACGAATTTTGTATGGGATTACCAGTCGTTAGTGTGTTGGTTGATGCACACTATAGTTCACGTACTAGACTAGCGCTGTGCTGCATTACCTGTCGTTATCGACGCGACTGACGCTCAGTGATGCATCAGGTCGTTAGGCCTGGTGGAGCCTTCACACCAGCTGTACTACAGGGGAGTCAGCAGAGCAACTCGGTTCAGCGTTTACACATGCCTGAGAAGCTCAGTTGAGTCAGTTGCAAAACCAATGGTTCATTGTCCGCTCTGCTGTGCGGAAGTGTTGGGTTGTTCATGAGTGAGTGAACAAAATTGAGTTGTTCACTCAACTGAGCAAGTGAACATGTTCTTCATTAGAATTGTTCAGTTGTTCTTGTTCAGTTGTTCTCTCAACTGTTCAACTCTTCAACTGAAACGCCTTCAAACTTCGTATTTCTTAGTTTACTATGATTTTCCATTATTCTACTAAATTTGGTCGAAATCGGACATCTATAAAGTATAGCTGCCATAGAAAAGTATAGTCTGAAAAGTAGTCTTAATTAGAAAAACTTTTTTTTTTCCATGGAAATGTCCTCAAAATTGGCATGTATTTATTTTATATGCTTCTACACGATCTTACAAAGTTTGGTCAAAATCGGACGACTATAGCATATAGCTGCCATAGGAACGATGGGTTGAAAAACTAGTTCTTGTGAGAAAAACTTTTTTGTTTTAAATGGATCGCCTCCAAATTTCGTAATTAACAGTGTATTTTGCTTTTCCATGATTTTACCAAGTTTGGTCGAAATCACACATCTATATAGTATAGATCCCATAGAAAAGTAAGGTCCAAACAGTAGTCTTAGAAAAACTTTTTTGTTTTCAATAGAAGCTGCAAGGGTATACAAAACTTCGGCCAAGCCGAAGTTAACTTTCCACTATTTTTCTAACTAAAACTAGTTTTTCGACCGATTGTTCATATGTGAGCTATAAGATATAGTCAAACAAATGTCCAGTTTGGTGAAGATTGCTTTCTAACTGACGGAGGAGATAGCATAGAAACAGACAGACGGACGGACAGACAAACATGGCTAAATCAACTCAGCTCTTCATGCTGCTCAAGAAGGTTTCTTCTATGCGTTACAAACATCAGACTTCTTTTTTGTTTATCCACTAAAATTGAGGTTCAGAGGGAACAATGAGGCTACTACTAAGTGCACCATTTATAATCTCAGTTCCCCACCTTTTATAGATGCAACTATTTTTCTGCAACATAATCAATGCGCAAATCTACTCAACACATTGTCACCCGGCTCACTGCGCTTTCCCCCCTGCTCTGCAGTTGGCTCTGCCATTCCTTGGATTTTCAAGCGCTGCGCTTTGTTCAATCAATTTTTGCTTGATTTACAATTTCAAGTTGATGACATTTCACCAGCAGCAGACGCTGCTCCAGTCGGTCCTCCTAGTCGTCGTTGGTTTGTCAGTTTGAGAGCGGGAACCTAGGGGAGATCAGACGACAGGGAGGCAAGTGCTCTTCGTGACACATTGCTCCATTAATTTGATGGATTGTAAAGTTTTCCGCTTCAGTGGCTTTGAGCATAAACGCCGAAAAAAAAACCGAAGGGAAAACTGCAAGAAAAAGGAAAATTAAAGCGCTCACACATTGATGGGGACAGTCGCTAGCCAAGGGGGACGTGGTGGCACGGGCACAGGCAGTGGTAAATGTTGTAAATTTATGCCTGCCCAAGTTGACGCTTCACTGAATTTGTGTGTTAAATTGTCACCAACCAGAGGAGAGACCCAGCGTCAATGATGAGGCTGCTGATGATGATGGAACAGCAGTTCCAGGTTGGGTCCGTTAAGCAAGTGACCAGGCTCAAGCAAGTAGTGTACAGGGATACGCATCGTTGAAAGGACCTCATTTGCATTGTGTACACGGCCAACGAAATTTGTAACGCTTGGCTTGAGCTGAAGTTTTAAACGAATTGAAAAATAAGAAAGAGTGGGTAAATGAAACAAGTGATATCTTTCCGTTTTTTTTGCAATACAACAAAAATACATACAATTTTCCTTCGGAAAAAGGTCCTGGAAATGGGAAAATTTACATGTGGTTATATGTACAATAGGGTGCGTTTTTTAAGGGCAAAATTGAAATTTAGTAACGGCGACCCCCAGAAAGGTTCCTTTTGTATTATAAATAATAAAATTTCAAACAAAACAAAAACCACACTTGGTGAAATAAGAATATGCCAATAAAAAGGACGTTTTCGTAAAAAACAAAAACGTTTTCCTCACTCGAACTAGATTTCGACCGATCGTTCCTATGGGAGTTATATGCTATAGTCATACGATTTTGATCAAACTTTGCAGAATTGTGTTAAAGTATATAACATAAGTGTATGCAAATGATAAGGACGTTTTCATTAAAAATAAAAAAGTTTTTCTCACTAGAACTAGTTTTTCGACCAATCGTTTCTTTGGCAGCTATATGCTATAGTCATCCGATTTCGGCCAAACTTAGTGAAATCATGGAAAAGGATAGTAAACTATGAAATAAGTATTTTGGAGGCGTTTTCATTAAAAACAAAAAAGTTTTTCTCACTAAGACTAGTTTTTCTACCGATCGTTCCTATGGCAGCTATATGCTATAGTCATCCGATCCGGCCGGTTCCGACAAATGTGCAGCCTATATGTACCAAAAGACTTCGCGCAAAGTTTGGTGAGGATAGCTTTAAAATTGACGGAGGAGATAGCATAGAAACAGACGGACGGACGGACGGACAGTCGGACAAACGGACAAGCCTAAATGAACTCAGCTCGTCATGCGTCGTATATATATTCTTAATCAGCACGACGAGCTGAGTTGATTAAGCTTAAAAGCCAGATACGAGACAACTCAATGTACGATAACCACATTTAACATACAAAATGATGCAAGCAATATACACGAGCGAAACGACTATTTCCTACCAAATGACAAAATTGCAAGCATATTCAAAAAACTAAAAAACGAGGTGTCCTCAGGTATTGACGAAATTCCGAATATGGCCCTCAAGAACATCCCAAAAAAAATAATAAATCAATATGGCATTTTATTTAATAATATGCTGAATAACTCCTACTTTCCTTCTTCATGGAAAACAGCCAAAATAATACTTATACAAAAAAGAACAAAGACCCAACCGACTTAAACAATTTACGTCCAATTAGCCTACTACCAAACATTAGTAAAATCTTTGAAACATGTATAAATATTAATATAAACAAGCACTGCGAACAATTCAAACTAATAAGTGATCACCAATTTGGCTTTAAGTACAGACATTCTACTACACACGCAATACACATATTAATATCCGATATCAGATGGCATCAAAACAATAAAAAGGCAGTAGGAGAATGCTTAGTAGATTTAGGAAATGCATTCGATAGCGTTTGGTTAAAAGGACTTATGTTAAAACTAGTAAAATACAAATTCCCGTTTCACTTACTTTACAACATGATCAATAACAAATACTTCATTATCAATAACAAAAACGATTTTAGCCAAAAAAGTTCAAAATAATTAACGGACTCCAACAGGGTATAGTCAACTCTCCTATATTATTTAATTTATACACCCTAGACTTACTAAGGAAGCTAGAGAATATTATCGCATTTGCAGATGCTAAAATTGTCCGGATATTTGTAACGCATAGAAGGAAGCATCTCCGACCACATAAAGTATATATATTCTTGATCAGCATGACGAGCTGAGTTGATTTAGCTTTGTCCGTCTGTCCGTCTGTCCGTCTGTCCGTCTGTTTCTAAGCTATCTCCTCCGTCAGTTTTAAAGCTATCCTCACCAAACTTTGCACGAAGTCTTTTGGTACAAATACGCTGTACATTTGTCGGAACCGGCCGGATCGGATGACTATAGCATATAGCTGCCATAGGAACGATCGGTTGAAAAACTAGTCTTAAAGAGAAAAACTTGTTTGTTTTTAATGGAAACGCCTCCAAACTGCGTATTTCTTAGTTTACTATGATTTTCCATTATTCTACCAAATTTGGTCGAAATCGGACATCTATAAAGTATAGCTGCCTTAAAAAAGTATAGTCTGAAAAGTAGTCTTAATTAGAAAAACTTTTTTGTTTTCCATGGAAATGTCCTCAAAATTGGCATGTATTTATTTTATATGCTTCTACACGATCTTACAAAGTTTGGTCAAAATCGGACGACTATAGCATATAGCTGCCATAGGAACGATAGGTTGAAAAACTAGTTCTAGTGAGAAAAACTTTTTTGTTTTTAATGAAAACGTCCTTATCATTGGCATACACTTAATTTATATACTTCTACACAATTCTACAAAGTTTGGTCGAAATCGGATGACTATAGCATATAGCTCCCATAGGAACGATCGGCCGAAAACTTGTTCGAGTGAGGAAAACTTTTTCGTTTTTAATGAAAGCGTCTTTTTTATTGGCGTACACTTATTGAACATACTTTGGACACATTTCTACAAAGTTTTATCAAAATCGGATGACTATAGCATATAGCTGCTGTATGAATGATCGGTCGAAAAAGAAGTACTAGTGAGAA
This sequence comes from Lordiphosa collinella, assembly GCA_018904265.1. Lineage (NCBI taxonomy): Eukaryota > Metazoa > Arthropoda > Insecta > Diptera > Drosophilidae > Lordiphosa > Lordiphosa collinella. Next base: position 11,372 of record JAEIFV010000243.1, read on the forward strand.
AAACTTTTTGTTTTAAATGGGATCGCCTCCAAATTTCGTAATTAACAGTGTATTATGCTTTTCCATGATTTCACCAAGTTTAATCGAAATCAGACATCTCTATAGCGTAGATCCCATAGAAAAGTAATGTCCAAATAGTATTCTTAGAAAAACTTTTTTTTCAATGGAAGCTGTAAGGGTATACAAAACTTCGGCCGAGCCGAAGTTAACTTTCCCCTATTTTTATTTTTGTGTGATTTCAGCTCTGGGGTTCGATCATTTCTCAAGCTACATTTAGTTCTTGTATTATGGTTCTATCGGCTGTTAAAAATTATATTATATGATAAGTTTTGCTTTGCTCAGCGATCAATCTCTCTGCTTAAAACTCTCAATTATATCTCCAAGTTTGTAAAGTGAATTTCATCAGTAGTCTTTTGACTTAGAGTTCAAACGGTTGGCAACTCTTGTCACGCAGTTGTTCGTTTGTACCCTAATAAATTTAAGGATCAAAACTGTCCAAGTTTTTGCATTGACTGTTGCCTTACGTGGCTTCTTCCAACTAAAAGATGCTAACAAGCAGAGCGTCTCCCTTGCGATTTGCAAGCGATTATGGCAAACGCTTTGTTCTGCCAACTAAATATGACAAGCGTGGCTGGTCAAGCTTGTCCTCCCTCCCACAGCGATGGATGTGGCTGATAGGCGAGTTTTGCATAAAATGCAAAGCATCGGCGGAAATGCGTTTAGAGTCCTTTGAGCAGGCAGCCCCACAGCCATATTGCCACTAAGACGGGTCTGTGGGTTTTTTGCCGTTTCGGTCGGCACATTGTCTGCCGCTCCAAATGAAGCTCCTCACTGGCCGGGGCTTTGTTTAATTGCAAGGCAAACTGCACTGCCTGCCCGGCTGGCTTCCTTTCGCCAGACTCTCAGCTGCATGAATTGTCCCTGGAGGCATATGCACCATGCTTGCAATTGAGAATCGGAGCACGCTTCATGTTTGGCTTGGGCAGGCTTAAAAATTCCTATGCCCATGCCCAGTTCCTGTTGCCGGGCCACGCACAATGCGCGCATAATAATGAGACAGCAGGAGCAGGCGATGGAGCGGCTATAAACCAGTCTGACCTGCCTAAAGGAGCTGCCGCTGCCCCTCCGCTCCCCTTACTCCGTCTGTGCGCTTTTGCGATCCGTTTGTTTGCATTGCATTTTGTCACATACGTGATTAATGGTGATTCTTTCTTGTCTGATCCCCAATGGGTAGGCATTAGAATGCCATTTGTCTATGAAGGTAGGTGAAATGGGTGGAGTGGGCGATAGTCCCAACTTTCCAGCGGCTCATGACTTAAGCGGATTTTTTTTGGGTTGCTGGGCAAAACTTTGTCCCATTTCTTCCTTCTGCTGAAAACGGTTAACCACAACAAAGAACGAGACTGGCCGCAAAGCGAAAGCCCAGCAAGAAGTTGTTTTAAATCGCGCACGAGTGAGCACAGAGCCCACCTCCCCTTATCCACTTTTGGCTGGTTGCATATGCAGCCGCGCCCCGCTTGGTGCCTTGTCAACGTTTGTGCTAGCCGCGGGTTTTGTTCCTTTTTTTTTTGGCTTAAGCCCTTCCCCCTTCCCGTCGTCCAACTTTCGTGCAATGCATTTCTATTGTTCTTAGCTGAAGAGAGCGAAGTAAACTGCCAACGGGACCAAAAACCAACAAAAACAAAAGCCAATGCCGTCGCCATACTCCTGTTGGGCACTCCTTGAAAACGTAACGAAGTCGCCGTCGTCGTCGTCGTCGCTGCCACAAAATGAACGCTTTATACCTACTTAGATCGCTATAAATTTGGCTTAAGGCAAGAAAAGTGTTGCCGGTGTCCCAAGTACAGTGGATTCCGGTGCGATCAAAAAAGGTTCTTTGGATTCTTAATTTGGGGATATGAAAAATTTAGCTCACTCGATTATTTACTGTCTTTCGATTCACAGAACGTCCTCAGCAACTTGCCCCACCCTGTTATTTCATCATGACTTTAGTCATAAGAGCTGTAAAAGAAATCTTCCGGTAGCATAAGCACTCGCCTGTAATATTTCTCAAGGCTGTAAGCCTGTAGAATTACGCTTAAGGTTCGGTCCGGCGGCTTGAACCACTTGAAAAGTTGAAGGTTCGGTCTGCGGACTGGTGCCTGTAGTTATTTGTAGGAGTCTTGCTTTACATATATTCCTGGAAATTGGAAAGATTTTTGGTTGCGTCTGATAAACTTTGTTATTATTTTTTTCGTTCAGGAAACCAAGCTCTTTAAATCGTTAATCTTTCCTCGAATGAACCAAGAGCTTCCAAGAGTGCCTGGTGCCTAGATTTGCCATTTTTCAAAATGACATGCTTATTTTTTCTTCTGCAAAACGAATGGCTTAAATCTGTTCAATACTTTTCTAAGAGAGCTACACTATGTAGATATTTGATTTCGACCAATCTTAGTGGAATCATGACAAAGAATAACAAACTAACAGTTACGAAGTTTGGAGGCGATTATATTTAAAACAAAAGGATTTTTCTCACTAGAACTTCTTTTTCGACCGAACATTCGTACTGTAGCTATATGCTACAGTCACCCGATTTTGACAAAACTTTGTAGAATTGCTTAAAAGTATATAAAATAAGTATATGCCAATGATATGGACGTTTTTACTGAAAACAAACAAAATTTTTCTCACTAGAACTAGTTTTTAGACCGATCGTTCCTATGGCAGCTTTATGCTATAGTCAACCGATCCGGCCAGTTCCGACAAATGCGTTTTCCAAATCTGAAACAAACTCGATTTGGATCTGGTATACACCTTTCTACATGCAAAAATGTGTGGCTCTATCTCTTACAGTCTCTGAGATCGACGCTTTCATACGGTCAGACGGACGGACAGACAGACGGACATGGCTAAATGGACTCGGCTGTTGATGCTGATCAAGAATATATATACGTTAATATGTCGCAAATGCTTCCTTCTATCTGTTACATACTTTCGCACAACTTCATGACTTCATGAGGGGAAAAAAAGTCACCAGGCGAGGATGGTTTTGATAATAGGGTCATCAATGCCCTCCCAGTAAAAGCGGGGCTCTTCCTGGTTTTTTTTTTTTGAATGCGGCATTGCCAAAGGCGTAGAAAAAGGCTCAAATCGTTATGATTCATAGTGCTGGGAAGAGCCCGCCGGAGGTCGATTCAAACCGTCCAATCAGTCTTTCATCGACGGTAACAAAAATTTTTGAGAAGTGTCTACTAGCCCGAATAATTGCAATCGATGGAGTGTGTGGCAGGATACATCCCTTTTAGTTCGGGTTCAGAAAGTCACATAGGACCCCTGAGCAGCTGAATAAGATGAATTACTTTATTCTCGACGGATTTCAGGCCATGGAATAGTTGCATTCTATCTGGACACTAGGCAGGCTTTTGATAGAATGTGGCACGACCGACTGCTCTGTAAGGTACTACAAAAACATTGAAATATTGCGAGGGTTCGTGAATTCGCTATTGGTTGGTTAATATATTGGCTTGTTTTGTGTATTGGTGAGTTTGCCAAAATCTCCTAACAAAATACAAGAGGTTTGAAACCAACCGAAAGAGATTTCTAGGACACCGAGAATTGGTTTTGGGTTGGAATTTGGTTGGAACAGATTTCTGGGACACCGCCGATTGTAAGTTTCACGTATTTATGTTTGCTCTAATGTTGTTGTTGCAATTAACAACTGTTATCATAGTAATTTCAGCTACAAATTTTTTTACACATATTTTGTTATTGTAAAAAGTTACAGTTGTTTCAGTAAATTTACCATAGAAATGGTAACTCTAACGTTGCTTGATCTGACGTGGCCAAAGTCTTCCTTTTTAAGCATTTCAGTTACAGTACTGTGCAAATAGTCATCTTACTAATTTTTCGGTATTATAACAGTAATAATAGTAAAGTGTTACAGTAAAAATTCCCAAACAGTCAAAGCACTGTTAGCATGGAATGGCCTCTGCCGACATGCAGAAGATGTGTGTCTTGTCTTAAAAGTTATGAACAAACATAACTTATTGACCTGGAGGCTGCTAAAATGTTCTCTTATTGATTTTCAAAAAGGTCACTAAAACAGACACATAGTAAAGTAACTAAAATAGTTACATTACTATTTTTTGGTACTTTTACTGAAAAAAAGTTTGTATGGTAACTTGAGAGCTAAAATAGTATTCCTACTACTTTACATTAGTTTTTCGGAAAACTGTCAAAGTACTATTCTGCTGGTAAAATTACTGTGAAAATAGTAAGAAAAGCTACTTACTGTAAGCATCAATATATATTACAAATTTTGTCGGTTGGCGCATTTCTAAGCGATATTTTCGGTTCGATTTACTATAGCAACCTTTCTCTTTACGTAAAGGTTTACGTGATAGTTAATGTAAAAATTGGTTAATTTAACCGACTTTGTGGGTTGGCGCATTTCTAACCTACGATATAGGTTAAATTTACCCACAGATTTTTTTGTGTGCAGGACATAAATACTTGGGAGTATATCTGGACAAGCGCCTTACATTCGGAACCCATATCAATGCGCTTGTAAGGTCACTCTCTGTCTTTAATGCTGACACGTCTAAATAATACACAGTCATTTCACTCAACAAACCTAATTCAATAATCCGTCAATTCGACACATTAAAATTCAACACAAAACAAAGTCATCAGAAAACAATTTCAACACAAAGTCATTTCACTTGACTTGAAACTTGAAGTCAATTCAACACATTCAAAATTACCACAAAAAAATAAGGGAAAGTTAACTTCGGCTCGGCTGAGATGTCTGATTTCGACCAAACTTGGTGAAATCATGGAAAAGCATAATACACTGTTAAATACGAAATCTGGAGGCGATCCCATTTAAAAAAAAATTTTTTGTGACGTTGTGTGTGTTGGTGCTCCCAACCCATCAACCGAGCCCCTTGTTGTGTGTGCCCCTTTAAAGCTATGCAAGTAAAAAAGTTTTTCTCTCTAGAACTTTTTTTTCGACCGATTATTTATACTGCAGCTATATGCTATAGTCATCAGATATTGATAAATCATTGTAGAAATGTGTTGAAGTATATAAAAAAAGAACATGCCAATAAATAGGACGTTTTCATAAGAAACAAAACAGCTTTCCCCACTCAAACTAGTTTTTCGACCGATCGTTGCTATGGGAGCCATATGCTATAGTCATCCGATTTCGACCAAACTCTGTTAAATTGTGTAAAAGTATATAAAATAAGTGTATGCCAATGATAAGGACGTTTTCATTAAAAACAAAAAAGGTTTTCTCACTAGAACAAGTTTTCGACCGATCGTTCCTATGGCAGCTATATGCTATAGTTATCCGATTTCGACCAAACTTAGTGAAATCATGGGATAGAATAGTAAACTAAGAAATACGGATTTTGGAGGCGTTTCTATTAAAATCAAAAAAGTTTTTCTCACTATGACTAGTTTTTCGACCGATCGTTCCTATGGCAGCTATATGCTATAGTCATCCGATCCGGCCGGTTCCGACAAATGTGCAGCGTACTTGTACCAAAAGACTTCGTGCAAAGTTTGGTGAGGATAGCTTTAAAACTGACGGAGGAGATAGCATAGAAACAGACGGACAGACGGACAGACGGACAAGGCTAAATCAACTCAGCTCGTCGTGCTGATCCAGAATATATATACTTTATGTGGTCGGAGATGCTTCCTTCTATGCGTTACAAACATCCGGACAATTTTATAATACCCTCTGCAAGGGTATAAAAAAAAAGGGAAAGTTAACTTCGGCTCGGTTGAGATGTCTGACTTCGACCAAACTTGGTTAAATCATGGAAAAGCATAATACACTGTTAAATACGAAATCTGGAGGCGATCCCATTTAAAACAAAAAAGTTTTTCTCTCTAGAACTTTTTTTTCGACCGATTATTCATACTGCAGCTATATGCTATAGTCATCAGATATTGATAAATCATTTTAGAAATGTGTTGAAGTATATTAAAAAAAGAACATGCCAATAAAAAGGACGTTTTCATAAGAAACAAAACAGCTTTCCCCACTCGAACTAGTTTTTCGACCGATATAGTCATCCGATTTCGACCAAACTCTGTTAAATTGTGTAAAAGTATATAAAATAAGTGTATGCCAATGATAAGGACGTTTTCATTAAAAACAAAAAAGGTTTTCTCACTAGAACAAGTTTTCGACCGATCGTTCCTATGGCAGCTATATGCTATAGTTATCCGATTTCGATTAAACTTAGTGAAATCATGGGATAGAATAGTAAACTAAGAAATACGGATTTTGGAGGCGTTTCTATTAAAATCAAAAAGTTTTTCTCACAAAGACTAGTTTTTCGACCGATCGTTCCTATGGCAGCTATATGCTATAGTCATCTGATCCGGCCGGTTCCGACAAATGTGCAGCGTATTTGTACCAAAAGACTTCGTGCAAAGTTTGGTTAGGATAGCTTTAAAACTGCCGGAGGAGATAGCATAGAAACAGACGGACAGACGGACGGACAGACGGAGACATGCCGATCAAGAATATATATACTTTATGTGGCCGGAGATGCTTCCTTCTATGCGTTACAAACATTCGGAGAATTTTGTAATACCCTCTGCAAGGGTATAAAAAATGACTATTGTCAAGTTATGTACAAAAGAATGTTAGCTGCAGCAACTCTGCTTTCTGCTTCTGGTGCGGTACTTACAAATGTAAATTCACTTTCGCAGGTATATAATATATTAGAGTCTGGCTCGATCGACTTTCCAAAATGTTGAATTGTGTAGAAAGTCAGAGGTGTTTAAATTGTAGTTGTGCTGAATTTTCTAGTGTTAAAATTGTGCTGTGTCGAAATTGATCGATGTTTAATTGACAAGAAAGACAACAGTTGACATATAAAGTCAAGCAGTTTTAATTCGAGAGGAAATTGTTTTTACGAAAATCTGCAGAGATTTCTGGTACACCCTCATTATTTTTAGGTCCCGTTTTTTTTCCCATTCTTACCCTACTAAGGGTGATTTCTGATCTCATGTTATTTGTTAGTTTAAGTGACAGATAGCTCTTTGTAGAAGATGTGAATTCGGCCCTTAAGGGGCACAACTAGTGTGATGGCCTAAAAAAAGGCGATTTTTGGGAATTTTATTAAAAAAAACTACTTTATCAATTATTTCAAAATTTTAAGAATATATTTATACATGTTTCAAGAATATACAGTGAAATTTTTGAAGAAAAAATTAAATATTTTTTAAGTTATAGACGATCTCCAACGGCTCGAAAAAAAAAGGTCCTTCACTGCTGCAGTGATTCCGGCCTTCTCCGTGGATGAAATTTAAAAAACAAAAATTCTCGTTAAACTAGATAATATTGTCTGTACAATGAACTACGATAAAAAAAAATCAAAAATTGACAATATGGCGGCGTTTATAAAAAAATTCGAATTTTACCCAAAATTTTGGTCGTTTTTGGCCTGCCAAAATTCGATTTTTTGATCAAATCAAAAACCGATAGTTCATCGTACGGAGAACTATATAGAACATTTTAAAAAAATTTGATAGTGATCGGATCATTGGTTTTTGAGTAATCACTGCAGCAAATTCGGAAAATGCTGTTTCGAAAAAAAACGCGTTTAAAGATAAAATGATCGTCTCTCTAGCTGCCGAGCGGCTGCTCTTTAAATTGCTATAACTCAAAAACTATTTGAGATATCGATTTGAAATTTTAATATGTTATTTTTAAAGGTGTAATCTACCGAAATATGAAAAAAAAAAAATACGATTTTTTTAAAATTTTTATATTTGTTGTACCCTTAATTTCATTTCGTACTTTGGTTCTCAGATTGCTTTCGTTTTTCTCATTTAAGAGGAAATGTTTTTTGGGAATTCTCAAGATGTACCTTTGTTGTTTGAAAAACGTGTTGCAAGTCCAAAAGTTTAAGCACCCTGCTTTATCGGCGCTAGTCGAGCAGCTTACAGCAAATCAGGGGCACAATCCTATTTAGAAAGAATTATGCGTCACTCCGTTGCTAGTGTTTTTGGAGGTAATCGTGAAGAAGAGTAAATTGTCTTGGGATTGAATGGGGTTAGTTCTTAAGAGATATGAACTCGACCGGAATTTGCTCTTCATTGACTTATCGTATCACTAAATCCCATTTCAATTACCCAAATCCCACTGTGCAGTGACGCCAAAGCTGCGAGTATTCGTTGCCGTTAGTGCAGTTTAGACGACGACGCCGTCGCCGCAAGTCCGCATGATTTATGCGATTATTCTTTTGCGCAGCGCCCAACTTTATTGTTTTATGTTTTTGTGGCCAGCGACGGTCGCTAGGTCGGTTGGTTGGACGCTTGGTCGCTTGGTCTGCCGGTTGTTTGGACCCGCGGACTGCAACTGCACTCATATCTTGCTGAATCGCCGTTGGCTCTGATTCCAGCTTCCCGCCTCGCAGTCAGCAGCTGTTTGGCGCAGCTCATAAGCAATTATTGGACGATGGAGTGGAGCATATGCAGCATGAATGCAGCTGTGGCCAGGCATGCGCCGGGTTAATGTCTTGTTGGTTATTGCCAGGTCTGTTTTGCACTTGGCTGCCATGGGTCCATTTGTAATTTGGCACTAACGGGTCTGTTGATCCCATAAATTGCATTCAGCGGCCAAGCGGGTTGCACTGGTTGCTTATCAACGTGGCGTCTCCATCGGCATCCTAGGCAAGTTCATTAGGGCCCCGCCAGCCGGTTCACTCTCGTTTGGCTAATGGGCCGGGGCGTAGTTATAATAACTGTCAGATCAGCGCATCTAAATGAACGGAAATGCGTTAACCTGTAATCTGTAGTGGTCTGCAATTAGAGGCGTCAACTGGTGCACCAAACGACAGTTGGGCGGGCAGCCCCATCTGTGCTTAACCTTGGGAATGCAAATTATCATTTTGGTTTGGTTAACCATAAAAGTCCAACATGAATTACGCTTCATTGGGTAGTGCTGTCTGTATATGAATTACTCCTCGTACTTGCCATACCAATTATCTGCAGTTTCTCTCTCTGTAGGCTAGATCCGGCAACCACGCCAAAAGTTCATAAATTTGTGCGAGACAATTTTTGAGCTTGGTTTTGGGTTGGCGGCTTTGGTCTATTTTTGGTAACTTGTCTAACAAGAGGCAGTAGTGGTCGTTGTTGTTGTTATTGTTACTATGGTTGTTATTGTGGTTGCTTGTGCTTGTGGGGCGTGTACCGACAACAAAAAGCTATAAAAACCATAACTGAATTTGTCAGGATCAGAGGAATGAACTCAACGTATACCCTAGGACAGCTGATTGAGCTTATTTCGGTGCGACACAAGAGTGACCACGAAAGCCCCATCAATCCTAGATTTAAGGCCTTGGCTTGAATTTACAACCTGGAGCAAGGAAGTAAATGAGGAGCTAAAATTAAGCTCGAGTCGTCTTTCATTGTTCTTGAATCAAGTATGATAGTCTTGGAACAATGTAAAATGGCTTGACACAGCCCCAAAGGGCCAAAGCCGAGCTTCTCTCAATCTCTTGGCTTGTGCGCTTCTAATTTTCGCACAAGAGAAAGGGAATTACAGTTTAACGCAGAATCCGAACGGCAGTTTGAGAAGCTTTTCATGGCTAATTACTACAAAGCTGGCGCCAACAGCTGAGAGGGGTGACCGGGAAAGTTTATTCAATGATAAAACTTTTCCATTAGATGTTCCGAGGCGGTATCGAACCCACGACCTCTTGCACAGCGGTCGCGCACACTTGGCGCTTAGCCACCCGGAACAATCCAAAAGTTAATTTCAAGTACTTCCTACTTAAAAACCGATTAATCCTCCATCTAGAAGAAAGTAAGAACGGAATTTCCATATAAATAGGCAAAAGAGCAATACGTAAGAGAGCGCAAGTTGGAAACTAAATCTAAATATTTTCAAAACAACAAAAATCTCTCGCTTAAACAGTACGGCCGTATGGGTACACTCACATTCACAAAAGCTCTGTCTACTTAGCGTTTGTTTGCTTTGCAATTCCCTACCAGTTATCGAACTGGTGCTGTTCACAAGGAGATACAAGATCCCCGAGTTCACACTCCCATCCATTGGGGGAACGCAGCTCAAACGGGTCAATAAAGCGAAGTATCTCGGCGTCATTCTTGACTCAAAACTCTCCTGGAAGAGAAACTCTGAGGAAATAATGAAGAAGTCATTAGGCGCGTACTACGCCTGCAAAAAGACTTTTGATAGGAAGTGGGGAATGCAACCGAATATCATTCATTGGTTATACACAGCGGTCGTCAGACCTATCCTTACCTATGGAGCGCTGGTACGGTGGAAATCTGAACAACCAAATCCCACCTGAACAACCTCCAAAAGGTATAAAGAGCTGCTTGCCTGGGCTTAAGAGGATTCCTGCAATCTATCCCCCAGACGGCCCTGGATGTAATTCTAAACCTGGAACCAGTAGACACTTTTCTGAAGTTTGAAGCAGCGAGAAGCGCAGTTAGCCTTCGGGAACTGAAACTTCTTAAAGCATCTACTTCAGGCCACAGCAGTATCTTACAGGATGTAGGAATAAATGCAGAGGCAAAGGGAAGCGACTGCTACGTACCAGTTCAGAAATGGAACACGGTTCCCGGAGATAGAGGAATGGAAGCAAGACACTACCATCAGGGAGAACGAGCTTTCCGTCTACACAGACGGTTTGAAAACTGAAGAAGGCACAGGAGCAGGCATCTTCTCCGAAGAATTGGTGTAGCGTTTTCCAAGCAGAGATTTATGCTGTATGGTAGGCGGCTAAATTGATATACACCTTGAATGAAACTCCAAGGAACATTTTAATCTTGGTCGACAGCCAGTCTGCCATTAAGACTCTTCATCAAACGCCACAAAGAGCAACCCGGTCCGCAGCACGGTGACAGCACTGAACCAAATCCAACAGCACTCCATCACCCTCGTCTGGGTACCTGGTCACGCAGGCATACCGGGCAGCGAGGCGCTGCCAGCGACACAACCGGTAGTAAACATTCAAATACCCCTGCAGGACATCATGACGGAAGTACAGTGGAATGCCTAAACTAGGGCAGAACGACAATGGGACCTCGCATCAGGTTGTCACAACTCCCTATCACTCTGGCCAAGACAGTCACCCAAAAGAACTTCCCAACTCCTACACTTTAACAAGAACAGGAATAGAACTATGACAGGAGTCATAGCGGGGCACTGCAACATTGGTCACATGCCCCACCATGACTTCTGTCGTAGTTGTGGGAATGAGGAGGAAATAGAAAGCATTCAACACCATCCATGCGACTGCCCTTCACTTCTTAGGAAACGCACCCAGCATCTGGTAAAACCATTCTTTGAAGACCTGGGCAGTCTTGCAAATGTGCCAGAACACCTGACTCTTTTTGTGGATTCCTTTAAAAATGGTTTAAACAGACAGAGATGACGAAAAACCTGACCGTCAGTTCCCACAACTCCCCTTCCCACACCAAACCCTTTCCACCCTTATTAGGCATCACAAAGGGCCAAAATCTTGTCACAGATCCAGAAGAGGTACTAGACAAATGGAGAAACTATTTCTCCAACCTGCTGGGAGGCGATGACGAACACAATGACGCCTCTGGAGAAGTAGTGGAACCACCAATTGATGATATAGAAATAGACCCACCGGACCTTAACGAAGTTTGGTTAGCCATAAAAAGGCTAAAAAATAAAAAATCAGCTGGAGCCGATGAGCTGCCCGCTGAATTGTTCATGGCTGGCGGCGAGGAGCTGGTAAGGTGCATGCACCAACTTCTATGTAGAATTTGGTCCGAAGAGAGTATGCCCGAAGACTGGAGTCTAAGTGTTTTCTGCCCAATACTTAAAAAAGGAGGCCCTGCAATATGCGCCATTTACCGCGGGATCAGTCTCCTACCCATTGCATATAAGGTTCTGTCATGTATCTTAAGTGAACGTCTAAAGCGAACTGATCGAACCTTATCAGTGTGGCTTTTGACCTGGTAAATCCACCATAGACCAAATATTCACATTGAGACAAATGCTGGAGAAAACCCATGCGACGAAAATCAAAACCTACCATATGTTTGATGATTATAAAGCCGCTTTCGACACACCGATAAGGTCAAAGTTCTTTAAAGCCCTGTCTACTTTTGGTATACCAGCAAAGTACGTTCAGACGTTGAGCGCCAAAGCTCCGTCAAAATAGGAAATAACTTATCCGAGCCTTTCGATAACAGAAGAGGTTTTAGGCAGGGTGACACCTTGACTTTAATGACCTTTAATCTGCTGATGGAGTACATACTGCGCCAGTGCCAAAATGCTAACAGAACGGGCACCATCTTTTATAAAGATGTAATGCTACTTGCATATGCCGATGACATTGACATTATTGGCAAAAGCGAATCGGGCGGTAAGCAACGGGCGTTTTCAGAGATTGAGAAGCAGTCAAAATTCCTGGGCTTCGCGGTAAATGAGGATAAGACGAAGTACCTACTATCAACGCGCAGTGAGTCTACGCTTGGACAATCTGTTGCAATGGGAGACTGCAACTTCAAGATTGTTAAGAAATTGTTAACGATAACCAGCAACAACACCAGTCTGCAAATCCGAAGAGAATTACTCTTGCAAACCGATGTTACTACACTCAGAAAAAATTCGCCCTGAATTTTAGAAAATCGCCCTACTTTTAAAATTTGCCCTGGTATTTAGAAACATTTTCTAATAAACAGAAAAAGTTTTCTGAAAATAAGAAAAATATGCCATAAAAAAATTTTTTAGAAAACTTTTCTAAAAACAAGAAAAGGCCAGATTTTTTGATAATTAGGCATTTTCTAAAGTCTTTTTCTTAAAAATAGGGCAAAATTAACCTTTAATTTTAGAAAATAGTAGCCCTTAAAGAGACTACTGTATTTCTTAAAAATCGAAAAATTTTCGAAACTAATTTTCTTGAAAATATGGCGGCAGTAGCCATGCTTTTAGAAAAAAGGGTTAGTTTCAAAATTTTTGCCCGGCAAAAATATAAGTAGCCCATCAGACGTGCCACTTCAACACTGTGAAATAGCAACCGCAAGCGGCCGCCGTCGTTGCGCGCGACAAGGCTTGGGTTCTAATCCCAGTCAGTCCCGAAATTTTTATTTTTTAATAAAAATTAATCAAGCAGCTGGGGTGTTGTTCAACGAGCGGACCTGGAGCTGGACCGGTGGTGGACTGCCTGGGACCGGTGGTGGCGAACGGACTGGACCCGGTGGTGGATCTGGACCACCCACTTGTGGATCTGAACCCGGACGACCCCGGTGGTGGATCACCACCCATCGTTAACTGGACATGGTAGGTGGATCTGAACCGGTGGTGGATCTGGACCCACCGGTAGGATCGATCGCACCCCCGATGGTTGACTGGACCACCCACCCGGTGAGGATCTGGAACCGGTGTGGATCTGGACCACCTGGGGTCACCTGGGTTGGATCTGGACCCACCCGGTGGTGGACCTGAACCGGTGGTGGTCTTGGACCTGGACTGGTGGTGGATTTGGACCCAAGCCGGTGGTGGACGTGGACCTGGAGGTGGCCATTGGGGTGGACCCTGGACCCGAGGTGGACCTGAACCGGTGGTCTTAAACAATTTTTCTGCTTTTAAGAAAATACCTTTCATTATTAAGAAAAACTTGTCTCTATATTGAAAAAATTTCTTATTTAAAGAAAATAGTTTCTATGATTTAGAAAGAGATTCTTGTTCTAAGAAAAGTACCGCTTTGTTTAGAAAAGCTTCCCAATATTTAGAAATTATTTTTCTAAATAATGGTGGTCTTAGGACGGTCCAAGGCGAATTTCTAATTTTAAGGGTTAATTTGGGACTTTTTTTTTGTGAGTGTACGGGCTCAGTAAGGAGTTCAAGAGCAGAGCCCTCTCTCGGAAAACGAAAATTGCGCTATACAAGTCGCTTATCATCCCAGCCCTGCTATACGGCGCCGAAGCATGGACAATGTCTTCAAAGGATGAGGCGGCAATTGGCGTGTTCGATTTATGGACCTCTTAACGTTGGCGGCGAATTTCGCATCCGAATGAATCACGAACTGTGCGAGCTCAGGGGACACTAAGCTTGTCCAGCGCATAAAACAACAGCGGCTGCCCTGGATAGGACATGTTACCCGTATGGATGGCATGCGAACGAGTTAGGAGGCAATCACGGGCCGGGTCGACCGAAGCGGAGATGGCGCGACCAGGTGCAGGGAGATATTGCGGAGCTGGGTGTGTCCTCCTGGTGGAATGTCGCTCGGGTCAGAGGCGAGTGGCGGGCACTAGTGGCAGCGACCGAGACCGTAAAACGGTTGTGATGATTTTATTACCATCAAATGGCCAAAGAAGAAGAAGAAGAAGAATAAGGGGCTGCTAGGAGATCCCTTAACAGTTCACGAGGAGTATGACCTGTCGTCTGACCACCTCCCCATCCTGGCAACTGTAGGACTGAGTCCCCAAGCAAAAAAAGAATCCTTCTTCCAGGGTCTGACATACGCAGGTTTCAGGACGAGCTGAGTGACTCCCTTGACCTTAACATGGAGATCCAGTCCACTCAGGATGTTGATGATGCCATTGACTCGTTCATGTGCAAAATCAAAACTTCTGCCATGAACGCTGCTCCAGCAAACCCACTTCCCACACACACAACTCGTGGAAGCTTGGTGTTGACCCTGGCTGCAGAGGGCCTAATAGCGCTGAAAAAACGCCTGAGGAGGGAGTACACAAGAACCCATGACCCTGCGATAGACAGAGTATACAGGATGATTGCGAATCGGCAACAGGCAAGCTCCTTGAGGATGCCACCCCCAATGAGTATTCCAAGTTCGCTCTCTGGAGGCTCACTAGGAGGTACAAGAGGCTGGTGCAGCCGAAATATCCGGTCAGGATTCCTGATGGCTCATGGGCCAAACACCCACAGGACCGAGCTGAAGCCTTCGCCTGCAAACTCGAGAAAAGATTCCAGCCTTTTAGCTCTGCCTCAACCAACAGGCTGCAATTGGTTCAGGACTCACTGGACGTTCCTATACAAATGGCGCTAAAAGCCAAACCCATCATGTTTGAGGAGGTCAAGAGTGAAATAGGCTCGCTAAAAAGCAACAAGGCTCCCGGTAAAGACGAATTAGACAATGGGTCAATAAAGCTACTCCCTCGCAAGGCGGTATTGTTCCAATTGCTCATATTCAATGCAGATCTACGCCTCAGCTACTTTCCCATTGCCTGGAAAAGTGCCAACATTGTGATGCTTCACAAACCCAGGAAGCCCCCAGACGAACTGGATTCCTACAGACCCATAAGCCTCGCTCAGCCAACTGCACCACACCTCGGATGCTTTCAGCACCGTCAAAATTATGTTATAAATTGACGGGGAGACAACCCCGATTCGGATCAATATCAAGCCTACTCGTACTTAAAACTTTAATCCCATTGCCGGGATCAAATCATTTTTTTAACCTAAGTTTTTAAAAAGCAGTTAAAATTCAGTCGTCTACACCAGAAGAGGGCTTTAAGAGATCAATTCGCATTTCATATATCAAATGGAAAAAGAACCAATATACCCCTTTCAGCCTATATCCGACTTATACAATGTGCAGCTGAGGCTCGCCTTGTGTTGCCAGCTATTGCAGCTGCGTGGTAATTTTTGCAGTTGCCACAGTTGTTGGCGTTGCCGCTTGTTAATGTGAATTTGATTAAAACGAACGGGCTGCAAAATGAAACCTAATAGAGCGACTGGACTGGTGGAAGGCTCGCGCCTGGTCTTCTCGCTTTCTGTCCCACTCACTTTGCCTGTCGCTAGGCCTCAAGCGCCATTTTCAACGCTCAGGTTTCCATTTCGATTTTGGCTACCCAATTCAATTGCTTATTTACAATGTGCTAAAATTTGTGTGGCCCGCAACAATTGTTCATTAAAAGTTTGGCACGAAATGATATTGATTTTGGTGTCCGGTTTGTGGCATAATTAAATGTGGGCACAGCCGCAACAACACGCCAAGTTATCGAAATAATAACATTTATTTCGCTGAAAGAAAAAACCGGCCACGTCATTGGCCCCCGGTTTAGTTCCAGTTTTGGTTTCCAGCTGCATTGGCCACTTTAAATTTGCATTTCATTTGAGAGGAATGCAGAGCAATCAAAGTCTACTGATGATGATGACGTGGCATTACTCATACGCCTCATAAATCGATCTAAAATCGTTTATGAGCGTGCTAAAAGTTGGCCAATTAGACACTGAGCAGGAGGACGGCCTGCAACTTGTTGCCTGCCACTGACATGCTCAAATGGACTGTCACTGTCGCATTCGTAATGAGCGGCCCATGCAAATTGTGGACTGTTCCCGCTTGTCAGGCGATAAGCCAACACGCCGTGTGTGGAGTTTTTTGCCACCGGCGTTGCCCATCAGGCTGCTATCCGGATTTCAGATTCCAGACTGTCAGCCGATAGCCTTGTTGCCTGGGTGTGGCATGCCGCACAACACGAGAATCCAATTTGGTTTCATTCCCATTCCCACCACCAGCAAAACTAGAGGTCATTGCGTTGACACAGAGACCCAAAAATTAAGTTCATAAATTAAAATTTTCACTTTCCTTCGACGGCAGACGGTAGCTCCCTTTGCCTAATAATGCTTGCTTTTTATGGAAATTTCCCCCCACTCAACATCCAATTTTTGAGACAACAATTAGGCAAAAGAGCTGACCAGCTGAGAGTGGAGCTTATAAAGGTAGCCAATCAACTGGCAACTGGGCTAAAGAATTTTCCCATTTGCATATCTAAGGCATTAACTGAATGAAGGCTCGTTTGGGGCTTTTGATGTCGCTTTGCATAGATTTTGAGAGCTCAAGTATTTATTTGTTGTTGTTTTTCTTGTTTTTGATGATGGCAGTGCATTGTTCAAACATTTATCTACCGTTAGGGGGAAAAATGAAGTGGAAATTCATCAACAAATGTGCTGTGAACACGAATATGTAATACTCTGGCTAAGCTCACATAACGACTGGCAGAGTTCTATATCGATCGGGATGGAATTTAAACCGTTTTGTACTTAAAATTTTCAAAAATTTTGGTTCTTGCAAGTACTTAAATTAAGTATTAAACATTCTAATATCGAAAAAAGACCGATAATATTATTAAAATAAAACAAACGATACCGAATCAAGATCTTTTCATAAAATATAAAATATCTTGGATTGAGTACAAAATAGACTTACAATAGAATCAGTTGTTAAATGGACCAACACTTTTCTTAAGGAGTAATGGTAGAGGTCATCCGTCTTACGAAGGCTGCGATTGCTGAGACCAAAGGCAACATACGTCACCGACTGACTGAAGCAATCGGCTGTTAAGGACAGCTTTTAGAAGGCGCTATGTTAGAGGCCAGGATTAGTGGTGTTGAATGGTGTCGCTACAGCAGATGAGAAATGAAGCGAAGTCAAGGGAATTTACCTAGATGTTGACGACAGCATAATTGGTAAGGTTCCCAGAAGTAATCGCCCTTGGTTGAGCGAATGGACATAGCCCCTGATAAGTCAGCGTGCGAAAATTAGGCAAAAACTGCAACATCCGAACCCCCCACATTAACTAACGGCTCTTAAACAAGAATACAGCGCAAAGATCTCGCAGAAAATGCCGAAAATGCAGCAGCTAACGGCGACCTGAACACGATGTACATGGAGACCAGCGAAATTGCCGATAAAAAAATGAATGCGGAGCGCCCTGTAAAGGACACTGAAAAATACCTCACGACTGGAAAAGACCAACTGTTCAAATGGAGATCCCATTTTACAGCAGTCCTTAACTGTGAGGTATTCATGGCTGCATTTCGAGTTTTTACACAGCTGCGACAGATTTGAAGCCAGCACAGGGTAATAAAAACTCCCTCATCACACCGACATACGACAGGGTCAAGTGTAGAGTGTAAAAAAAATGGCTTGACACAGCCCCCCAGGGGCAAAGCTGAGCTCCTTTAAAACTCTTGGCACGTGTGCTTCTAACTTCGCGCAAGAGAAATCGACCTCGGCAAATGCCGACCTGATCGACAGGCCTGAAAAGTCAATACGACAAAGACAAAAGCGTGCAGCATCCGTCCCAGACCATCCCTGACTATGGCTTTGGACGAACAGCCATTTAAGCAAGTTCAACAATTCAGCTACCTGCAAAACGGAGCCGCTGTTGATGAAGCGACGGAACTCTATTTGGATTCGCGACTTCAAGAGGCTAAGGGTGCCTTTGGGATGCTGTGAGCTGTTTGGTGATGCTCGTCATAATCCGTTCTTCCACTTTGAGAATTACAACTTCCATAGTGTCAAAACTCCAAATATTTGTATACAGCTGCCTGCGACGCATCTTCTGCATATTCTTGCCTGACAGAATATGGAACTCCGAGCTATTTAGACGAGCGAATATTCAGAGAATTGACATCTAAATATATAAAACTGTTTAACCTGACTGACTCACTCACTGGTGATCGTCCTGTACACAGGGTTCCCCGAAGAGAGGCTCTCTGCCTCTCTCTGTCTCTCTCTAACACACTTTGAGGCTTTGCTTCGGCACGCATTCGGCGAATCGTCCAAGTGTTCGGCCCCCCGGGGCTGGCTGGGGAACGCTGGTGTACAGCCCAAACCATAAGAGATAGGAAGCTGAATTTTTTACAGTAGGCTGGGCATATGCTGAAAGTGAGTCTAACAGGCCTGTTCCGGTTTTCACATATTTCTTCGATTTCAAATGAAAACAAAATCGAACGATTTGGGTTTAGCTGTTCTGGTATTCGAACGATTTGCAATTCGAGTGTTTCATTTCCAAATTGTTTCCGTTGACTACACTTTCACCTTAATCAACTGGTGAATCAAAACAATCCAATAAATAATCACTCAAAACAGTTTATAGTAGTTGAATATAGGTGTTTAAAATGTCGTTTCAATTTTAAAGGGCATTTTATTAACATTTTCCCAGCGTTTCATAAACAAGTGAAAACCAGAACAGCTTGAACAAAATATGTTAATATTTTTTTTTAAAATAATTTTTAAGGGAATGTAAAATTGCAAAAAGTATCTAAAGACGCTAAACATTGGTACAAAATTAACTAAGCCATTAATTTGACGCCTTTATGTACAAAGTCGCATTTAATTTTGAATTCATCGGCTCCAAGCAATGTGACTTCAAATCGAGTAAATTTATCAATTGAGAAGACCGGAACAGGTAGCCAAATCAATTCGAGCAAATTTGTGAAAGTGAAAACCGGAACAGGCCTGTAAGATCCGGAAATGGGGATCTGGACCTGGAGGTGGACCTGGAGGTGGAAAATGGTCCAAGAACCGCGATATTTTTTGCCAAAATTCTTAATTTCGGTGAAACTTTGGCGATTGGTTGGACGCTTGCCCGGGAAGGATTTTACGTTAAAGAAATGGGCGGGAAATGGTCCAAAAACCGCGATTTTTGACAAATTTCTGATATTGTTCAAACTTTAACTATTGGTTGGTCGCTTGCTCGGGAAGGTTTCTAAGTTGAAGAAATGGTCAAAAAGCCGCAATATTTGCAAAATTTTTAATTTCGGTAAAACATTGTAAAATGGTGGACGCTTGCCCGGGAAGGTTTCTAAGTTGAAGAAATGGGCGGAAAATGTTAAAAAGACCGCGATATGTGCGAAATTTTTGATACCGCTGAAACTTTGGGAATTGGTTGGACGCTCTTCCGGCAAGGTTTTTAAGTGGAACAAATGAGTGGGAAATGGTCGAAAAACCGCGATTTCTGACAAAATTCTGATATCGTTGAAACTTAAAATATTGGTTCGACGCTAGGTCAGGAAGGTTTCTAAGTTGAAGGTTCAAAATCCCCGAAATTTGATGAATTCTTAATTTCGGAGAAACATTGTGGAATGGTGGACGCTGATATCGATATCGGTAAAAATAGTTTAACTGATGGCAGCGTAGCGAAGCAAGGCGGGTTATTGGCTAGCATAGGTATAGTATTTTTTTGCTAGAAGAAAATTGTATTTTATTTTATTTTCAAAACTTTCTGTATCCTACGAATTAACAACTTAATTACGATTGAGTGTACAAATTCATATTAAGGGTGAATTCAGACACACTGGCAGGTTGCCTTATTTATATGAGCAAGTTGCTGCCATACACGTGTAAACACCTGCCGGTGTGGTGCCAGTTGACTGGTGCCATATATGGTCAGAGAAAGGAACGCACCCTTACTAACTTTATGTAAGTGTGACTAGATTATGTGAGAGTTGTTTTGTGATGATATAAAATATGCTTAGTGTATTGGGTCTGTCTAGTGTATAGAAGGTGGGGTGGTTGCTACGGAATTTGTCGGTTCGAAAGTTCTCTGTGGAATGGATTCTTGAGGCGTCGTGTTACTCTACTTCCTGCCTTCCTTTGTCTAGGCAAGAGTCTTCTTTCTAGATTGTTGTGGTGACTTCTTAATCTCTCTATGTAATCAACTTCCGGTGGCACGTTGAGATCACTCTCCAAGTGTCTTCTGCACATAACTATCTCAGGCGAGATTTTGCAGCTTTTCCATACACTTGGATCCCATATCCCCAAGCTGGTGCTATGATGGCCTTGTACTTCTATGTGCACTTTGTTACGGAGTGAGAGTTTATTCCTACTGCTGCTCTCCAGTAGGAGTCCCATTTTCTTAACTCTGCCTTACAAGCGCATTGATATACTCCCAAGTATTTATGTCCAGGTAAGTGCTGTAGTAGCTGCTCGTTGAGGAAGACGCCTGGGCACTTATTAAAACGAACAAATTTAGCTCACGCTGGAAAAAGCTCCTTGCACTGAGAAGGTCCAGTCCGTGAGGAAGCTTCTCACAAGAGAGTAACGTTAAGGCGGAAGGATTTATTTTACCTTACAGAGCAGTCCGTCGTGCCACACTCTATCAAAAGCCTGCCAAATGTCCAGGTAGACCGCAACAACACATTCCTTAGCCTGAAATCCGTCGAGAATAAAATAAGTCACCCAATTCAGCTTTTTAGGGGCTCCATGCGACTTTCTGAGCCCGAACTGAAAAGGAAGGTTTCCTGCCACACACCCCATCGATTGCCATAATTCGGGAAAAAAGATCCAAAAAAGATCCGTTTGAAATGGATATGTCTTAGATATTCTTTTAATCATCTTTAATATCCTTTCAATCATCCAACGGAGCTGAAAATCGTCCAAAGGATATGAAACATGGTCATCCTTTGGACGATTTTCATATCCGTTGGATGATTAAAAGTATATTCAAGACATATCCATTACAAATGGATACGAAAATCATCAAATGGGTATTTTTTAATTCCTTTTTCTGCAGCCGCGAAAATCATTCTCCTTTCCGTAGCAACGACTGCCCGACACGTTACGCAGCGAAAGTTTATACCGTTGTGGAAGCATCGCTTTTTTCTCTGTAGCAAGCTGCCGGCCCCTGATCTATAGGAGACTGATTGAACGGTATGAATCGACCTAAGACGTGCTCTTCCCAGCTTTATGAATCATAACGATTTGATGCTTTTTCCACGCCTTAAGAAAATGACCCAGTCGCAATGCCGCGTTGACTGGGAGGGCTTTGATGACCCTATTGTCAGGGCCATCATCGCCAGGGACCTTTTTATAGTTAAGGTTCTTGATTTGGCCCTGAACATACTCCTGAGTAAGGGTGGTGCTATTACTTTAGCAGCCCTGGGGCTATAAGTATAATACACAGAATGAAATCGAGTTGGATAGGACACAAAAAATGAGAACAATATCGCAAGGAAGATAATGAAATGGAGCCCGTTGGACGGAGTTGGGCGGACACCAGCAGATCTAAAGAAACTTGGAGGAGGACTGTCGGTTGAGAAGCGGAAAGCATCGCGGCTAACAGAGTTCGCTGGAAGAGAGCTCGAGAGCGACGGCTAGATAACTTTATACTTGAATCAAGTTTTTTCGTACTTACCGTACTAATGATAACGTTTGTACTTAATTCAAGTATGCTAATTAAGCCATGGTTATGAGCAAGTTTAACACAGCAGAAAAAATTTCAATTCTATCGATTTGATCTCAAGAATTGAACGGACATGAGAAATTAAAAGTTTTTAAAAGAATTTCTCCTCATAAAGACTACCTTAAAGTCTTCACTCTGTAAAGATATCCCTTCTAGTTAAGAGTATACAATGTAGCCTTTGCAGTTCAGTTTGCTGAAAATTAATTAGAGTCAATTTGTTGCTTAACCATTAACAGCAACAACAACCACAGCAGCTGCTTTGACAGCAAATGCATCTTTTTTGTTGGACAAATTCTATGCTCATATTGTCTTCAGGTTTCTAAAAAAAAATGTTTGAGCTTAAAATTCTCATGTAAATGCCAAAAGTTTCTACATTGTTAAAGCATTTTGGGGACTGCCACTGCTTTACACAGAGGAGAGGTGAACGGGAAACATGTTGCTGTCAACATTTACATGCCAACATGTTGCTGGCCACAATTCAGCGATTAGAAAGCGCCGCCTGACCAGATAAGGGGCTGTGTGTGGACCAATAAATACAGAAATCATTAACTCTGGCACTTTCCCAGCATTCCCCCTGCATTGATTGTTAACTTGGCTACGTTTTGGTGTAATTTTTGTGGTGCAGGTGAAAAATAGACAGCGACAAACTTGCGGACAGCCCAACAACAACAACTAACTCGGGCACTTGTTATCCAGTACATTGTGTATCCCAACCGCCGCAAATCAAATGGCAAACTTATACAGATGTCAATTATTTTCGCCCGGGGCTGCTGCTGCCGCTGCTGCAGCTGATCCAGCTTCGATTGCAATTTCAGCTTGGTTTGCGACCAAATTGCAGCCCGAACTCGTTAGGTTCCAGCACAAAATAAACTCACAATTCCAGCGTCAACTACGTGCTGCTTGGCAAGTCATCCAATTGGGGGCTAGGAAATTGCTTGTGCCATGGACATGGACAGATCTCTCGCTTCTTGTTCATTGCTTGCAAATTATAATTGAATGATTGCATGGCTAGCAAACGATTTGCTCGTCATTTTCTCGGCTGCTCGTTATAAGTGGATCAATTGATATTGATTGGGCTTTTGCGCGAAGGTGTCAAAACTATTGGCTCTTAATGGGGACTTGGGTCGAAAGCATCCATTAGAAATGTAAAGTATTCTAGCGCCTGACAAGTTCATTAAATTATATCCAATGTTTTTGTCTTTGTCAAAGCCCGGAAAGCCAGGTGACTTATTGCCGACATACTGCCAGAGCGCAACCAACTGACGAATGTAATGGCCAAACCAGAGATCGAACACAGACAACTTGGCGAATGTGGACATTTGACAAGAAATTTATTTAAAAGACAACTTGCAACAAATAAATTTTGCCAGAGTCCCGGACCGGGTACCCAGACAGATGCCTAGGAACGCCAGCGAGGCTGTGTAGGAGTCGTCGTCGTGATGGCTTGTTGGAATTCATTCATCAATGTAATCGATCAGACATGGCAAAGCTTTGACATGCCCCATAACATGGTCCGTCGTATGTAAATGGCGCATACGTACACACAATGCCACATAAAATTTAATCAATTTATTGGGAACGAGCCATTGTCTCTGGCTCCAGCCGAGGGCTTATCCCCAGCCTAGCATCTACACTTTCTCCTCTCTGGTTGATTTTGAAAATGGCAAAAAAATACGTAAAGAAGTCAACAAGTTGTTGGCACGAATGCAACAGCTTGGGACATAGGGAAATCAACTGAAGGGCTAAACTCACTTGATGCCACAACAAATTTTTATTTTAGTCAAAAACTTGTTTTGAAAATCGAAACTGGTCAAATGTGATGAGTACTTAAAATACTTAAGAACAAAAGTAATATGAAAATATCTCAGAATAAAGAACAAGACAATGAGGAATACTTTCTTTAGACTGATTCTCCTAGATTGAAAAGCTCTCTATCGAGATGATGAAAATCTGAGAATGGATTTAACGACCTGTTTTGATTTTAATCAAAGTGAATGTTAGCAGGGGCTTCTTCGGAAGGCAGGAACTCTCCTGTGGTTATGGGGGCGTATGTAGTGCGTCTCAAGTCTCATGTCGACTCACACCTCCACGTGGTATCCACTGGTAACAGAGCGATGCACCCGGAAAGCTGCTGGCTAACGTGAGCGGAGATCCTACCCTGGCACAAATAGGGAGCGCTACTTCTGGCTTGGCACCCGATTATCATCTATTACATCCGCCAATGAAAACCGTAATGCTTCGGATAATGCTTTTAGCCCGACTGTCGGCCGATTTAGCCTACACAAAGAAACCACCAAAAATGGAGAGAGGCTAATAGACTTCGCTTCGGGCCGGAACATGGTCGTTAGTACCGCGACATCCACAAGGCGACCTGCAAGTCCCCTAATCAATCAACGCAAAACCAGATTGATTACGTTGTGATAGACGGAGGGTACTCATCGAGTGTTCTAGACGTACATGCACTCCGAGGAGCCAATATGGACTCGGATCATTACCTTGTATCAGCCAAGGCACGCACACGTCTCAGTGTGGCACACGCCGCACAGTCTAGCCCACGTCGCAAACTAACACAGTTGCTCAGGGAAACCCCACCTGGCCCTTCTGGTGTGGGCGAACAGTGGAAGCATATTTCACACTTCAAGGAGATTCTCGGATTTGCCGAGAACACCCGAAAACAGTCATGGTACTATGATGAGTGCTGTCGCGCTGCTGCAGAGAAAGACATTGCGTAGAGGAGAACTCTGCAGTCGGGAGAAACGCGGGCTGTTAATGAGCGATACCGGAAGAAAAGGAGGAAGGAAAATGAGCAGGAATGGCGCATGGGGGAGGAAGTGGAAGTGCTGTTCGGAAGGAGTGAGAATCAAAAATTCTACCAAAAGATTAGGCAACTAACCGAAGGTCTTAACACAACACCTAAACGTTAATGAAGATAGAACAACGGGTCTTAAAATTGCGTTCAGGAAACGACACCGCCGTTCACAGTTCACGAAAATTCGGGATTACTCTACTATTGTCAACGAATGGTGTTCATTTCGGTAGATTTTGAACAGATTTTTTTCTGAGTGTAGGGTTTGTGAAGAAGGATTAAGAATAAGGATTAGAATGCAACTACAACTTGTTTGAATATATTTGTGTTTCAGGACGACTTAATTACGACTCGATATTACGTCTGCTGCTGACGACTGTGTAGCTGCTTTTCTCTTCCTCTACTGCTGAAACTAGGGATGGGCGACTAGAGTGGGGTCACCTTACATAAACATTGTTTCGGTGAAGATTTTAAATCAATAGATTTAGTTTTAGGTCAGGTTTAAGTCCGAATGATGGACGCGGGCCTCTTTCATCCAAATGGTTTCTTTTTATACCCTTGCAAAGGGTATTATAAAATTGTCCGGAAGTTTGTAACTCATAGAAGGAAGCATCTTCGACCACATAAAGTATATATATTCTTGATCAGCATGACGAGCTGAGTTGATTTAGCCCGGTCCGTCTCTCCGTCCGTCTGTCCATCAGTTTCTATGCTATCTCCTCAGTCAGTCAGTTTTAAAGCTATCCTCACCAAACCTTGCACAAAGTCTTTTGGTACAAATACGCTGGACATTTGTCGGAACCAGCCGGATCGGATCACTATAGCATATAGCTGTCATCGGTCGAAAAACAAGTTTAAGTGAGAAAATGGAACCGTTTGTTTTCAATGGAAACGCCTCCAAACTTCGTATTTCTTGGTTTAAAATGCATTTCCATGAACCATTTGGTTGAAATCGGACATCTATTTAGTATAGTTGTCATTGAAAGGTAAAGTTTGAAAAGTAGTCTAAGTGAGAAAAACTTTTTTGTTTTCAATGGAAATTTCCTCAATATTGGCATGTATTTGTTTAATATGCTCCCACTCGATTCTACAAAGTTTGCCATAGGAACGATCGATCGAAAAAGAAGTTCTTGTGAATAAAACTTTTTTATTTTTAATGGAAACGTCCCTTTTGTCAAAATCGGATGACTATAGCATATAGCTGCAGTATGAATGATCGGTCGTAAAAGAAGTTCTAGTGAGAAAACTTGTTATGCTTTTCCATGATTGTACCAAGTTTGGTCGAAATCGGACATCTATATAGTGTAGCTCCCATAGAAAAGTAAGGTCCGAAAAGTAGTCTTATTTAGAAAAACAAGCTGTAATGTTATACAAAACTTCGGCCGAGCCGAAGCTTACTTCCCCTATTTTTGTAACATATTTTATCTTCTCACTTTACACAAAAGGTCCCTGGATGTGGCATGTATGTATGCATAAGAATACACGCACAGAAACGAAATGAAGCCATTCGACACTCGCCGTGCATCCCTTTCTGGAGTTTATAATGCAGGGTTCCCCAAGAAGAGAGGAGAAAATGTGTGAATGTATTGTGTGCCTTGCACTGCGCAAAATTGGGAGCAAGTCAGGGATTAGTTGGCGATTGTGGGACTTGCGGCAAAATGAGTTATTGTTTTAAAAATGTTTTTGTTTATCGTTTTGTGTGAATAGCACTGCGCAAAATTATGAGTAAGAGCGTGATTAGTGGGCTATTGTTGAATTTGCGCTAAAATGGGTTATTTTTGTAAAAATGTATAGGTTTATTCTGGACTATTTATAGACTTCAATACTGCATCTATTTCTATATCTCTCGGATAACATTGAATACGTAAAAGATCTTCTAAATGGCTGTTACTTAGTCTATTTCACATCGAGTGCTTAATTATTTTCATGGTGGAAAATGTAGATTCAAAAATATAAGTCGTTGTGAACATCGAAAAAGTCTTAACCTTGCCTTTTTGTGGATGGATATATTTGTATTGAGATTTCTTTCCAAAAATCAATTCCGGTACCTTGGGGCAACATTATATCATCTTTCATTGCGTAAATTTCTTTAATTTCCTCTGGAAATGTAGAGTTTTCAGTTTCAAGGGGATTATTAAAAAGTGAAATTAGCCAGTCGATTTGGTTTAAATCCTCAAACATTTCATCAATTTCGGTTGAAAGTGTATTAACTGCATCTGCGTACTCTTCCAATCGGCTATTGTTGGGGTGTAGTTTAAAATGACGCCAAGTCTAGCAGAAATGATGGTCTACGGAGAGAGGTTAAGAATTGAATATATTTTTCCAAATTTTCTTTCTATAAGAAAGATTTTACTTCTTCTCGAAGATTATAAAGACGTTCTAGACTTTTAAAAAATAAATTAATCATAAAAGTATAAACAAATCTGCAGAGTAGCCATATTAGTTTTTTGCAGTGTAGCCCGTAGACAAAGCGCCGTCAATGTGCTCGACTCGACGCACAGACTGCGACTGACAAATTTTGTTCTCTCTGCCAGTCAGTGAGACGACTTCGGCATGCCTTCGGCTGCCTATACATGTGAGTTGCCGAAAGTGTTCGGCCCCCCGGGGCATGGCTGGGGAACACTGTTATAATGTGTTGCCTCTGCTTTTTGATGCTCTCTGCTAACTGCCTCTCGGTCATCCGAGCGTTTGGGGATTCACGATTGTGAACTGGGGTGCTATGCTCAACGTAAGAAGTGAAACCAAAAAACAAAATCCAGTTTGATGTCTCTATATCAGAGGCAGGCAAAAAATACATTTACATTTTTGCATTGGTGTGTGTGAGAGCAGCTCAAAAATTGCTCTCAATTTTAGTAGCAACGACTGCGTCGCGGCGTAGGAAAACAAGCAACGCAGCGGCGCTTGTGCAGCTTATACTATGTGTGTTTGAGCAGCGCTGCTTTCAGACTTTTCCTATACACGCGAGATAGCAATCTGCCTGTCCCTGCTCTATATTTAAGTGCTTGGTGCCTGAAGTTTATTCCATTTTTCAGTAGTCAGTGTCAGTGTCAGAGGGGGACAGACATAGTTCTCTGTCCGCTCTATTTTCCCCCGCTTTGTTTTCCTAGAGGCCGGCTTTTGATATCGTGCTCTTCTTTGGAAGGAGCTGGATGGTAGTGCCCTGTCTAGCTACTTTGTTTAGTGTTTAGTGTGTTTGCAATGTTGCGGTAGACAGGCAGCTAGATGAGGTGGATAAAGAGATACCGAGCGATTGAATTAAGGATCTAAGGCATTCCGTAAGACTCAAGCGCCCTTGAAGCTGCTTGCCTATATGACTGCTGACTAAATGAATAAAATCCACTTTATTATTTTTTGTGTTTTTGTTTTTTTTTTGGCGGCCTCCTGGATGGCCACCAGTTGAGCTTGCTACACACTGCAATGATCAGGGAGTCAGAATGATATTTCCATGTCGAAGTCGGTGGAAAAAACACCCCTTTCTACTTTGTTGTCGAGCTTCTATCTATCCATGTAGATTTCTGCTATGTGGTAAATTCTCCCAGTCATGTCTACAAGAGATTTTGAAGTCATAACGTTTTTGAAATGACGTCGTGGGTATACAGTAATCTGTAATGGCGGGAACCGCGGTTTGATGGTATAGAATGGTTGAGTGGCCCGAGTTGCCCGAGTTCTCAGGGCAGTGATGTTCTGTTATCTGCTTAGACGTAAAGTCTAGAAGAAGATGAAATTTGGTGTTAAGCGCATCCATTGAGGTAACTAGTTCGAAGGGCGCCCCTTATACATATATTTCAGCACTTCTCTGTACTTCATGTAAGGTGTTCAGGACTGATGGTTTCCCGAGGCCAGCTCTAGAAATTCAAAAATCTGTTCGAAATAGTGCACCAAAGTTTAAAAAGACTTACCCCGGTAGACTGATTCCAAAATTAAATGAATGATTCAATTTATAGACTACATCATCGCTTCCCGATACAAACCTTCAATTTTTGAACATTAAGCAATAACGACAAACAGAAATAAAATGACAAAGAACTTTAAGCCTTAAGCTTGCATGAAATGATCACACGACACGTGTTATTTACTGTAAGCAAAGGTAGCTCCTCCTCACGCATTCAACAGACTCTTTATACTCTTTCTCAATAAAGCGCTTAACATAGCTTACATCCGTATAGACACCGGGAAATTTTTTACTTGCGCAACCTATGCCAAATGAAACAATTCCACAGACTTGTTTTTCGTAGACCAAAGGACCTCCAGAGTCAAATACGCATGCATCCTTTTCGCCCAAAACACCCGCACAAAACATGCTTTTCGTCAGACCCCCTAAAAAACAACCAAATATTACGTCATTTTCTAGATTTCTCTTTACGTTTCCATTTAAACTTACCTGTTTGTTTATATGCTTTTCGACATTGTTCAATGGGAAGGATTGGCACTTTGACCGTGCGTAATTGCATATGAGGACTCATAGCTTCTGGGTCAATTACACCCCAGCCTGATACGGTTAATAACAGGCCTTGCTTAAGCTTCGCCTTGCACAGGGAGAGCTTTCCAATATTTTTACCCAACATGGGGCTGCTTAGGTGCACCACTGCCACATCCATATGCATGTCCTTCTCACGAAAAGATGGTGGCTTGATAAAATCTTTAACTTGAACCTTAACTCCTGCCTCTTTTAATGTGGAAATCCCACCTTCTACTTCCCATTTATTCTTGTCGGGGCGTCCCATAAAGCAATGCGCTGCCGAAAGAACAATTCGATCCTCTATGAGCGTTCCGCCGCATATAAATTTTCCGCCATAGCGCAAGGCCACCAAATATCCTCCCAATTTCATATTAGTGGTCACGTGACCGCCTATAACTCGCTTCTGGGCCGCTGGTGGCAGTAAAACTTTAGCCAGATCGCCTGCGTTTAAACTTAAGTTAGCCTGCGCTTGGACATGATGTAGGTGAAGATGCAGAAACGGCACCAGCATTAACAGAAAACGCTGCATGGCAAAAACAGACTGGACCAAAGTGAAATGGAACTTATGTCAAGAGTGTAGCAAGTATGGCTAAGCTGATTAACTGAGACAAATCAGATTTTCCAATTTCCCCTTAATTTATCTTTGAAGCATTCCCGGCACTATCAAAACTTAAAATATCTGATTTTGGATTTTCGTTATATTCTCTATAAAATATGACGAGTTCTCAAAGGTACAGTAATCCAGCATTTTCGTTAATCGTGAACAGTGGTTTGTATATTATGAACATTTTTATGAACGACTTGGGAATGATCACGAAAGTCGGCACTTTAACGCTGTCGACCATCGACTTTACGTGAGGCTTTGAGATAAATCAGAGTGAGGAATGCAGCCATAAGGCTCAGCATTCAGCAAGCAACAACCACGGCGGTGTTTTTCTTTGACAGTCGGGTTTTTTTTGTGAACGAAAATTCAGGAACGAAATTTTTCACAAAGGAGTATGTTTGTGCTGGGTTTTGGACCGTCGTTTTGGTCTTAGTGTAAGGGCTAATGTGATATTTCATTAGCTAATTTTGTGCAGGGAGTTGGGTCTCTGGCCCTACTTCCCTATTCTGGTGACGGCGGTGCCATCTTAGAGTCCAAGCCCTCTAGTAATCAAGCTTCATCGATTTTTAGCCAACTTAAAGAAGACGCACTAACGCCAACTCGGCTACTTAAATCGCCTTATCACAATTAGCTCGCCACGAACATGAGTCCGAGGCCACAAACCCAGAGGATATTTGACTCGTACAAGCACAGGCGGCCCACGAGGGATCTGAACTAGAAGAAGAGACGGGCAAAATAAGTTAAGATACAGTTTTTTTAAGCAGGAAGATAATGCTCCAAGTTTATTATGCGGAAGAGTTTATTGTAATCGGCACAGAAGACACGAAACGGATCATGCAGAGCATAGTTATTACTGTCAGAAATAAGTGGACAAAGTTACGGGACGATTTACTAAGAACATTAAGATTATTTGGCTAGCCAGCTCTGATGAGTCGATTTCACCAATAATTTGGTAAGTATAAATATTACACCAAACATAACTCTACGGTTAAGTAAAGAGGGAAGATTAATTAAAAGTAGTCTACTAGATTACGATGGTAAATGGACCGCATAATTCCAGTTTAATTTTTCCAGATTCAACTCTATCTTTGTGCGTCGAATATTGCGGAGACCACACACATGATCCATACTCAATAGAACGGACAAGAGAAGAGTAAAGAATCTCGCTGTGTAGGGATTGTCAAATTCCTTCGACCAACGCTTAATAAACCCAGGAACACATCTGGCCTTATGAACAGTAGCTCCCAGCCCTCCAGGTTAACGTTGAGCAGAATGACGCTCATTTCAGTTACGGGAGTTGTGTTGCCCCACCCTGTAGTAGTTGCACAACCTTAACGAATTTACCCCGACGTATGGACAACTCGAACAATCGCCGCCACCGAAAATCGAAAATTCGTACGCTTACAACGCACACACAAACGCGCGCAAACATACAACACAGCCATTCGTCGAAATTTTTCAACGAATTCTGGAATCGGCACGACGACAACGGCTCCACAGATACTACGTGACTGTTTTTGACCACACACACGCATACGTACTCGCAGTGCAACAAACGAATTTCGAGTGGCGCCCAAAAATATTCGACGCACGCTCCCACATACATAAGTGTATCTGCCACGGTATGCACGTAGCTTCTTGTGTTATTCGTCCAAGTCAAACGGCAGCGGTCCACGGCCACGTCCCCTACTGAACAAACTTCTTATCTCGGGACAACGACGCCATTGACCATATTGATCAGCATACCATATTCCTGGATCAGTGTCCACGGCCCCATCAACTTTGACGGCTGCAACATCGGTCGTCCCACACCGAGCAACGTGCATACACTTCTATGCCCACCGCTGGCACATCTGAACCGCATTAAACCTGCTACTCGATCAAATTCCAACG
Organism: Lordiphosa collinella; assembly: GCA_018904265.1. Classification (NCBI taxonomy): domain Eukaryota; kingdom Metazoa; phylum Arthropoda; class Insecta; order Diptera; family Drosophilidae; genus Lordiphosa; species Lordiphosa collinella. The sequence continues at coordinate 43,085 of JAEIFV010000243.1, forward strand.
GCCATAAACGATCAGTTAATCCTCGGAACGCTCTTTGAAAGGCATTTGCGGCCAGCCTGAGCAACACGGCAAAACGACCACTAATCCGAAGCTCTTTGATTGGCATTACGAGCCAACAGCCTCAAACAAACGGCCTGCGCCCGCACGTGCGCCGTCTAGCTCAGAACCTCGCATTGCACACAACCCATCTCGTTCAGTCGGTCTACGACGTTTGAACCGTCGAAGTCCCACGGGCAGCGACAAGCCGGCAACAGCCCACGGCACACGTCTGGTTGTCTACACTAACAACGTCTCACTGGCCCGGGCCTCCACGGGCCCCGCCCGGAACCGCCGCAGCAACACAGTCTACACAGAGGCGACTTTAACCCAACTTAGGCTCCCAATCGAGGCACACGGCACTCATTCCGGCCAACGAACTTGCTTATCACGCCCACAAAGCAACACCGCCTCACACAATAAGCCTCAACAAGAGGCATAATCATTTCGACTCAAACGATCTTGCTTATCGACCCACTCGAAGCAACCACCGGCCATCAACACAACTACGCAAGTCCGTAGTTTCTACCTATCTTATCCATTCGCTCCCACACGGTCACTGAAGGGGGAGTACTGTGGCGAGTCTGCCACCACGAGACACGAACTTCTATCGATTACTCCAGCAACTCCAGTAGTAGTCAGTGTGTGCAACTTCGCGCTGGCTGCTTCGGGCCAGCTCGCAACAAGCAAATCTTGTTAAACTAATTAAGTTAAGTGAAACAATAAATATTATAGTAGATTAAGCAAAACCTTAATCGCTATAACCCCAAAATCATTTACTTCATGTAGTCGCTGTAATGCCACATTATCAAGCAGGTAAGTGACTAACTGTGGTAAGCTTCTGTAAGATGTAAAATTTAGAAGATTATCTTGACACCATGAGTGAAATGCACTTAAGTCTGCTAACAAATTAGAGAGGGAAACCATATCATATTGGCAAACTAAATCTAGACCTAGCTAAAAAGGACAACTTTTCCGCTGGGGCCCACCTAAGGGTGCAGTGTGTCTGTTCAACGACAAAATACCAGCTTACAATAGTAAAATACCGCCAATTGTCAAACTGCGTCACATTGTGTTGCAGTTTGTTTACATCCAAATTGATTTAAATTTTAAAAGTGAAAATGCAGGAGTATTTGGTTAATATTTGGCGAGCAGAAGTCATGGGCAACGCCTTAGTTGTGTTTTATTTTGTTTTTTTTTTTGCTGCAGGCTGGAGCCATTGTTGAATCCATTAAGCAGTATAAATGAGATCAGTCTGCATCTTACCTAAGAACCCTTCGAACACTGAAGATGTGAATTCTAAGACGTTAGTGGTAGTAGATCTACGCTTCACAACTCCATGTTGACGTATGTTTTGAACCTTTTTAAAATGAACTATGCTTTGAGATTCAATTTTCAAAGCAATTTTAAAAATCTTGGATTATTGATGCTGATCTTAAACATATCTACGTTATGAGATCGGTAAAAAGTTCCTTTTGATAACACCAAACCCAAAATTCAATTTATACTTTTTGTAGATTCGGAATGCCATTATTTATACATATTATATATGCATCTATGTGTTTTGTTGTTGCACCGATATCCGAGTTAAGTCAGCACCATAACCATTTCTAGGAAAAACTTAAAGGTCTGATCTCGAACAACAGCTTGCGTATATAGTAGATCAGTTTTGGGTCTCGATTTCTCAAATCTGTGGCATGTGGATACATGGAATTTATCAGGTGATGCAAATCCGAATAGTTCTAAAAATTAAACTATGCATAAAACTTTCGATACATGAGCTTAGAGGTTCAACTTACGCCAATATTACGCCAAGTGGGCTGGTAGTTTAGCGTAAATACATTAAGATCATCTGAGCACAGCTCCGAAACCTCGACAAATGTGGAATTATCCGGCGTTACACGAGCAGTGATTTCGGCACCATCAGATGTATCCTTGGGATTGCGCAAATTGAGCACAATATTGCGCCTAGTGGCTAGCCGGTTCCAATCGGAGCGCATGAACTTCATCAGTTTACAATGAATGGCAATGGCATCGTAGACATGCAACTCCAAAGCCAAGAGTTTCAGTGAGAAGTAACCATTTTCTATATAAAAGTTGGCATCATGTTCCGCAAAAATATTGATGTTCTTCTCCTGAAAGCGCTGGGTATGGAAGAGAAAGTTGGAAAACTTTGAGATTTCTTTACACTTGGGGAATTACCTTGCGAAATTCAATAAAATCAAAAATGGGTTCATCAATTGTTAGGTATTTCACTGGCCGTGCTGTATATTCCGTGGTCAACTGGGTGACATAGCCGCGTATTCCCTTATTTGTAATGTACAGAACCACACGAACATGGAAGGTGTCCAGTGTAAATATAATCTCGTTGGGGCTAAAGAAAAAATTAATTGAAAGTTAAGTTTTGTTTGGGCTGGAACCTTTACTTACTCATGTTCGTTGGGTTCCACGATCCAATTTCGAAACGGAAAATGCGCATATCGCTTGTAGGCAAATCCCAATAGACCCAATCTATCCGTTTTAATCGTTATGGTGAGATTTTCACGATCCAATTTAGTTTCATGTATGTATTTCGTTGTCCAATGAATGACCTTTATTCCGTGACTTTCTGGTTCCTTTACCTCTTCGTCAACATCTTCGAAGGGCATGTAGTCGGTTTTTTTGTATTTGGCCATCAAATCTGTTTTTACACTCATTGTATCCGACTCTCGCACCTCCATATCCTCCCTTGTGTGTACCTCTTCGGTGGCACGGGACGTCATTTCAGACATTCTTGAGCCTAAATGTAATTTACTTTTGTTGGCGAGGTTTACACGTTGCGGTTTGCGGGTGGGCGGCGACGTTGGTGGCGGTGGTTCTACAACTGGCGGAGGCTTCTTTGCTTTTACTGCAAATACCGGTTGATCCATGATCTTCTTGAAGTTATTCTTATACTTCCCCTGGATTTCCTCCAATTGGTTCATCACCCCGAAAAGTGTGGGCTCTCGCCAAATAACAAAGTTCACAACCGACGTGCCAACTTCGTCTTCGTCACGTTCTTGGTACACTTCTTTGCAATCATCTAAAATAGGATAGACACGTTCGGGTGCAGCTTGATCCTCGTAGTTGAAGAAATAGTCCACATCGGGGCCATCCTCATCTAGCTCTGCTTCAGCTTGGGGTCGTCGCAACAGCAAGGGAGTTTGAATCTTCCTCGAGGCCAGTACCTCCTCCTCTTGTTCCTCCTTGAACTCGGACGGAAATTTCAGTGAGGACAGAATCCGCGGTAGGAAGTGCCGCTGAATATTGCGCATCTGTAGAACAGTTAGAGGTTGCTCTCCCAGTTCAAAGTTTTTCAAGTATATGCCAGTGTCGGATTTTTTACGTTCCGAGCCCGAAAGAAGAATCGACTTAGCCGATGGTCGGTAGATGTTACTCGGATCCGCCCGCAATTTCATGATACTGGAAGGTCTTGGCCTGATATATCTTATGGGTGGATCCGCCGATAATTTCCTGCTCTTGTGCTTAGTCTTTGCATTCGCTTCGTCCAGATTTTGGCTACTTTTCATGCTCAGTAGTTCACCTCCAGCTGGTTGCCGTCGCCTTTTCTTCCGCTGTTTAGTTTTCTCAGGTTCCACTTGCACCACTTCCTCCTCCAGCGCCTCCTGTTCAACTTCCTCCTCCATGAAATGACAGACCAATGGTTCTCCCCACAGACACAGATGTTTGGGCAGCTTGAATGTTACATAGAAAAAGGGTAACTCATTCAGCCCCAGATGAGGTTTTTCCTTGTCGCCCCAATCCTGCGCGGGTAAGCCAACTATTGACTGAATCTTTTGGCCTTGGATTACGGACAGTTTCCGCTGGCTTTGTGACTGACGCTGCGGGGTTTGCATCTGCGAAGGACGCTGCCAGTTGCCAAGCGGTCCCAAGCCTTCATCTTGAAACTCCTCATTCAGTTCGGCACGTACATTCTGCCGAACGTGTAAAATGCGACCATCCTCGTGCAACGTTATGTTGAACTTCTCGAAGGGCGTATGCTTGGGCTTGCGCACGAAAACCAATGAATAAATGCCACCTAACATCATAAACCGTCGCAGGTTTATCTAGCAGATCAAAAGGAGACGTTATACCAGGCAGTAGGCGGGCTGCTTTTTATGTTTCGGGAATGAGAATTTAAGGGATGCGTGATCAATTTGTTCTTAGCAATAAAGTCGTAATAGCCAAGTGATCCCAAAAATTTAACTATATTCAAAAGTGAGCTAAAACGCTCCAAAGTTCTTTGCAGTAGCAGAAGGCTCACACAAGAAGCTCCCAATATTGAAGAAGAACTTGTGGGGTTCACGATTCTCGACAGCTGACTCAGCTTGACAAAGTTGGTGACTTTCTTTACCGATGAAAGCTGCGACAGTAACGCCTCGGATACGGAACACCTTTAACAAAGACCCTCGCAAACGACTTAACGAGCACTAGCTGACGGTATCCTCCTGACTTAAGCCCTCTTCCGGAGATGCGATAGATTGGACAAGGGCGAAAGTTCAGTATACATCAATCAATCTACTATAGCGGACATTCTTCCAACCAGGATTTTTGGCTCAGTCTTCAGTTTCACAAGAGTTGACAAACGACTAGACTTGAGGCTAAGTGTCAGGGATGCAATCCGATCGGAAATAAGGACTGGTTTTTGAAGACAGCTGAACCGCGGTTTTGGCTCGGTTTAGTGGCTAATTAGCTATCATCGCACACCATAAACGGTAAGACGGGGTTTTTGAAAATTCCACCCGGAAAAGCGTCGGAAAAGTTTGTACGCGGAAAATCTGATTTTTATCCGAATGACTTGAAACTCGGTTTGTAAGCAAATTATGCGAAATAATAGCACACGTATATTACAGCCCAAGGAAAATTTCCGGATTGTTCGATACGCAAAAATCTAGTTGTTATCCGATTGACATGAAACTCTTTTTTGTAAGGGTTGTTTAAGAAATAACGATAACGATGACGATAAAGATAACGGTAACGATAGTGATAACGATAACGAAATCAATAGCGATAACGATTAATATATAACGCGATAACGAAAGCGATAACAATAGCGATAAATGTTACGATAACAATATCAATAACAATAACGATAACAATAACAAAAACAATAGCAATAACGATTCCCAAACCCGGTCGGAAAAGAAAAAACTACATCAATATAGACTTACGGCGGCGTAGCGAATCGCGCCTAAGGGCCAGTTTCCGTTTTCGTAAATAATGCCGATCTTCCCTCAAATCTGCGCGGAAAGGAATTCGTAACGCAATTTATGTGTTTGGATGCCGAAAATCTTTTAAATCTCAACCCTTAAAGCCTTTTGAAATTACGATAAGTTTAAAAAAATACCTTTTTTTTTTAGGATCGCTCAAATTTCCGACGAATATAAACCTTTAAAGCCTGTACATAAGGATATCGTCCCGAATTTTGCTTAAATCTGTTCGAATAGTTTTTTTTCAGATTTTCAAAGGTAAGGCAGTCGGAAAAGTTATTAAAATTGCATTTCTGTTCAAGGATCGTTTTTAATTTCGCCGAGTCTGAAGCCTTAAGACCTTTCTTAAGTGTAAACTCGCAGTTTGCCCTCAAGTCTGCGCGAAAAGGTATTTTTTTCGAAGTTTCGAAGGTAAATCAGTCCCAAAACGTTTCAAAATCTTCATTTTTCACTTGGATTGTCCTTAGTTTTACCTTATCTCAACTCTTAAAGACCTTCTTAAAGTAAAACGTCGCCATTTCCACGAAATCTGCTCGGAAAGTCATTTTTCGGACTTTTGAAGTTGCGGCAAATCCAAAATGAAGTCAAAATCTTTTTTGTTTAAAGGATGGCCCTTAATTCCACTGAATCTTAACCCTTTTAAGCCCATTCTGAAGTCTAACATTCAGAAATGTCCTTAAATCTGTTCAGGGCATAATTTTTTTACTTTTTAAGCTGCACAAGTTGAAAAACTAAAAACCTAGGTGGGACACACTATTTGATGTGACTTGGGTTCAAAGTTTTAACTTCAAAAACATTATATATTAGTAGTTTTTAAAGGTATTACACCCCGGGTTTTGGTTTGAACGAACTCTATTTGGTTCAGCTAATCGTTAAAATATTGAACATTTTATCAGAGAAAGCTATTTCATACCGAACAATTTTTTAAAAACGTTAAAACTCATCTAAGGTGTCTTTTGCTTTAATTTTTGAAATATAATGATTTCTAAAGTGAATATGTGGCTTTGTGACCATTTCAGAAATTGAGTTCCTAGAGAACATTTGAATAGTCGGATGTGCTGGCTACGTACTTCTGGCGAAAGTTGGATTAAGGTGAAGAAGCTCGACAGACTAATGAGAATATCGTCCCGTAAGGGAAATGAGATACGCAAACAAATCGATGAGCACTTTCCAAAGAAGGAATGTTAACTTGTGACAGGCATATTAAGAGGTCGGTGGACAATTGCAGGAGTAATAAGGGAATCACATATTTCAAAATGGTTGGATGCTACCCAAATCCGGCATCGATAAGGACTTATCGTCGAAATACGATTAAAATTCCCAATTTGTACGTCTTGAGACTCGTCAGTGAAATGAACCGAACCGTTTTCATTTGTGGTTTTCGATCTCGAATTAATCCGTTTTGGCTTGCGGTTCGGTTTATCAGCTGGAATTAGCGGTTCGATTCCGGTTTGGTTCGGTTCAGAACCGGTTTGAATCCCTGCTAAATCTATACATACATTTATATAAAAGTGAAAGTATGTTTGTATATTTGTCCCTTATGGGCGTCTAAACCGCTGAACCGATCTTCATAAAGTTTACATAGTATGTTCATGTCGATCAGGAAAGTGTCATAGGCTATGTCTCATGTATGTGAAATGGACCAAAAACCGCGAAATTTGCAAAATAATACCGTTCATCCGATTGCAATGAAATGGTTGAACGCTTGAACGGAAGGTTTCTAAGTTGAGGAAATTTGCGGAAAATGGTCCAAGGACCGCGAAAATTGCAAAATTTAGGGTTTTTGGCAAAACTTTGTGGAATGGCTATGCGCTTGCACGGAAAGGCTTCCGAAATGGGCGGAAAATGAAAACACGAATACAAAATGTTCGATTGATAATACTTTGGGGAATGGTTGGACGCTTGCCCGCGAAGGTTTCCAAATCAAAGAAATGGACGGTACATGGCGAGATGGATTTGAACCTGGATTATGAAGATTTCATAGACGGCAATGGAAGACGGGTAAGTAAGAGGTATAAACCAAACGTCAAAAAAGTCACGAAATTTGCAAAATATTCATAAGTTTATATTATCATGAAGACGGGTAAATAGAGGAAAAGATCGAACGGTCCAAAATGTTTATATCGATTTGCAGCCTCATAAGAATCATAAGGACACGGGCGACGCCGGGTATTCAGCTAGTATTTAAAGAGAAGTCCTATCAATGCTAGCACACTAACACAAGGCAAGAGAGCCTTCACCAAAGTCAAGTTCTATAATCACGACATTAAGATCTGTATTTTAACGAGAAAATCGGATGACTATCAGCAATTTTAGCATTTGAAAAACCAGTTATTATTCAAAGGATATAACTTCGCCGGGCAATTATAGTTTGATTAATCCATAAGGCGATTTTGAAACCTTATCGTTTAACTTATTTAATGTGGTGATGTAATATATACTGATACTTGCACCGTTGGTATTGATATTATCGACCCAAACGAACAGGCGGTAACCTTGGCGTTTTCAGAAGTAGTCGGAACATCTAAGCAAGTGAGTCTGAGTTATGATCAAACATAAAGTTTGCATTGGAATTGATCTACAAAGGAACAACGAAAACCAGCAATTAACAAGTCATTCTGGAAATCCGATGGTGAATTACTCTTGCCAGTTAATGTTATTAGTAAAAAATTCAAGATCGAAGAATTTTGGTGTACGATCTGAAGGCGAAAGAGTGAACGACCAAAACTGAGAAGGAAAGACCAGCTTCGACAACGAATGGCCAAGCTTGTAGTGAACAACTGCAGCCAGCAGGCACAAAACTGAAACGACTAGAGGCAGTGGGATTTATTTTGGGCGTTCAGAGCTCATGATCTTGGAATACCGTTTCGTCGAGATTAAACCCATTTTGATCCCCTATTCCCGAAACATCAAAAGGCAGCCCATGAAAGCTTATTGGTCGCTTACCTCGTCTGGTTGCAAATCAAGTCTGCTCGGATTGAAAGTATCGTTTAGGAAGTTTGTAAACTGGCTCTCCTCGCGGTCTAGAAAAATACTATATGGATCGGGAAACATACCTTCAGCCAGAGCTTGAGGCTCCTTGGGTACTTTGATTGCTTTAGCCTTCGGTATTGTTTCCTCCTTGGCTTGTTCCTTTTCCTTAGCCAGGATCGAACTGTAGAAGGCTTTTATAAATGGCCAGTACCAATACTTCTGGGCATACGTACTTCATGGTATCATTGTATTGTATCATTTTCTGTTCCATATCCTCGATTAACTCTTCCTGGATGTCAACCTGCATATACCATTCATTTATCAAACAGTCCTCAATGTCCATCATTCCGGAGTTAATTTGGCTTGTCGGGCTATCTATAGTCAGATCAAAGCTCTTGGCTTTTTCTGAATACGGATCGAAGAATGTGTGCACACAGCGTAGCGTCAAATTATCGCAAAGTACGCTAAATGGCATCTGAAGGTTAATGCCGACACAGTCTAGATTGGCTTGCATTATGGGCAGACTAAAATGTTAGAGCATAAGTTTATAATCGGTTATTTTATGAAAGTTTAAATGTCAACTTACTCCAGGTAGCTAAAACGTATAGGAACATCTTTCAGACACCATAATTCAAAGTTATAATTTGGACTCTTATAGCAATAGTTAGCCTCCTTGCAGTCATTGTACCTGGGCGTTAAAAAAGCAAAAAAAAAGTCGGTCAAGCCCGACTATAGCACACTCTGTAACTGCGAAGTGCTGCCCATCACGTTTGGGACTGGTGCTGCCCATAATAGTTTGTTTCCCTTATAACACGACTATCGTTCATCTGATTTTTACCATTCCTTTGGCGGATTTATGGAGACGGAAATGTTTTACTCTACCTGTTAAATACTTTTGCACTACTTCATGATCCCCCTTTTCGCATTTTTAATGGCAACAGGGAATAAAAAAAGGATTTCATGATTCCCCCAGTGAGACTCGATCCCCGTTCTCATTACTTAAGCGTCGAGTCTATCACCTCTTCTCCACAGAGCTGCTGGACAAATTACACAGAAAAAAACAAATCTTAAATCAATCCGAAACGGGATTGAAAACAGGGATATCCCGGAGCGGCTTAAGGTGATACTGTTTTCGGGATTAAATTTGGGATTTTTGGGACAAATAAATATTTTTTCGGCTTGGCTCGAATCGGACGAACAAGGGCTATGATTCCACCAGGTTACAATGCCAATTGAAAGAAGATACAAAGGCAATAAGCTGGATGCAATGCTTTCGGAGGTTCGTTGGTGGAGCCACATGGTATGCCAGTATGAGGGTGAAGACGTCGAAAATTCAGAGGACACTTGATATAGTGGACACACAGAAAGAGATATGCCTTTGGATACTCTTTCTAGTTCTGAAAGTACAGAGTCAGAACATGAACCAGCACCAAAGATATTAAAACCTTAACAGGCGTCGTCGCAATACTAATTTTTTATACTCTGTACCAGAGGTACACAGAGTATAATGAGTTTGTGCAAAAGTATGTTACAGCCGGAAGGAAGCATCTCCGTCCCTATAAAGTATATATATTCTTGATCAGCATCAACAGCCGAGTCGATAAAGCCATGTCCGTCTGTCCGTCCGTCCGTATGAACAAACCGATCTCAGAGATGGTAAGAGGTAGATGTTCGAAGTGTATGGGACAAGAACTTCTTATACTTGCAGGCAGATCAAGTTTATTTTCAATTTTTTCCACGCTCGCTCCCGCCGCCGCAATTAAGAAAAAACGTCATATCTCCGTTAGTTTTATAGATAGAAGATTCGAACCTATTTTGAAATCAAAATCAAGACCATATTTTGAAATCAAGATTATTTATCGAGGGAAGGGAATCGTAAAGATCGGATGAACTGTTGTCGAGTTATAAAGAAAACAAACTATTATGGGCAGCACCGGTCAGGGCTGCAAACCTAACCAAATTTTTCGGCTAAACAAATTTTTCGGATCTCCGTCGCGGGTTCAAACCAAAATTTACCATCGGTTAAGTTTCAAAAATTTTAGGTTTGAGGTTTTTGGGCATAGGTTTTGGTTCGAATGATTTTCACAATAATAATAAATTTCATCCCGTGTGTTCTGCAAATCACTTTCGACCTTAAAACGAAACTAATCTGATATGAATTGGAAAATTATAAATGTAATACAAGGCTCTTGCTTTTATGAATCATTTAATAAGCTTTGAAGTCGAGACTCTTGAAAACAGAGGACATTATGGGTGGTAGTTTTAAAGGTAATTCTAAAGCAACTTCTAGATTTTGTTACAAAAATTTCTGTTGGTTTTAAGACTCAGTCGCCCAAAACCGACCAGATAATTAAAGAAGTTGGTAGTAAGCAGGTTAAATTTTTTGACGTCTCTGATTTTTGTTGATCCGTATCAAAATTTTAGGTTCGGAACAGGTTCAGCTTTTATTTTTTAGAAGGTTTGGTTCAAGGTTCTGTTCATTGCATAATAAAAGCCGGAATTCCGGGTTCAAACCGGTTCTGTTCAAAACCGTTTTGCAGCCCTGAAAATTATATTATAGCATTTTTTATATAAGCGAAATAAAGTTCATGATGAATGCAAAGTGTTACCTAGAAAAGATAACTTTCGTGGTAAGGAAGCGGTATAAAGGAGAGTTCGTATGAAGTAGGCATGTACCAGAGATTTGCTCATATTGTTGTTTTGGATAATTTTGCCAAATTTCCAGTAGTTTAGCCGTTTCTGGCAAAAAACATGAGAAAATTGCTATTATTTCTATATTTTAGCAGTTTTGAAGCACTAGATGGCATTTTTTGAGTCAGAGTGTTCAGGAATTTTTTTGCTCTTGTTAATATCTATAATTTTACCATCGACAAAAACACAAAATTCCGAAAGGTTTATGATATGTTATAAAAATGGTCATAAGAAGAGGGCGTCGTAAAACACCCGGTACGAGCGAAGCTCTTCACGAGGGCTCACTTTAAAGTAAAATGCTTGCAAAAGAATATACAGTAATTTTGTTTTGTTTTGACGCATCGGAAATCGATGTTGACGATAAAACTATATTTTTTTTTTAATTTTCCATTTTACACAAAGAAATTTTTGCTGAATTTCCCTATATTGGTCATATTTATTGACATTATTTTTAGGAATTCAACATTGTTTTTAGAAAAATTGCGAAATCATAGTATCAAACTATTTCTTAGCTTTAATATACGGGTTCCCAAATAGTTCTACGGTTTTTAGGCACAGATATTACAAAGTTAGGTAACATATTGATGGCAAAGTTGTAAGATGTTCGGACCTACTCTCGATCTTAGCATCTTTGAGGGTGGCCTACTCATTTTCTTTGTGTTTTGACCAAAACCATAATTTAAAGATTCGGTCACAGTTTTGGTCACTGTTTTCGTCACTGTTTCGGTCACTGTTTTGGTCGCTGTTTCAGTCATTGTTTTGGTCACTGTCTCGGTGACAGCTTTGGTCACAGTTTGGTCACTGTTTCAGACACAGTTTCGATCACTGTTTTGGTCACTGTTCGGTCACTGTTTCGGTCACTGTTGCGGTCACTGTTTCGTTCATGTTTCGTTCACCGACTTAGTCACTGTTTGTTCACTGATTGGTCACTGATTCGGTCACTATTTTGGGCACTGTTTCGGTCACTGTTTCGGTTACTGTTTTGGTAGCTGTTCGGTCACTGTTTGGTCACTGTTTTGGTCATTGTTTCGGTCACTGTTTCGGTAACAGTTGGGGTTAGTTTCGGTCACTGTTTTGTCACTGTTCCGGTATATCAGTTTTGGTCATACTGTTCGGTCGACAATCGTTTTGTGTACGAGACGTAGTTCCGGTCACTATTTTGATCACGCATTAATGGTCAAACGTTTTGGTAACCGCATTTTTTGTGTTCCGAGAAACAGAATCAATTCCGTTTCCGAAAAGTTGCAGTGAAAGTGGAATTGAGAACAGGCCTGTATATCTTTTTTCATATCCTTTTGACAATAAATGGACTTTTTAATATCCTAAAAAGGATATAAATTAAAACCCAGTCAACACTGACACTAAAATAATCCAACAAATCATCAACATATATCCATTATTCTGTAAAGTTTTTAAAATAAATCTCATAAGTATCAAGGTCTCTAGACATTGGACTAATTCGATGCTAAGGATCCTATGTTGAAAAATGAAAAAAAAAAACGTTCCCTTCTTTTGGCGTGCGCCCCGTACTTATTGATTCATCCAAGTGCCCCCCAGAGTGCCTTTAAAACTGTCCCCACAATATGTGAAATCGACGGCTAAATATTTTGGTTACAGAATCACCCATTTGTAAATTGTAGTTCTCTCAACAATTTCTTACTCCATATAAGCATCTGGAGCGCAAATAATGCGATACGTTAACTTGTCAAATAGCACATCAGTCTCCTCCTTAAGCTCGCCACGTATCTAGTAGAGGACTTAAGATTTGTAGACACTTTATGCGCATCGTTTTCTTTGTTACTTACATTTTCAAGCTCGACGGCTCGTTCGAGTGGTATATGTACCATCTCTAGCTCATTTAGCAAAACCCTTTCAATGCGGTTTAGTGTTTCCAGAATACGCTGCATATTGACATCATAAAGTTTTCCTATATCTGGCCGCAATTCTTGCTCCAGCGTCCTCCGTGTGAGATCTTTTCGGAATATATCTTGTGATAAAATGCTGCGTTCCTCCACCGACAGCGTCCAATTCATCATTTTATCTGTGTCAATGGCCTCTTCAGTACGCATCTGGGACACAAAACTACGTATCTCAGATGGGAATTGCGGACGTGGTAAACCGTCGCAGTCCAGATAGCGTTTCCAGCTTTCATCTGTCTTATGCTTTTCCATTAACCCGTGATGATCTTCGTTGGCATCTGAAAAGATTTAGGGAGAGGTTATACCTTTTAACCACATCCACAACCTTAATATTATACCGGTAATGAAAGCCAAGCTTATCTTGAGGTCCTGCAAACGCTGTAAGTGCCGCTGCTCCCGTGCTAACCAATCCTCCTCAGATATGAGACGTAAGGCGCCAACTTCCTCCTGGGTCTTGGATTTTCTTTTCACCATTTTTCCAGAATTTTTTACTGTGTGGTGTCTGTGAGTGTGTGTGTATGTGGTTTCTGTTTGTGACTGGGAATATTTCAGTTTTCCATCTATTTTTTTTTTGACAGTTTTATTTATTTCAAAATATATACGTATAAAGTGCGCTATGAAAAACTTAATAGATGAATTTCGCTGAGTAGTTTTTTGACCTGATAGATCAGCAGTGAATCTTTGTTTCGCACCTCAGTCGCATGGGGATTCATAGAGTTGATGGCCTGGTGTAGATCCGAATAGTTCTGTCATTCAAAAGGTGCTTTATTAACCACCATCTTTCCTACCAATTTAACTTACACCAATGTTGCGCCACGTCAACTTGTAGTCCAGATTAAAGACATTCAAGTCGTCAGAGCACAACTCCGTAATATCCACAAAAGTCGTTTTCTCCGGAGTAATGCGAACCGTTACATCTGAGTAGTCGCTTGGATCTTTGGCATTCTTCATGCACATGATTAGATTTCGGCGTGTAGCCATGCGGTTCCAGCTGGAGCGATAAAACTTCATAAGTTTGCAGTGTAGAGCCATAACGTCATAAGTGTGCTCTTCCACGGCCACATGCTTAATGGAAAAAGTTCCATTGTCGATATAGAAACCAGCATCGTGTTCCGCAAAAATGTTGATGTTCTTCTCATAGAAACACTGCATTATAGAATAAAGATTAAAGCTTGTTCGATTGAGTGTACAATTACTTACCTTACGCAAATCGCGAAAGTCCGATATTGGCTCGACAATTTCTAAATATTTAACTGGCTTCATTGTGAATGCGTTGCTCAGATCGGTGACATAGCCGCGCACTCCCTTTGCTGTTATATAGAGTACCACACGCACATGAAAAGTATCTACATTGAGATGGATCTCCTCGGGACTGGTGAATGGTAAGGCATTTTAAAGTTTTCAATTTGCAGAGTAAGTTAATTTGACTTAAAGTTTGTAAATGATTTTGTCTAGGCAGAAACCGCTCCGAGCTCAGAGCTTAATACAAAGGGCACTGTAAGGGCTTCAAGAACCCTTCCAATCAAGATAATTACAGCATAAAGAGCCTCACTATGTAAGGACGAAGCCGGAAATCTTCTCACAGACAGGAGAAACTATTTTTTGAATTTGCTGGGAGGCGATGACAAACTTAATGAAGCCTCTGGAGAAGTAGTGGAACCACCAATCGATGAAATAGAAATAGGCCCACCGGACCATAACGAAGTCTGGTTAGCCATAAAAAGGCTAAAAAATGACAAATCAGCTGAATCATGGCGGTGAGGAGTTGGTAAGGTGCATGCAGAATGCAGAATTTGGTCCGAAGAGAGTATGCCCGAAGATTGGAGTCTAAGTGTTCTCCGTCAAATACTTAAGAAAGGAGACCCTGTAGTCTGCGCCAATTACCGCGGGATCAGTCTCCTACCCATTGCATATAAGGTTCTGTCATGTATCTTATGTGAACGTCTAAAGCCTAGAATGAGCCAACTGATCAACCTTTATCAGTGTGGCTTTGTAAAATGGCTTGACACACCCCCAGAGGGCCAAAGTCGAGCTTCTCTCAATCTCTTGGCTTGAGCGCTTCTAATTTGCGCACATGAGAAAGGGCCCTCCAGCTTAACGCCGAATCCGAACGGCAGTTTGAGAAGCTTTTGCATGGCTAATTACTACAAAGCTGGCGCCAACAGCAGAGAGGCGTGACCGGGTGTTAAGTTTTATTCAAAGAAAAACTTTTCAGTGGGTGTTCCGAGGCGGAATCGAACCCACGACCGCTTGCACAGAGGTCGCGCACACTTGCCGCTGAGCCACCCGGCCAGATATTTACATTGAGACAAGAGACGGAAATTAATACCAACCATCTTTTTGATGTTTAAATAGCCGCTTTCGACAAAGTTCTTTGAAACCCTGTCTACTTTTGATATACCAGAAAAGTACGTTCGACTTTGCATGATGACGTTGAGAAGAACACAAGGACCCGTCAAAATAGAAAAGAACCTCTCCGAGCCTTTCGATACCAAAAGAGGTTTTAGGCTGGGTGACACCTTATCGTGTGACTTCTTTAATCTGCTGATGGAGTATATACTCCGCCAATGCCCAAATGCAGAATAGAATAACAGAGCGGGCACCATCTTTACCAGAGATAACATGGTACTTCGACAATCTGTTGCAATGGGAAAATACAACTTCAAGGTTGTTAAGGAATTTGTCTACTTCGAAACGACGATAACCAGCGACAGCAACACTAGTCTGGAAATCCGAAGAAGAATAGCTCTTGCAAACCGATGTTACTACGGGCTCAGTAAGGAGTTCAAGAGCAGAGCCCTCTCTCGAAAAACGAAAATTGCGCTATACAAGTCGCTTATTATCCCAGTCCTGCAATACGGCGCAGAAGCATGGACATTAACAACAGTGGATGAGGAGGCGATCAAGAGAAAAGTCCTTCGGAGGATTTATGGACCAGTAGAAGTTGGCGATGAGTTCCGCACCCGTATGAGCAACGAACTGAATGGGGACACTGATCTAGTAAAGCGCATAAAACAACAGCGGCTGCGCTGAATTGGACATGTTACTCGTATAGACGAAGAAGCTCCAGTAAAAAAAGTGTCCCGAAAGTGACCCGAAACTAAGAAGATCAGCTGAAAGACCTTGAGGCGCTTGAACTAACCAACTGATGCCAGCTCGCACAAGACAGAGGCGAGTGGCGGGCATTAATTGCAGCCGCCGAGACCGTCAAACGGTTGTGATTGAATTATCGGGCCAAATAAGAAGAGGAAGAAGAAGTGGGTACACCTTCCATTATGTTAAAAACTGGGGAAGTTAACTTCGGCTCGGCCGAAGTTTTGTATTCCCCTGCAGTTTGTTTTTCTAAATAAGATCACTTTTCGGACCTTAATTTTCTATGGGAGCTATACTATATAGATGTCCGATTTCAGCCAAACCTAGTGAAATCATGGAAAAACATAGCTGTTAAAATCGAAATTGGAGGCGATCCCAATTAAAACAAAAAAGTTTTTCACACTAGAACTTGTTTTTCGACCGATCATTCATACTGCAGCTATATGCTATAGTCATCCGATTTTGACAAAACTTTGTAGAATTGTGTAAAAGTATATAAAATAAATAAATGTCAACGTAAGGGACGTTTTCATTAAAAACAAAAAAGTTTTTCTCACAAGAATTATTTTTTCGACCAATCGTTCCTATGGCAGCTTTATGCAATAGTCATCCGATCTTGACCAAACTTTGTAGAATTGTGTGGGAGCATATAAAACAAATACATGCCAATTTTAAGGACATTTCCATTAAAACAAAAAAGTTTTTCTAACTAAAGCTCCATTTACACGACCTGATCGCTCAGCTGAGTTTTCGTTAGCTGAGCAACTCAGGGGAACAACTCAGTTTAGCGATTACACATGCCTTAGTAGCTCAGTTGAGTCAGTTACATAACCATTGCTTCATAAAAACTATCTAGTTCATTTGTGAATTAGCCGCGCAAATTGCCTATTTTGGTTTTTATATCCGCAAGTGATTTGCTCTCAAGTTGTGCAGCAAACTTTTCCGAAGTGGCAATCTGTATGATCTGCTGCACCTACAAGGTGGGATTGGAGGAATCATTAAGCACAGGCTCAGCCTCGTACAAATCAATAAGGCACGTTACATCAATTTTAAGGTTTTGTTTCAATAAGCCGTGATTTGACATAAATAAAAAACCAAACCGATATCCAAAAATCGATGACAATTGTATATCGAAAGCCAGGAAGTGGCAACGCTCGCACAGGTCAGGTCAATTAGAACCGGGTCTATTTCGCCTGATCAGCCACTCAGGCGAAAACTCAGCTGAGCGATCAGGTCGTGTAAATGGAGCTTAAGAATAATTTTCATTCACTACTTTTCTATGACAGCTATACTAAATAGATGTCCGATTTCGACCAAAATTGGTGGAATCATAAAAAAGCATTGCAAACTAACAAACATGAAGTTTGGAGGCGTTTCCATTGAAAACAAAAAAGTTTTTCTCACTAAAACTAGTTTTTCGACCGATCGTTCCTATGACAGCTATATGCTATAGTCATCCGATCTTGGTAGAATCAGGGAAAAGCATGTCAAACTAAGAAAAACGAAGCTTGGGGGCGTTTTAACCCTAGCCTGGGTTCTACCCAATGGGCCTTATAAACTGGGAAGCCCTCGACCACAGACATATCCAATTCAACATTGATTTTAAACGAGTCTTAGTAGAAATTGTCAGTAGAAACCACAGGAACACAAAATTGGGCAATAAAGCTTGCTTCCAGTAGTGAACCACAAGAAGCTTTCCAAGTAAGTCAAACAACTGAAAGACCTTAACAAAGTCCAAATAATATCATGAACAAACTCAACGAAGTTAAGCATGCTGAATTCGCAAACACACACACTCACTTGTCTTCGTTGGGCTGCATGGACCAGTCCCGAAAAGGGAAATGCTCGTAGCGCTGAAAAGCCAGTCCAAAAATTCCCAAGCGATTTGTCTTGATGGTTATCGTATTGGCCTCCCGATCGAATTTACTGTCTAATATATATTTAGTAGTCCAATGTATGACCTTCTTCACAGTACTCTCCTCTTCCTCAAAAGTTTCTCCTCTTGCTGTCAGCATCGTGACATCGCTCACCACATCAGTTTCCGCACTGGGTTGGAACTGCACCGAGACCGATTCCGCAGCCATGCTGGGCTTAACTGAAAATTCGGTAAATTCCGAACCCGCATTTGAGACTACTTCGTACCCCATTTTGACTTTGGTATGTTTCTTTTTGCTGGTAACAGTCTTTTTTGTTGTTCGGGAAAATAATGAAACCCTTTCGACAGACTTCTCATCAATCTTTTTTCTCGTCGATCTCCTGGACGGGACTTCTGCCTGTGTCGTCAAGTCTCGGTGCCTCATTGCGTATTTCATTCTAATTGCATCGATGGTGTTCAGTAGACCGTACATAGTACCCTTCTCATTCTGTCCAAGGGTAATGGAGTTTTTCGGATAGAACACTTGCTCAACATTTTCAAAAACAGGAAAGACGCGCTCGGGAGCAGCCTGAGGCTCAAAATCGAAATCCAGATCTGGAAGTGAAACATTGTCTTCATCTGTTTCCGGTAAGTTGCGTGGTCGAAGAAGACCCTTATTTGCCTTGGGAGCCTGCTCAATTATTTCCATCATTTCTTCTCTGATTTCTGAGGGAAACTTGAGCGATGAGATGATTCGAGGCACACAATAACGCGCTATCTGGCGGATTTCTAGTTTTTTTAGCGGTTTTTGTAGCCAAAAATTTTCAAGCGGAACAATGACCTCTGAAGTTGAGGCAAGCCTACTGTGCCTGAGAGTGGACAAAAGAGTAGGTCGAAAGACATTGAAGGGATCGGAATCCTTGCGCTGTATTATGGAGAATGGAGATGGCCTTTCGTCCCTGATATGAACTGGTAAGGTGTTCCTTTTTAGTATAATAGGTTCTTCGGGGGAACGGTATCGTTCTAATTTCAAAACTTCCATGCTGGTCATAAAGTGGCAAGGAGTCGGTTCGCCCCAAATGCAAAGCTCTGGTGCCAGTTTTAGGGTCACAAAAAAGTACGGCGTCTCCTCTTCTCCCAGTTTAAAATCGGTAAACTTCTCTTCGTCATTTAAGTGCAATCGAGACCTGGAACGCGCCGACCCCCTGTCTCCTAACATTGGACCCAAACTGGGCTCGGGTGAACTAGCTATCACATCTGGCATGGTGTGCAGTATGCGTCCATCCTCATGTAAAATAATGTTAAACTTCTCAAATTGTGTGTGCTTCGGTCGACGTACAAACATGATTGAATAGATGCCACCCAACATGATGTGCTGCCTGAGATTAATCTGGTAGAGAAGGGCGGATTGTTCTTAAGGTTCAAAAGACCCAAAAACCTCTCTTAGTTACCTCATCCAAAGACAGTTTCAGATGTTTGGGATGATAAATCTCATCAATGTAGTTAATGTATTGCAGTTGCTCCCTCTCCAGAAACAAGGGGTATACATCGGGCAGCATGCCCGGTAGAATCTGGGGAGGTTCCTTTGGTCGCTTTCCAACAGGTTTAGCAGTCTTGTTCAGACTCCTCCGATTCTCTTTCGCTTGCTTTTGCATCTTCTCATCAAGCAACTTCATGGTCTCTTCATATTGCTCTCGTTGCATGCGCATTCTATCTAAGACTTCTTCCTGCATCTCTAACTGCATGTACCACTCATTAATAAGGCAATCCTCAATATTAACTATTCCCGCATTCAGATTGCAGAAAGATTGTACCACCACCCGCTCGAAGCTCTTGGCATTTTGTGTGTAGTTGTCGAAATTGGTGTGGATACAGCGCAGGGTCAGACAGTCCTGGAGCACGCTAAATGGCATCTGAACACGAACGCCAGAACAGCTCAGTTCCGCCAGCATTATCGGCTCCCTATGGAGTTGTTTCCAAATCTTATAAATAAAATTTTGAAAGTGTTGTGCGGAAACTTACTCCATTTGTTCGAAACGTATGGGCACATTGCGTAGTCCCCAAATGTCCATGGCAAAGGGTTTGCCACCGTAGCTCCAGGTGGCCACTTTTGCATCTACAGAGCTGCAGTAGAAAGAGAATTATTGCGTTCTCTACAAACTTGAAAAACTAAGCACTCACCTCATGTAAACGCCATCCATGGATATTACCCGGTAGGTAAGATGATCAAAAATATGATCAATCTGCTGCTCGATCTCGTCTCGTGTCTAAAACCCTGCTTTAAGTATATATTCCAAAAATTTCCCTAACACAAACCCACCAGCATAATCTCCATTTGCGTCTCCTCACTGACTCCTTCCATTTCGGCCCGATTGTCCAGCATAACATCTATTTTCTTTAAGGTAAGCAGACACATATCCACTTCATTTTCAAACATTTTGCCAATATCCTTGCGTAAAGACTGACGCATGGTATTGCGTGTCTTATCCTTTCGAAAAACATTCTGCGTCAGTACACTTCGCTCATCCACGGACAATGTCCAGTCAATACTTTCCTCCGCATCGATATCCTGGAAATATCGCTGCTTAGCTAAAAATGTACGCATCTCGGGCGCCTTGGAGGCAAGCGGGAGACCATCGCATCGTAAAAAGTGATCCCAATGTTCTTCCTGAGCTCGATCCGCCTCCTTTTGGCCAAACTCTTCCTTGGCAACTGCAAGAGGTTGAGGGTAGAGAAATTTGCATATTTTGAGATTTTTTACATCCTTACTCTTTACAAAGGCACAACACGCTCCAACATCCTGCAATCGTTGGGCATATTTCAGCTCCCGCTCTAGCATATCCTCTTCGGTAATTAACTCGAAAGCTTCATCGGGACCTTTTTTAAGCTTTCGCTTAGCCATTTTGGCACTTGCCTAGTAAATAATTGTACCTCCTTGTGATTACATATGTATGTGTGCCTTCGATTGACTGAATAGTCATGGGTAAAGTGTAAACTCTGAGAGGAATAAGTTATGATAGCCTAGAAGTGGTTCAGTGCTTTAGCAAGCTTGGAATTCATTAGTCGCTGGTAAACACTTACAAGTTGTTTGCTGGACAGTTGATAATTTCCGGTTGCTTTTATTATTATAAAGTACGGTATATTACATATTAAACCAAGTATATCCAAATTTCAATATAACTATGACCACAGATGGTAGAATTCAAAGAAGTTCAGAATTTATGTTTGGATCTATTTTAGCTGTTGGAATACAATACAGAAGAATATGACGGAAAAATGATCGGGAATAGTGTCTTAAAGAAAATTTTTGCAGATATGCAAGTTGAAAATTTGTAGGTCCTAACATTAACAGCATCGATATTAGAAAATGGTGCTGGCTGCTCTTAGGCACATTGCTCCTCTACAACATTTAGGTTTGATTAAAATGATGTTAAAAACTGTGAATGCAGATTGATAAGGACTCGATTACACAGTGCCACACCACTCAACTTTTTGTCTGGCCTGGGAACGGGACCCATTAATTGTGAAACTAGAGATATCATGTAGCAACACCTCATACCCAGTTTTTCTTGATCACCCTAAGTTCGCGCTTAATGGGCACGTTTATACTAGCAACACACAGTTACAACATCTGTCGCTGGTTAAAAATAAATGAAAGCTAAAATTTTGACAAATTCACAGAAGATAAAAGGGTTCACTGCAATGGTTATACTAAATTCCCGCTTCCAATGGACAAGTAGCTTGTACCCCACCCATAGAGGTCCAACTTAGAAGCTTGATTTAATGAAAAACCACTCGGTAGAAGTTCCTAAGATTTTAAATTTGTTGAGATACTGACCCATAAAACGTTTCCACTAGAGATGGTAACATGCAACTAAGAACCGCGAAATGATTAACCACACTTGACCATAGCCATTATCGAGTCCATATATATATTTTATATACTTTTACACAATTCTACAAAGTTTGGTCGAAATCGGATGACTATAGCATTTAGCTGCCATAGGAACGATCGGTCGAAAAACTAGTTCGAGTGAGAAAAACTTATTTGTTTCTAATGAAAACGTAATTTTTTTGGCCTATTCTTATTTTATATACTTTAACACATTTCTTCAAAGTTTTATCAATATCGGATGACTATAGCATATAGCTGCCAGTAGGAATGATCGGTCGACGAAGAAGTTCTAGTGAGAAAAACTTTTTTTGTTTTCAATTGAAAACGCCTCAAAACTTCGTATTTCTTATTTTACTATCCATTCCCATGATTCCACTAAGTTTGGTCGAAATCGGATGACTATAGCATATAGCTGCCATAGGAACGATCGGTCGAAAAACTAGTTCGAGTGAGAAAAACTTTTTTGTTTTTAATGAAAACGTCCTTATCATTGGCATACACTTATTTTATATACTTTAACACAATTCTACAAAGTTTGGTCGAAATCGGATGACTATAGCATATAGCTGCCATAGGAACGATCGGTCGAAAAACTAGTTCTAGTGAGAAAAACTTTTTTGTTTTTAATGAAAACGTCCTTATCATTGGCATACACTTATTTTATATACTTTTACACAATTCCACAAAGTTTGGTCGAAATCGGATGACTATAGCATATAGCTCCCATAGGAACGATCGGTCGAAAAACTAGTTCTAGTGAGAAAAACTTTTTTGTTTTTAATGAAAACGTCCTTATCATTGGCATACACTTATTTTATATACTTTTACACAATTCTACAAAGTTTGGTCGAAATCGGATGACTATAGCATATAGCTCCCATAGGAACGATCGGTCGAAAAACTAGTTCTTGTGAGAAAAACTTTTTTGTTTTTAATGAAAACGTCCTTATCATTGGCATACACTTATTTTATATACTTTTACACAATTCTACAAAGTTTGGTCGAAATCGGATGACTATAGCATATAGCTCCCATAGGAACGATCGGTCGAAAAACTAGTTCGAGTGAGGAAAACTTATTTGTTTCTAATGAAAACGTAATTTTTTTTGGCCTATTCTTATTTTATATACTTTAACACATTTCTTCAAAGTTTTATCAATATCGGATGACCATAGCATATAGCTGCAGTATGAATGATCGGTCGAAAAAGAAGTTCTAGTGAGAAAAACTTTTTTGTTTTAATTGGGATCGCCTCCAAATTTCTTAATTAACAGTTTGTTATGCTTTTCCATGATTGCACTTAGTTTGGTCGAAATCGGTCATCTACATACTATAGCTCTCATAGAAAAGTAAGGTACTAAAAGTAGTCGTATTTAGAAAAAGAAACTGCAGGGGTATACAAAACTTCGGCCGAGCCGAAAATAACTTTCCCCTATTTTTTTTTTTTTAAATAGTTTTTTTTTGACATTTGACTCGCCCAGAGGGTAGACAATTAAATCGCAGTACCTGAAGTATTTTTATTTTAGACCCCTTAAAATTCTTCAGAAATCTAAATTGTATGAGAGCGATTGAATCAATTGAAAATGGTAAGGTTAAAATTTGTAAAAATTAAACTTCAGGTTAATTGATCTCCGAGTTCTTGTTTCAAGTTAATTAAAACCAAATAGACAAGTCAAGTGATTTAGGAAAATTTCCAATCTTTTAGAAAACTGCTCTGTTATTTCTTAGTTTATGTGACATAAAGCTCTATGTAGAAGATGTGAAATCGGCCCTAAATGATCTGAATGAAAATCAAAGACTTAACGAATATTTCTAACACGATTTAACTGAAGTTTACCTGACAGTACGAAATCCGGGCCCAAATGACACAATAGCTATACAAAGTATAATAATTAAATGTCACGATACTTGTACATCAACTCAGACTTTTATCTCCAATAATTTTATACACATGTTTCAATTACGGCATGGTCAACAGTAGCAAAGGAAGCAGAGAGAGTAATGTATTTTTATAAGGAACTGTTTCTTAGATTTTTGAGTTTTCGTTCTAAGCCAAGTTCGCCCATCAGTATTTGTAAATAAACATATCAGAATTGCTTCCTCATTTTGTAAGGATACTTGTATAAATGATTGCGATTGATGCGGATGCCTTTGATAAGGGAAAGCTGCGCCCCAAGACAAAGTCTAAATATACGAAGCCTGCATATCCTTGAAACAATAAAAACTTCAAGTACCTGGTTATCTTTTGATGTGTTCGTTCTAAACAAATTTTTATATAGTATTCTGTACCAGAGGTACACAGAGTATAATAAGTTTGTGCAAAGGTATGTGACAGCCAGAAGGAAGCATTTCCGAACCTTTAAAGTATTTATATTCTTGATCAGTATCAACAGGCGAGTCGATCAAGCCATGTCCGTCTGTCCGTCCGTCTCAGAGATGGTAAGAGACAGAGGTTCGACGAGTATGGAACACTCCCAACCCCGCAATTTAAGAAAAAAACGTCAAATCTCCGTCAATTTTATAGATAGAATGTTCGAACCTTCTGGAAATATTTTGATCAAGATTATTTATCGATCCGCCGAAGGAATGGTAAAGATCAGATGAACGGTTGTCGAGTTATAAGGAAAACAAACAATTATGGGCAGCACCGGTTGCAACGGTAATGGGCAGCACTTCACAGGTAGACAGTATGTTATAGTCAGGCTTGACCGACTTTCTTTCTTGTTTTTTAATATTTTGCTCAAAAATTATTTTATTGTTTTATAGCAATGCATTGTACAGTGGTAACCCTTGTTTTTATCGCGCTTTCAACAGAGCTTCCATACTTTTTTCAATGAAGGGCTTAACATAGCTTACATCCGTATAGACTCCTGGGTACTTCTTACTAGCGCAACCAATGCCAAATGAAACAATTCCACAGACTTGTTTATTAATCTCCATAGGACCTCCAGAGTCAAAGGTACATGCATCCTTTTCGCCCAGTACACCAGCACAGAACATGCTATCCGTTAGATTCACTAAAAACATTTCATTATACATTAAGCTAAGTCTTTGCCACGTCGACTTACCCGATGGTCGATAGGTTTGTCGGCATTTTTTCTTTAGTAGAACAGGCACTTTGACTGTGCGCAATTGTATATGTGGATTCGTGGCCTTGGGATCAGTAAGACCCCAACCAGATACGCTCAGAATCATGCCTTCTTTGAGCTTCTCAGTGCACAGTGCCAGTTTTCCAATATTTTTACCCACCATGGGACTCTTCAGGCTTATTACCGCCACATCCATATGCATGTCCTCCTCGCGAAATGACGTTGGCTTGATGTAATCTTTCATTTGAACCTTGACTCCTTTTTCGTCTAAAGTGGAAATTCCACCTTCTATTACCCAGTCATTCTTCTGGTTTCGTCCCAGAAAACAGTGTGCTGCCGAGAGAACGATTCGATCGTCGATGAGCGTTCCGCCGCATATAAATTCACCGCCGTAACGTAAGGCCACCAAATATCCTCCCAATTTGATATTGGTGGTTACGTGACCGCCAATAACACGCGTGTGGGCAACTGATGGCAGCAGAACTTTAGCCAGGTCGCCTACATTAAGGCTCGAATTTGCCAGCGACTGGACATGATGGAGGCACAGCTGCAGTAGCGGAACCAGCACTAGAAGTAAACGTCGCATTGCAAACAAAGACTGGGCCAAAGCTGGGATGAATCCATTGCTACGCCTGCAACTTATATCAGGAATGACGT
Organism: Lordiphosa collinella; assembly: GCA_018904265.1. NCBI lineage: Eukaryota > Metazoa > Arthropoda > Insecta > Diptera > Drosophilidae > Lordiphosa > Lordiphosa collinella. The sequence goes on from JAEIFV010000243.1 coordinate 68,521, forward strand.
AAGTATGGCCAAACCGATTAACTGAGACGAATAAGGGTTATTTAACGGCCCTCCGTTCTGTTCTGCTAAATTGAGAGAGTTGAGCAAAGAGTTGATATTAATTGAGTTTAATTGATGTTCATTAAAAAGTGCATACATTTTTGTCATATGACTCGCTTTGGCCCGCGACTTTATTTGAAGTCACCAGTCCAGTTTCCCGTTCCCGATTGGGTTTTCAGTTATTCTTTCTGACCATCGATTGTGTGAGAGCTTTGCGATTGAATAATTTGTACTTGATACGCTTACAGAATCGAACCGAATCGATTTTTCATTCATATTTTGATTTTGGTACGTATCCATACTTATGGTTCGGTAAAAGGTATATGGTTTCGACGAAAGCAAGGTAGGTTCAGGACAACTAGTTTGAATTAGCATGGCGCTGTTATATGTATGCTGTTACCACCATTCGAAACCATCGGAGGGGAGCTTTACTAACACCAATTGGTACATTTTTAGATTTACAGCCATGCTACACCAACCAAAACAAAATTATCTATTAAAAAAACCGAAGTTTTGAATACCCTTGCAGTTTGTTTTTCTAAACAAGACTACTTTTTGGACCTTACTTTTCTATGGGAGCTATACTACATAGATGTCCGATTTCGACCAAACTTAATGCAATCATGGGCAAGCATAACAAACTGTTAATAACGAAATTTGGAGGCGTCCCCAATTATAACAAAAAAGTTTTTCTCACTAGAACTTCATTTTCGACCGATCATTCATACTGCAGCTATATGCTATAGTCATCCGATTTGGATAAAACTTTGTAGAAATGTGTAAAAGTATATAAAATAAGAATATGCCAATATAAAGTACGTTTTCATTAGAAACAAAAAAGTTTTCCTCACTCGAACTAGTTTTTCGACCGATCATTCCTATGGGAGCTATATGCTATAGTCATCCGATTTCGACCAAACTTTGTAGAATTGTGTAAAAGTATATAAAATAAGTGTATGCCAATGATTAGGACGTTTTCATAAAAAACAAAAAAGTTTTCCTCACTCGAACTAGTTTTTCGACCGATCGTTCCTATGGGAGCTATATGCTATAGTCATCCGATTTCGACCAAACTTTGTAGAATTGTGTAAAAGTATATAAAATAAGTGTATGCCAATGATAAGGACGTTTTCATTAAAAACAAAAAAGTTTTCCTCACTCGAACTAGTTTTTCGACCGATCGTTCCTATGGGAGCTATATGCTATAGTCATCCGATTTCGACCAAACTTTTGTAGAATTGTGTAAAAGTATATAAAAAAGTGTATGCCAATGATTAGGACGTTTTCATTAAAAACAAAAAAGTTTTCCTCACTCGAACTAGTTTTTCGACCGATCGTTCCTATGGGAGCTATATGCAATAGTCATCCGATTTCGACCAAACTTTGTAGAATTGTGTAAAAGTATATAAAATAAGTGTATGCCAATGATTAGGACGTTTTCATTAAAAACAAAAAAGTTTTCCTCACTCGAACTAGTTTTTCGACCGATCGTTCCTATGGGAGCTATATGCTATAGTCATCCGATTTCGACCAAACTTTGTAGAATTGTGGAAAAGTATATAAAATAAGTGTATGCCAATGATAAGGACGTTTTCATTAAAAACAAAAAAGTTTTCCTCACTCAAACTAGTTTTTCGACCGATCGTTCCTATGGGAGCTATAGTATACGATAGTTTTCGACCAAACTTTGTAGAATTGTGTAAATAGTATATAAAATAAGTGTATGCCAATGATAAGGACGTTTTCATTAAAAAACAAAAAAGTTTTCCTCACTCGAACTAGTATTTTCGACCGATCGTTCGTATGGCAGCTAAATGCTATAGTCATCCGATATCGACCAAACCTAGAGGAATCATGGGAATGGATAGTCAACTAAGAAATACGAAGTTTCTAGGCGTTTCAATTGAAAACAAAAAAGTTTTTCTCACTAGAACTTCTTTTCGACCGATCATTCATACTGCAGCTATATGCTATAGTCATCCGATAATGGACAAAACTTTGATGAAATGTTGTTAAAGGATATAAAAAGGACGTTTTCATGAATTTGGTGGATAGTAAACTAAGAAATGCATATTTTGGAGGCGTTTCCATTAAAAACAAAAAAGTTTTTCACACTAAGACTAGTTTTTCGACCGATCGTTCCTATGACAGCTATTAGCCACAGTCATCCGATCCGGCCGATTCCGACAAATGTGCTGCGTATAAGTAATAAGAGACATCGTGTAAAGTTTGGTGAAGATAGCTTTCAAATTGACGGAGGAGATAGCATAGAAACAGACGGACGGACAGGGCTAAATCAACTTAGATCGTCATGCTGATCAAGAATATATATACTTTATGTGGTCGAAGATGCTTCCTTCAATGCGTTACAAACATCCGGACAATTTTATAATACCCTCTGCAAGGGTATAAAAATGTGTTCACCCATTTGACTCCTCCTTGGAAGGTTTTTTTACAATGTCGTCCACAAAGAGAGCAAAGGGCTAAGTAGGCATCTGTGTTTCACAACTTCATTCTCGTCGCGAATTATTTCGACAATGCATGTCCATTCCATATCGTAGTAGTATATTAATCATCTAACTTGCTTTCTATTAATCTGTGACAAGGTTTACTAAAAAACTGAAAGAAAGAAATCAGAAATCGTCGTTGAAAAACAGATCTTATGACACCAGCTTCAGTCACGGAAATAAAACAAATTTTCAAAACGTCACAGCACTGACCCAAAATTCGTAAACCTTCTTCATGACGTGTCCATTTGATGAAAATATTTAAATGAGTTAACCATCTCGTCTTCATAACACGCGATGGGACAACACTTTCGGCATTAATTGTTGTCATTATTTGCATCTTTCTGCAGCTTTCGCGACCATCCTTGTCCCCAGTTCCTCTGTTCTTTTTTGGCCGATTGCGTGCTGGCAGCAGCAACAGCAGCTCCTTGCTGATCATTGACTGATTCCATAATTGATTGTGCGCCTGGATGTTGGAACTTCAAGACACTGAATATCAAGTCTTGGGCTGGGTCTTTGGTCTGGCCGGAGGGCATAATTTTAGAAACGACGTACTTTTACTTTTGCCCGTCTGCCAACAAAATGTAAATTAGCCAAAGAGAAAGAGTGAGAGGGAGAAGGCAACTAAAATTTATGTGCCCAAATCGCATCGCATGACTGACGGCCTTTCGTCCGTTTTTAAGCTTGGCTACATTTGCCGAATTAGTTTAATAATACAATTAATTGTTATTTATAGCTTCCTTTCGTTGCATTTATCGCTGGGGATGCCAAAAAAATCAGACGCTAGTTTATGGCACGCAAGGCAATTAGAGCAAACGTGGAGGAGAATCAGAAGAATCCTTAACGGTTTTTGGGCGAAACATAATGATAGAGCAGGACTTAAATTTCCAGGACCATAAACTTGCCAACGTTGCGACACTTTTGCTGCCTTTATATGTCACAAAACCAGCACACCATTCCTATACGGCCCTGCACAGAGAGAAAAAGTTGTTAAGGTAAACTAGAAACTACCCCGTAGTTCAGCTGCACCGGTGCGGCACTACCGAACCCCCTAGCTCTTCGTAGTGAGCACTCGCCACCAGACCAACCACCAGCCAAGTATTTGCCTAACGAATTTTGTATGGGAATGACCGGAAAACGTACCAATCGGTACGACCCTGCATTACCAGTCATTAGTGTGGTGACGAGTGCACACTATAAGTGCATTTCCAAAGCGCAATCTTCCATTAATAACAAATCTAAATCTACACGATAACATCGATAACATAAAGTTGTGTGTGTAAAAGATAGAAGATGTAATTTTCGACCATTTAAAAGTCAGAGTCTTGAAACCTGAATAGGGGATGTAGCGCCAGCTACGCGTGTTGGTGTGTCAAATGTTTTCAGATTCTTTTGGTTCTTGACTCAAGCAAGGGTTGATTTTCTACTTACTCAAAACCTCCTTTTCACACACTTTTTGTACTTTCATATTCTTCACTTTTTTTCTCTCTGTGCAGCTTTCCGCATCCCTGTGGAGTGACTTCGCATTAAGTTTATTTATCTGCTTTTAAATGGCATTTTCTCTCTGGCATATAATTCTCATTCGCATGTAATGCGCACCCGAGAAACAAAGGCTACATAGTGTAACAGCACGAAGAAGGAGTCCCAAGATGCAGACACGTACTACTTCCATATTTACAACAACTATTTTTAGTAGTGTCATAAATTTATGGCACATTGTAGAGCTTGGCTCACGTGGTGAACGGGATGAAGTTTTTGGTGGAACATGCAAAACAACATGCAAACTGGCACCTACTTTGCGACTTACAGATGCCTTTCGTGGCATTTGTTTACATTGCATAAACGATGATGGGAATGAAATTGTGTTTCAACGAAGCTGCGATTCGATTTTTGGTTAATTAAAAGATACGGCAGCGGGGAAACAAGTTTGAGGGGTTTTCGGTCAGTGAGTTTCTAAAGAATTGAAGTGCCTGGCTTAGGCAAACAAATCTTTAAACTCGTCAAACACTTGATCAATAGCGGCGCTCTGTGTGTATCCCACAGATACACTTTACGATGCGCTCACTGTCGAGTGTTTGCCTGGCTTAAAAGGCAATAAAATTAGCTGTTAATTGTTTGGGTAAATTGAAAATTAGGTTTTGGGAAAAATCATCACAAAACTATGCGTAGCCCGCCGGGAAACGAGTTCGAGTTTTATGTGTTTGCCGAACTTATTAACTTGGCCCGACTTAATGAACTTTGTGTGCCGACACTGGACCCTCCCCGTCCCCAGCTCCAAACTAGACAAATCGAATCGCTGGCCCAAAACTGAAACTGAACTTTAATCCGCTTAAATGTAATTTAACTTATGATTTCTCTTCGTTTTACAGAAATCGGTTAATTAAAGTTCAACAAAGTTTAAAACCGATTTCATGCCGCGTTGAATCAACAAATTGTAAACTTTTCTGGTTGGGCTGGAGCTGGAGCGAAGAGGGGAGGCGGGGCGAGCCCTCATTTGTACTTATTTAAGTGCTTGATCATGCTGATATCATCACCTGGAAACTTTTCTTTTGTAAGATACGTACCATCCAATGCAATTAGCGTTGTCTGCAGACGCCAGGTGGTCTTTCCTTCCCTTTTTGGCTTAAATCGAAAATCAGTTAAAAAATATACGAAATTTGTTTTACCTTCTTGTTTTTGTGGGGTGCAGCGGTTAAAAATAAAGCGGGTTATGTTAAGCTTGAGTCGAATTCGGATTGCCCTTTTGTAAAAGAAAGAGACAAATAAGTCGTGGAAGATAGGGTATTCTAAGCCACTGGTTGTTCTGAATCCCAAAAGTCAGTAAGAAAAAATATCCTTGGTCAATTGCCATATTGACCGAAATATGCATTAAAAAAGAGTGGGCGTCTTGGAACACCCAGTGCGAGAGAAGCTCTTTGAGAGGGATGACTTGAAACTTCAATACTTGCAAAGCAATATAAAGTAAATTTGTTTTGTTTTGCCCCATCGAAAACTGATGTGGACGATAGTGCCATATATTTTTATAAATTTTCCATTTTAACCAAAGAAATTGTTGTTGAATTTCCCGATTTCACCATTTATTTACATTTTTTAGGAATTCAACGTTGATTTTTGAACTACTATGAAATCCTAGTATTTCAAACTATTTCTTAGCTTCAAAATAAGGGTTCCCAAATAGCTCTACGATTTTCTTAAGCGTAGATATTACCAAATTAAGTAATGTATTAGTGGCAAAGTCGTTGCATTTTTCTGAATCACTTAAAGGTGTTGGAAATTGTTCGGGACTACTTCGATCGTACGATCTTTAAGGGACGCCTGCTCATTTTCATTGTGTTCATTGTGAAATCCGTCCCTTCAAAAACACGGGCACAATAAAGCCGCTGTTTTGGTCACTGTTTTAGTCACTGCTTTGGTCACTGTTTTGGTCACTGTTTTAGTCACTGTTTTGGTCACTATTTAAGTCTCTGTTTCGGCCACTGTTTCGGTCACTGCTTTGGTCTCCGTTTCGGTCACTGTTGTGGTCGCTGTTTTGGTCACTGTTACGGTCACTGTTTTGGTCTCTGTTTTGGTCACTGTTTTGGTCACAGTTTCGGTGACTGTTTTTCTCACTGTTTTAGTCCCTGTTTCGGTCACTGTTTCTCTCACTGTTTTGGTCACTGTTTCGGTCACTTTTCGTTCACTTTTCAGTCACTGTTTCGGTCACTGTTTTGCTCACTGTTTTGGTCACTGTTTCAGTCACGTTTTCTATCACTGTTTTGGTCACTGTTTTTGACGGGTCGGAGGGGAGGAAAAAGCTTAAGAAACAGTTAAAAAAAAGCGCATGGCATATCATGATATTTATGTAATTTTATAATGATATAATTATAATTTATTTAATACAGGGTGGGGCAACATAGCTCCCGTATCTGGAATGAGAATGGAGGGCGTCACTTGAACGACATAATTTTAAAAACCATGTAAAAAAAACTTTAAGGTATTTCCTACAACTGAAAAAAAAAAAAAAAAAAATCATTAGAATCGGTTAAGCCGTTTCGGAGTGGTTGGAGGTCATCTGTATTAAAGTTCTTTGCTAGATCGTTTTCTGTAAGCTTTAAATCCAAAGCGTTCTTTTCTCGGTTCTAAATTTAATTCAATAGCTTAAAAAACATGTTTGGGCAAATTAAGAACCAAAAATAAAATTTATTAGCAATTTTTTCCTAAGTTTCCATGTTGATTTTTTTGAGATTACATGACAAAAATGGCCAGAACTTCTCTTACTTTCAAGCTACCAACATGTTCCGCCACTCAAACTGTTTAAAAAAGATGCGGCTATTACATATATTTTTTGTTGGAGTGTTGTTTCAAAATTACTTTCTGATGGGCTTTTGAATCCTGAACAATCGCAAAGCTCTATCTTAAACCGTTTTCGAGTTATTTAAAATTAAAAAATTCAAAATTTGACTTTTTAAACCGCAGAACTTCCGCAAAAGAGTTCCAATAAGGCTCAAATCTTTGGGATAATCTTCCTTTGGTCCAATGGGATAAAGTTAATTTATTGCATTTTACCTTTGGTAATGATGTTTTTGTGAATTTGCTCCACCGAAAACTCGTAGTTGAAATGTTTTCTTTTTCCTAGGTAGTAGTTTAGTTTTCCGTAGATTATCCTTTGAGAGCCCCTCTTTAATTCGATTGTAAAAGATGATAAATATGTGAAGAGGTGTAAGTCCTGATTTACCAATACCTATATTTATTGAAATATTGTATGATCCATTTACTTTTTAAACAAATTTTGGTGTGTCCCAGAAATCTCTAGAGATATGAGAATTTTGATAAGTGAAACATCATCTTATAGTCTCTGCACACTACGCACATTTTAGGGAAACGCATGGAATTGGATATTGATGTGAAATTGTAATTTACATTGTTATCATCTAACATCAAACATCTAGCATCTAATATGTCTATCCGTCAAAGTGTTGTGAAAAAAATTATAAGAAAATAGAATTTAAAAAGAAATTTGCAGTGGACTTAGCTGTTGCGGAACAACAGCAAATATTGCAACAAATTCTTGTTATGTATGAAAAAAATGAGCTAATTGCAGAGTTCTACGAAGATGACTTGGTTACTTCCATTAGTATCAATGTGAATATGCCACGAAGTGTATGGATGTTTTTTAGTATTAACCAATAGCATTTATCTCCTACAGTAATGACCTTATATTTCAGTAACGGTTTGGGATGTTCTGGGAGAAGGAAATTCCTGAAAACAATGAGCAGTTTTTTAAAGACAGCTTTCGGAAGGAAAAAACATTTTTTGTTTTAGTAAAGCGGCTAGAGGTACTTAGAAAAAAGGACACCAACTGCCGTAAAGCCAACCCGTTGGAAAAACGAATAGCCATAGCGCTTAATTGTTTAGGCTCTTCGTCAGAGTACAGAACAATAGGCAGTCTGTTTGGCGTTTGAACCAGAAGTACACTCAGAAAAAAATGGCGTTCTGAAAGGCAGCCCCATTTTCTTACTTTTACACCCAATCCGTTCTTGATTTTTCTGTTCTTAAAACAAGACCACGTTCTTAAATGTATACCAATCGTTCTAATTCGACGAACAAATTAAGAAAACTCGTTCTCAGTTTGGGTCTTAAAAAATAACCGACGAGTCCGACATGATGATGATCGCTAACAACGAAATATATTTAAAGTTTGTGATGAACTATGTTATATTATTACCAAAAACATGGCTAAGGATATAGTTTGAGTATCTAAGTAAAAATATTAATCAGTTAAACTAAACAGAAAACGAAATGTCGTTCTAAAATCATGAACATTTGGTCATGGTTTGGTTCTTATTCTCCGTTTATAAAAGATAAAGTGAAATGAAATGGAATATTGGATTTTCGGTCCACGCAGCATTTTAAAAAATAAGGAAAATGTTCACAACATCTCAAATAAAAGTTAGTAATAAAAAAAAAAAATAAAATACACCCTACAACTACAGGATGACCGTGCCAAAATTATTACCACTGCTCATGATTCAGGTGAACTCCCTTTATTGTTAGGAGTTGAATCGGATGACCGTGGTCATGCATACTTCCGTCTTTTCAGTGCCGGGGTCCCGAGTTCAATACCCACAGGTAAAGTGAAACAGAAATTTTTAGATTTAATAAAATTGAGCCAATATGGCTTTTTTCTCTCCCCCTCCTCCACCACTAAGTAAAATGCATACAAATTCACACCTTTGAAAAATTGTGTTTTAAAATTTGTTTTTCGCCGCATCGTTCTTAAAGAAAGAACAGTGTTCTAAAGCATTACCGGAGCGTTCTTAAAGCAAGAACAGAGCGTTCTTAAATTTAGAAAATCGGTCTCAAAAAAGCATTCTTTTTATTAAGACCGTCGTTCTCAGTTCAAGAAAAAACGGTATTACCCTACTATTGAGAACGAAAAAGACACGTTTTCGGTACATTAAGAACGGATTATTTTTCTGGGTGCGGGTATATGTAAAATTCATCATGAGTTCTGCAGGGCAGTCATCAGTTCATTTGCAGAGGAGTATGTGAACCCAACTATCTGACCAATGAAAAATTGACTAGTTTGTCCAGGGTTTCGAGGCCATTGCAAGATTCCTCAATACAAATGTAAAATAAAATATGCAACTTCATTTTATTGACATAAAACAAATTATTTTTTAATAGTTCTGAGATTTAATTTAGTTCATTTTTGGGTCACAATTATTGGGGGGTTCTTGAAAGGATTCACAAAGAAAATCGAGCAATTGAGTCTGAAATGTAGCAGTGTTGGATGCAATCTCTTGCAGAAGCTTTCTCTGTGCTTTTTGGTGCTCCTCTTGCTGCTCCTTTTGGAGTTCAATCGCACCCTCGCTATATTTACCATCTCAGCTTGATTGTCGATCCGTGAGCTCGCCCACTTTCATCAAAATGGCCGCAGCTGCTTTGAGTTTCCGGATCGAATTCAATTGAATCCTCCATAATGAAAATTTCAGGATCTGCGCAAGGAAAGTAAAATTTGTATATTAATTAAGATATTATACTCGTACATAAACTACTTTTTTTGGTTATCAAGGAATTCCCCCCCAGTTGTTCATTGGGAAGGATCCCAAAATGGAATTTACACTTTCATAATTGACCCATGCTGATGGACTTCCACCATTGGACCAATTTTTGCTTTCCCTTTTTGAAAAATTTAAGTAAACAAATAATTGGGCATAAAATTATATTCGCTATTGTCAATATTTGCTTGAAGTTGTACCATAGTTATTAAGGCGCTGGAGTAGTAAGTTTGTATTTTCTTGTATATTCCGGTTTTTTATTTGACTCTTAAACGTATGTAACTTCCACCAAACCTCAAATACCCTTTCGACCACGGTACCGCAATGTACCACCAACAAAAAGCCAACCGCTGTGTTGACAGTTATTGATCGATGATATCGTAAACACAATGTTGAAATTAATTTTGATTTGACTCTCTGTATTTTTGGGGTTTTTGTGCAGCCGTCGTTGATCTTGTACCTTCCAATTGTGGCCACTCATTGTGTTGATTTGTAATTGAGTTTTATTTTGACTTGAACGGTTTGGGGCTAATGAGTGAGTGGAGGAGCCTAAGTAGCGCACTAATGCAGCAGCCCTCGCTACAGTCCAATAAGTGACACTGACTAATTCGGCATCATTAATCCTGGAGCGGCTTAGTGTCAGATCCGCTGGCAACGCGTAGCCATCAATACGCATCAAAATCGAATGCGAATTGTGGATGCGGCCAAGTGATGAATGTGTGAGACTCGGTTGGGTGTCTCGAGCTCCATTTGCCTGTCTGCCAGTCAGCCAGTCAGTCATTCAGTCAGCCAGTCAGAGGAGATAGTCACTCAGTGGGACTGAGAGTACGTCAGTCAAATGTTCGCCATGGCATGACTACCGGGCATCATTTTTGACCAGAAATGAACACATTGCGCACGCGCACAGTTGTTGGCCGCCCGCCCCTGCCCCTCCATTGTAACCGCAGGGCGACTGAGCGCCCGTTTTCGATTAACGACAAACCACGACGAAGACGAAGGCAACTGCAATAGCGTGTGCCGGGTCCAAAAGCAAACGCCTTCGGTTTACATTTTACAATCCTAACAAGGTTAGGCCAGCCGATAAACGAAGCTCGAGTTGAGGTTCGAGCTGGAGACGGAGCTGAGGCAGTGGCACAAGCCTAACCATCTCAACTATGCAAACACACAGATACTACGAGTACGAGAACGAGTACACACTCTCCGTGGCTACGAGCTGCCCATACAAAATTGCACATTAAAAATGAGGAATGGGAATGTGTATGGTGGTGGCGGGGGAAGGGGAACGATGTCTTTTTCTGTGGCAGAACAAGGTTGGCGTTGGCTCTTTTAATGCAATTCAGGCGAAAGGCGCACAAAGGGACAGCGAACAAGATGCCGAGTTGCTGATTGTGCGAGCAGCGACGTCGACGCAAGAGCTTTTGTCGCCGCCACAAACATGGAATATGACAGGCCAGGCAGTGGGGGGAACGAGCCATGCAAAGCATTGTCAAGTGAAGAAAAAAAAAAGAAGACAAAAATATACCCCAAGTGCTACAGAAAATCCAAGCGACACAAAACGTAGGAGCTGGAAGAAGCACGTGAGATGTAGACGGAGTTAGGGATTCACTGTACGAGGGATGTCTTAAAACTAGTTGGCCTTTTGTCAATATAACGGTTTTTATTTGAAGAAGTAGGTTTTTAGGGCTGTTTTCCCTAGATGATTGCTTGAAGGAACTAAAAAGCTAAGTAGCTAGATACTAGAAGAGTGACTGGAACCAGCAACTCCTTTAAACAGTTATATTAGATTTCCAGTGTGCACAGTGGCCAATAATTAAGAAATTAATATCAGTAATAATGTTTCTTACAACTGATTTTTGTACTCTTGCAAAGGGTATTATAAATTTGGCCAGAAGTTTGTAACGCATAGAAATATTCATATCCGACTACGTAACCTATCTGATCTTTGTCCGCCCGTCTGTCTGTCTGCTTCTATGCTAGTGTCTCAGTTTTGAAACTGAAATTTTACACCGAGACGTACGCTATTACTGAACGCTAATACGTCGGAACCCACAGAATCCGATGACTATCATAGCGTCCATAGGAACGATCCTGTGGGTCGGAAAGCTAGTCTTAGTGAGAAACCCTTTTCTGTTTTCAATGGAAACGTTTTCAAACTTCGAAATCATTGTTTATCTTGCTTTTTTTAAATTATACGAAGTTTGATGAAAAACACCTATCTACGGGAGCTTTACCATATAGTTGGGTAAAGCTCTCGTAGATAGGTCTGAAAAATAGTCTTAGTAAGAAAAACTTTTTTCTTTTCAGTGATACCGCCTTAAAATTTGATATATATATTTATTTTCTCTTAGTTTCCGTTTAGTTAAATGAACTATCTTTCGATAAACTAGTGCTAGTGATCTTACTTTTTTGTTCAGTTATTAATAACAGTCGCAGGTCTGCCTCTAGAAAGGCACAGCGTTTTCTCAATGAATTTGAATGTTGAGCCTCACGATGGCATATTGGTGTTAATGGGGAGAAGACACAGCATGCTACTTGTACACTTCGTAGGGGCAATACTTCTCGACTAATTTTGGAAGCAGCTCGAATTGCCCACTAGGACACCATTGCATATCTAGGCGTCACACTGGACAGAAGGCTCACCTGGAGGCCCCATGTTAGTCGGGTGTGTGGATCTGTCCGTTAAAAACTCCGGAAGACGGACTGGTTACTTCGGCCAGAGAGTGGCCTTTCCATTAAGGTTAAGTGCAGGTTTTTTAAGACCATAGTTCTCCCTACTTTTAACTGGGGTATTACATGTTGGGGAACGGCCTGCATACAGTTTTGTACTTAAAATTTCAAGTATGATTCGTTCTTAGGTGTACTTAAATTGAGTTCGAGACATACTAAAACCGAAAAAACACTGTTAATTTTATAGAAATTAGAACAAACGTTCTTGAACCAAGAACATTTTGTACTTACTGAAAGATGAAAAGTTCAAGAAAAGCGAGTTCTTAGTTCTTGTACAAAATATGTTAGTTTGAGTACAAAATAGACTTATAATGCTAACTACAACAAGGAAGAAAGTCGGTCAAGCCCGACTATATAATACTCTGTACTAAAGAACATAAATTTTGATGCTGCAGTGGCAGCGGTAAGCAGCGCTGCTAATGCGCTTCTGCAGCATACACTCTTTTGATCATATCTCGAGAACCGTTGATCCGATCTTTATGATTCCATTGGGAAATCGATAAATAATTTTGATTAGAATATATGTCCAGAAGGTTCGAACCTTCTATCTATTAAACTGAGGGAGAAATGACGTTTTTCTCAAATTGCGGGGCCGGGAGGGGGCTTGGCCAAAGTGGAAAATAAACTTGATCTGCCTGCAGATAGAAGAAGCATATGTCCCATACAAGTCAAACCTCTATCTCTTACCATCTCTGAGATCTGTGCGTTCATACGGACAGACAGACGGACATGGCTATATCGACTCGGCTGTTGATGCTGATCAAGAATATATATACTTTATGGAGTCGGAGATGCTTTCTTCTGGCTGATACATACTTTTGCACAAACTTATTATACTCTATGTACCTTTGGTACAGAGTATAAAAAGTGTGCAAAGGAAATTGCGAAATGTTTTTAAGCGAGTCTGTTCTTAAAATTTCCAACAGGTTCTGACACTTTTGATGTGAAGTGATGGTACATATCTGACCTACAGTAATTCTTCCTTGGTCTTTGGTTAATTCATGGACCTTATAAATTTCCAGCCACCTTTGGTTCAATAGAGACCCCACGTTTAAGAACGACTTGCGAATGGCTTTAGAATTTGATGGTCTCAAACCAAGAACATTTGGTACTTGTTCGAAGTACTCTTATTTTCTTTCTAGAATGTTTTTAGGTTGACATTAGAAATTACTGGACTTTAACAAAGAATATTTTGTACTTATTTTAAGGGTTAATCGGACTTGATAAATTCAATCTTTATTTTCTTGGAGTAATTCCGGCACGAGATTAAAAATTCGAACTCGATTTACGGGAAATTCTACTCAATTCAAGCTTTTAAGTCTTGGCGCAAGAATTTCCAGCTTGTTTCATTCCAAATGTGTCTAGTTGAATCCCTTTCGAGATCACATGTTCATAAATTATGAACAAGAGCGGAAAAGTATAAATAGCATTTTAGACATTCAACAATGTGTGTTCAACAATCATTTGATGCGGTGCTGTGCGATGAGATGCCATGCCATTCTTGTTCAGTGCAAAGCTGCAAGGTTGTGAGTTCTCGAGTCCCAGTCAAGACTACAAAAATTTTTATATTTCTTTGTTTTTCAGAAGTTTTTAATATACCAAAACTGGTGTGGGTGGGGACTAGTTGAAGTGTATAAGAATTGTCCAATGGAAAGTGGAGGAAGAAAGGTAAGTAAAAGGAATCTTTCTGGGAGCAAATCAACCTCAAACATGCTTTAAGTGATCCTGCTTTAAGATTAAAAAGAGCTCAAATTTTTGGATTAATTTAATCTTTATGTGATTACCGTGGGATAAATTGGATCTTTCCAGGTTTGAAAAAACTGGGACTAATTTAATCTTTTTTCGGATCGGCTTTAGAATAGCCGGGATTAGCCAGTTTTCAATTCTGTTTTGGCTTGATGTAATCCCGTAGGGATTGATTTATTTTTTGAGTGAATGATCAAAAAGATTTGTAAGATAATTTGAAATCTACTTAATATATTCTTAAACAGTCTAAAACCAAGTATTTCGAGATTGACTAGCTCAGTGGCGAGACGGTTTATGTGAGGCGGTTGATCTGTGAGCAGACTGGTAGATCAAGGATTGCATCGTTTGACCCTTTTGATGAAGTTCTAAATTTAAATACAAAGTACCATTCTTATTTGCATCCGAACTTTAAAATTGGGAAAACATTTCAAAGCGAGTGCAACCCTTATTGGAAAGTTTATTACAAGCTTTTTTCGAAAAGTTAGTCTTACTCTTATAAAGTGCACCAGCTCAGACAGGGATGTAATGTCCTTAATTTCGTCCCCTTCGAAAATAGGTCTGGAATAGGATTATTGGGAGTTTTTTTTAAGAATGTTGGACCTTTGGAAGCTTGGAAGATAAGTTTCTACACCCAGAAAAAAGTAGAACGAAAAATTTAAGTACGAACGCTCTTGAAAAAAAATGTATTCATTCTTGAGTTTTTAAGAATTTCGCGCTTGAACTCGAGCTAAGTTCGTTCTGTTTGGTGTTTTTAGGCGAGGAGGGTGAGGAAAAGTAACTGAGAGAGAGGAGGGCAAGCACATTTGAGAGAATAGCGATGAACCCGTTCTCACTGCATCGTTTTTTTGCGAGAGGGGTGTGTGGGGAAACAATCGAGTGAATTTATAATATAAATTTGGATGATGCTCAAGGCATTGTAAATGTGGTGCTGTTGTCTAAGCGGTGGTGTCTGCGAGTGCAGTCTTTCGAGGTCCCGAGTTCGAGTCGCAGTAAAAATAAGTAAAATATAAAATAAAAAAATAAAAATAATTCACAATAAATGGAGTGGGGTGGTGGTTTGGTACCAACCGCTCACCGCCCCATACCCAAAATTCCCAGGCAGCCCTCCCCCTCCGAAATCACCCTAAAATCCACGCCCCCCCTTCTTTTTTTACAAAAGAATTTTTGTACCCGACTTGGATCAAGAATTGCAGCTCTTGGATCAAGAAAAACGGGATCAAACACTCATACTTGGATCAAGAATTTCGTTCTTGGATCGAGAATTTTCACTCTTATCGATTTATTGAGTACGAAAATTCTTGATCCAAGTATGAAATTCTCTATTTTTTCTCTGAGTGTACTCTGGTATACCAAAATGGTTTGGGAATTGTTGCAATTGAAACGACGTTCAGGCATTCTGGCGTTCATTTGGCTTACTCGTGTGCGAAATATGCCAGCAAGCTTACTCATTACGCGCACTTAAAACGTTGCCTTATAAGGTCGACTAATTTAAGAACAGCCCTCGCATGTGTGTGCATTGAGTTTGCCCGCCTCTGTGTGGGCAGAGTTGGAGAAACAATGGCGACAATAAAAATGCGATCGCACAACATGCTCCACAGATAAGTTAAGGCAAAGTGACAACGTACAAACTTTTAATGGAATTGTCGTCGGCTGCTTGGCAGAGGAAAATGCCAAGTAGAAGTTGGTGGTGGTTTATGGTTAGGGAATTTGTGGCTAAAGGACATGTCAGGATAAGGGGGAAATGACGCCCACAAAGAGTCTCGGCAAAGATCGCCTGCGGCAGCTACTGTGGCACATGCCGAGGCGGAACTAACCAGTCAACGATCAACAAACGATCAGCAGACCAGAGCCGCACGGAGAGAGAGAGCCCAGTTTACGCTCGCGCTCTTATTGGAAAACTGCTGTTGCAGTGGTTAAATCACCCACCTTGCACCACTTGCTCGATCTCTCTCACTCTCGCCGGCCTACGCTTCCAATTGGAGCACACTCAGCCAGAGAGCAAGCGTATGGGAGAGCTGAGTTTCTGGTCTTTCTGGTTTTTGTTTTGTTTACGCTTTTCGTTTCGGGGTCTGGCTGCCCGCTTCAGTTGCCCAGCAAACTTGCCCCAAGCAAGACGTATGCGCGCGCGTCGTGAGTTTTGTGCTTCCCCCAAAAACGAAAAACTACATTTTGCGAAAATTTCTCAAGTCAACTTCTGTGAACTTGGTGTAAACGTGTAAAAGTGTTTCAATACGATCGACAGATTGTCAGATCAATCGATGTCCGTGTAGTGTGATGAGCCTGACTGTGCTCTCGCTGCCGCAACGTTTTAAACGCCTCCTGCAAGCCATGACACTAGCCGTTGCCGTCGTCTATATGACGCTGTTGCTCTACCAGAGCGCCTACGGATATCCGGGCGGCATGCAAGTGAGTTGAGTGCGTGGGCAAATAATGCTCGTCGTAAATTGTCATACGCCGTGATCTCCATCCACATATTGCCAATTTGCATGTCCCCTCCGCTTCCCGCTATCCCCCACCATATTTGTTCACCCTGCATCGTGCACTTTCATAAATCAACGCTGACGACGTCTGCAGCTGCTCTCCGGCCGTTTCAAAACCTTTTTACGCCCTTGCCTGTGCGCGCGTCTTCAGGGTTCGATTTTGCCTTGCATATAAAACAGTTTTTTGGATTCGTTGCCGTCGGCAAAGCGTCGCCAAAGCTTTCAGATCCCCCCATTTCCATCCCGATCCCCAATTCAGACAGAGTCTGTGGTGCCTGTCCTGTCGCATTTCTGATGCTGTTTTTGTTTTGCATAAATTTTTGTGTAATAAAATATTGTGTGCTAATATTACATACAAGCGCGAATGGGCAAGAAACCTGTGGGGAGTGTTTCCTTTGTGACATATCCCAGATAAGAATGGGTTGGAATGTGTGGTCTTTCACTTACATGCATCCATAATTTAGGTAACACAATTTTTGGTTAAGAGATCGGTTCATGGATTTAGTAAAATCCCAGAAAATATTTTGAAACTTTGTCCAAATGAGATTCCTAGCCTTTAAATGTCGTTTCTTTACTTCAATCCCACTTTGTAGTTACTTTTTGTCTCACTTTTATTGTAATCTACAAAACAAAATGTTCCTATAGAGGCGCAAGTCTTTGTTTGTGTGATCTAATTACTAACAAAACTGATGAAAATCGAACTGAACCGCTTATTTCAGCTTGTAATTCGAACTGCAAACTTACGTCATTTAGAAAATGCAAACCTGAACCAAAAGTCGACCAAAATATCTAATTGGAACGGTTCACTTTAAGGCTGCAAGCTGGTTCCGAAACGAATCTCTAAGCAACGGTTCGTTTCGAATCCTTCAAATAAAGGACCAAAAGTAAATTTATTTCTTTCAATTTAGTGGGTCTTCTGGTGACAAAGTTCCGTTACGAAAGTTTCCTGCGTGAATGTTATTGCACTAGAAATTGACTTAAGGAAATTTGTGAAATCTTTTCTCGATGTATTTCAAGGTTAGACGTGACCAAAGGGACCTCGTCACCCATACCTCTATTTCAGTATCTGAAACTTAGCACTCATGTCAGGCGACTCTTACCCACCCTTGATTCGATTTCAAGACTAAATGAGGAACTTGAGGCAATTATCTCTTGATCTTAGTTCCTACTTTTCCATTCGAAGCCTAGCCCAACCTGACTTCTATTTTAATGATGTCGTAAATGGATTTGCGATCTCGCAAAAATATGAATGATTGATAAAACAATTGGAACTCTATATCCTATGAACAATGGGAAAATGTATTTAAAATTTAAGTATAAGAGCCCAAAATAAGTCCAAAATGTTCCTAAGACGAGGTCGAAATATGTCTAAAGTATAACCCTCTTAAGGGACAAATGGGAGGGTGTCCTGGAAATCTCTAGAGATTTTGGGTTCGGTTGGTTTGCAAGTCGCTAGAGAAATCCGTCGGTGTCCCAGAACTTCGAGAGATTTCGTTTTCTTCAAAAGTCTAGTTCGAAAGTCGAGTTCGAAAGGAGTGTGTATAAGAGTATTATCCTACTACAAAAACAGTGATATATTGCGTGGGTTCGTGAAGTCGCTATTGGTTGGATAGTGTATTGGCTGGTTTGAGTATTGGTAAAGAAAACCTCCTGTTAAAGCTTAAAGAGAGACGATTAAAATATTCATAAACGAAGGCCAAAAAAGGACAGATTTGTGAGATTTTTTTAGTATTTTGTTGTTGGTTCATTACAAATGACCAGCATTCTTTACTGTTTTTAGAAACGAAAACATATTAGAGTCTCTACCACCCATTGCATACGTAGGGAGCACCAGCAATTAAAAAGGATATTTTTGGATTCTTACATAAGTGCTAAAAGAGGTATATCTCCATTGAAAAAAGTCGCAAAATTCTTTGGGATGGTTCCTTTTAAAGCTAAGGAGTTATACTTTCCGATTGAATCAAAGAGAGTCCAAACAATAGAACGGATTCCCCGAAAAACGCTCCTAAAAAGGGTCAATATAAGCACTTTTAGCAACTTTAACCTCAAATTACTAAAAATCTCGACATTTTCTGAAAACGCAGTTTTGCTTAGCACACGAAAATCACCTAGAATCACTAACAACTATTCAAGATACTGGACCTTGTTGCCTAGTGTTATTGAACTATTACACCGTGCTACAGTCTAAAAAAAAACCTGGGAAACGACCTAGCGTACGTTGTAGAGCAGGTCGCGTATAGCACTTCCTTATACTTGGACTTCTTCGGGGACCCCCCGAAGAAGATCTGAAGATATAGCCTAAAAATCGTTTACTCGCAAATGGACCATCTTATTTTATATAAACTTGCTAACTCCGATAGAGCCGTGGCGATTCCACAATTGAATCAAGCTCTTTTACAGTTTTGGGTTTCTTCTTCGTTATTTTAACCTTTAAAATATGCCAAAGATTCTCAATCGGGCTTAAATCAGGACTATTGCCTGGCCAGTCCAACGAAGTTATTCCAACCCGCTTCAAATATTTTGTAATCGAAAAAAAAGACAAAATATTAAAAAGTTAAGAGCTTAGGTAGCACTTATACAATAAATAAAAGGAATTTTAAAAAAATATAACTTACCGATTTTGCACGATGGCAAGGAGCAGAGTCGTCCTGAAAAATTATTTCATCGGCATACGAAAGATGCTCCTCAATAGATTGTACAAGATGATCGTCCAAAATTTGTTGGTACTTTTTGGCGTTTACTATTCCATCAATTAGTGCCAGATCTCCATCTCCCTAATACCCAGACCATACGGGATCCACCATGCCTGACCGTCCGTCGTAGGCACTCACTTTTGAACCTTTCTCCGACTTTACGTCGCACGTAGGACATACCATCGGAACCAAAGAGGTTTATTTTGGACTCATCTGAAAATATAACGTTCCTCCAATCGTTTAAGGTCCAAGATTCGTGCTCTTTAGCCCATTGAAGCCGTTTTTCTGCGCCCATTAAGTCCTGCATCCTGAAGGCGTCTTCGTACTGTTCGTGTGCTAATATTGACTCCTTCCGACTGAACAAACTCGAATTTTATATCTTCTGCAGTTTTGAATCGATTGGCCATGTTTAAGCGCTTTATAATACGATCTTCCTGGTCGTTGGTCTTCTTCTTTCTTCCTGTCCCAGGGTTTCGCTTCAGAGTTCCGGTTTTTCCAAAATTCTTCAAGAAATCCCCGACAGAAGATTTACTAAAGCCAACCTTAGCGCTTATATCCGTTTATTCCCGATCGCAAAGCCAATATGGCACCTTTATCAGCTTCAGTCGTTTTCGACATGTTTCACCTTTTATTTTTCGCACCAAAAGCTTAGGACACAATAAACTCGGCGGTTTTTTAATACTAAATACTTACTAGATAACACGAAAAAATATCCAAACCGATTGAACCTTTTTTACATATTTTAAGCCCGCTATGCCTAGGTGTACGGATTTCTATGTCCGCTACTGTAGATGTCCGATTTCGACTAAACTTAGTGGAATCAAGGGAAAGCATAGCAAACTAAAAAAAACGCTTCCATTGAAAACAAAAAAGTTTTTCTAAGACTACTTTTTTGGGATCTATACTATAAAGATGTCTGATTTCTATTAAACTTGGTGAAATCATGGAAAAGCATAATACACTGTTAATTGCGAAATTTGGAGGCGATGTCATTTAAGACAAAAAGTTTTTCTCACTTCAACTTCTTTTTCGACCGATCATTCATACTGCAGCTATATGCTATAGTTATCCGATTTTGATAAAACCTTGTAGAAATATGTTAAAGAATATGAAATAAGAATATGCCAATAAAAAGGACGTTTTCATTAAAAACAAAAAAGTTTTTCTCACTAGAACTAGTTTTTCGACCGATCGTTCCTATGGGAGCTATATGCTATAGTAATCCGATTTCAACCAATCTTTGTAGAATTGTGTAAAAGTATATAGATTAAGTGTATGCCAATGATAAGGACGTTTTCATTAAAAACAAAAAAGTTTTTCTCACTAGAACTAGTTTTTCGACCGATCGTTCCTATGGCAGCTATATGCTATAGTCATCCGATTTCAACCAATCTTTGTAGAATTGTGTAAAAGTATATAGATTAAGTGTACGCCAATGATAAGGACGTTTTCATTAAAAACAAAAAAGTTTTTCTCACTAGAACTAGTTTTTCGACCGATCGTTCCTATGGCAGCTATATGCTATAGTCATCCGATTTCGACCAAACTTAGTGAAATCATGGGAAGGGATAGTAAACTAAGAAATACGTACTTTGGAGGCGTTTCCATTAAAAACAAAAAAGTTTTTCTCTTTAAGACTAGTTTTTCAACCGATCGTTCCTATGACAGCTATATGCTATAGTCGTCCGATCCGGCCGCTTCCGACAAATGTGCAGCGTATTTGTACCAAAAGACCGCGTGCAAAGTTTGGTGAGGATAGCTTAAGAACTGACGGAGGAGATAGCATAGAAACAGACGGACAGGGCTAAATCAACTCAGCTCGTCGTGCTGATCAAGAATATATATACTTTATGTGGTCGGAGATGCTTACTTCTATGTCTTAAAAACATCCGGAAAATTTTATAATACCCCAGATAAAATGCAAGGGTATGAAGAAAAATGTTTTGATTTTCACAAAATAAAATTGTCGCTTTTTCGAGTCCTCGGTTGGATTAAAATAGTCATAAGTGCGCTCGTTTTCTGATTATAAAATTATACTCTTCTTCCAAGCCTCTACTCTTCTTCAAGAGTCTTTTTTAACCTTTTCTTTTGATAGGTTTCTACTAATTTTCGAGATATTTGCAGGGTTTTTCAAGTCGAATTTCAATTAATTACTTTTTCAGAACCGAGTCTTAAACTGTAAAAGAAACCGGTTCAGTTTAGTTCATTTCACCGACAAGTTTGAAAGAATATCTGTACATTTAGGAAATTGAATAGGACAACTCAACTATACTTGAATAGTTCTATCTTTGTAGTTTTGCTAACTACCTCTTAGAGCAAGCAATCTCTCGGGCTACATTCGAGTGCCAGTGCTTCAACTACACCTGATTTTGTACATATTTTTGCAAGAAGCCATGAATTGTCAGAAAAGGGACGGGCTTTTCTGACAATTCATGGCTTCTTTTTGGAAAGTTTTAGATTGATTTTACTGAATTCGGAAATATGTTCAGTTGGTTGAACTTTGCATACGCGCTATTCTCAGGGCTTACGATTTCTATGCTTTTTATATGATAATCCTTGAAAGGTGAAGTAGTAAATATTGCTATATGAAAGTTACATAAATACTTTTTTCGCCTTAAATTTTTCGAAAAATATCTAAAAGTGAAAAATTTCTAATTGAAATGTGTACTAGAAGTGAACTACTGAACCGAACCGAAGTTGCTGTTTGGATTCTTTCAAAATCTATGTTATAAACCAGCTCGGTGGTTTAAAATTTTGTGGTTACTTGAAACATTTCTTTGGTATCATTTCAAATTCGAAGAAGCGTGGCAAACATATGTGTAGAATTGCCAAGTATCTTTTTCACATTTTCATACACAACCAATCAATTAGGCGGCTCGTTTATTTATGATTTCCGTTTGCATAAGCTATGCAAATTAGTTTCTTAACTTCCGTAATAAATCTGACATTCTCGAACCTTTTTAAATGAAAACATTTTCTCTCCATTTTGTCTAGTTTTATAATTAAAGATCATTTTACCTCTTGCTCTTCCCTTTTGGCTGGCTTATATTGCTTCACACGATATTGTCTCGTTGATAGCAGCGACAAGTTGGTCTGCCATACAATTTTATTGCCGCACGATCGACAAACGGTGTTCAATATAATAGCCCCATGCCATGATAGAGTCTCTAAAAAAGAAGAGTTGATGATGAGAAGCAAAAGCAGCAGCAGCTTCCTAATCATCTGCTACGATGACAGTAGGCAGGTGTAAACTGTTGACTGCGAGCGAAGCAATTAAAAAGTTAAAATATTAATTTGCCCAAAAACGAAAACACAATAAAAGATTTGCCAATCAGAGATAAGAAAGAGAGAGACCTGTATAAGTCGTGACCGGTGAGTGAGGCAGTGAAAGCCACTTGTCTGTAAACGCCTTATTTCAATTAAGTTGGCCCAGCACATGCATACGTTGTTCAAGGTTCAGTGCATAGATTAGAATGTGAACCAGTTGCGGATCTTACAAATGCACGGAGAGAAAGAATCAGGTAGATTCGTACTGGAATCCTTCTATTGATGTCTACTGAGTTTGAAATTACTTCAAAAAGTAAACTGTTTTTTAAATGATTATCAAATTAATAAGCTTGGAAAACTGGGGCGATTTCTTCAATCGATTTCGTTTAAATTTGGCTACTTTTTGCTCTGTGTACGTATGCAAATCAGCCGCTTGGAAAAGTCACCTTTGTTGAACGTGATTAGACTCACAAATGACAATTTCGAAATGTTCATGTGTGTGTCCATATATGCAGGCCAGCTGACAGGCACGCCTGCGCACACAAAATGCTACAAAAAGATATAAAGATACAAGTACAAGAAATAAGATATAACAGAATCAAACGCGAACAGCGGCTTGTAAAATTTAACACGCTTCGAGCAAACTCAACTGCCACGGCCCCAGCCCCGCCTCGTTCAATGACTAATACTTCATTAGCTGTGTGATTAATATGTTTATAAACAATTTCATGTCAATTAATAATGAAGCCTCGAAAAGGTGTGTGCAGGGCGCCAAATATGTTCTTGAAGATTAATGAACAACTCTGAGAGTTTTCTAACGGAAAACATAAATCAGCAAAAATAATTTGAAATGCCATCGAACGAATCTCCCCAAAAAAAAAACCTATGTAACTCCAGCTGAGCGCAAGCGGAAAAATCTTCATTAAATGCTGTTTAACAATATTATCCAAGAGATACAAATCTAAGATAACACACACACACACACACAACGTATAAGGCCAGGCTCAATTAAGCGACCACCGAGTTGGACGCCCCCTTCCCCGCAATACATTCCGCTGCTTTATCAGGCGCCTACAAGCGCTCGCTGCAGCTTAATGTCATCAACTGTTTTGGCCTGGCCAAGGTGAATGGAGAACGACGGTCCGGGTGCCTGGGAACTGCAAGTCCAGGCACCTGTTTAAAAACAGGAATAACATCATCAAAGCCTTTGTCTGCCTGCTGCCTGCCTGCCTGCCTGCTGACTATGTCAGCCTTCCTCTGCCTTAGCTGCTTTGCATGCGCCTCAAACCAAAACGACAACGAACCACGCGAATCAATCAAAATCGTTGTCCATTCCGTTCGCCACTTTAAACAAATTCATTTGACAATTTCATATATTTTTTATGATTTATGCGTCAGCAACACGCGACTTGGCGACATTAGGACGTGACCACTGACCAGCCCACCCCATCCCCACCGCGCAGACAACTTGCTTTATCAGCAGCGAAGCCAAACCCTAAACAGTTTAATTCGAGGAATCAGCTCAAGCAAAGTCAACAAACAGCAAAATATTTTGCGCAAAACAAATTTCAAAATTGTACATGGCCTGCAGTTTTGTGGTCGCACAATGGCAATAGCTACAAATTAACTGGGACAAGTCACAGACCTCTGAGCCAGCACATGATGGAAGAACTTCAATTGAAAAGACAGCAAACAGCTACAACGGCAACAACATTTTTTAGTCATATGTATGTGTAGCATTAATTTCTACCAAGTTTCCGGTTACTCCGCAACAAACAACAACAAAAACATGGTCCAAATTAAAACAACTTGAAGTTTTAATTATTGTAGCAGCCACAAAAAGAGGAAGAGACAAGCAAACGCTCACTAAAGTTGGCAAATTCGAGCAGACTGAGCTAGAGTTCGGAGAATACATACATATATATAGTATATTCCGGACAGCATGGTCTCATCATTTAATTATGATTTTAATGCAATTTACAAAATGGACAAAGGAAGCTTCGTTTATTTACCCCAAAAACAAGTGACACATCAGGCAAAGTTTTTAATTTATTTTGCATATGCGACACTTTCTGGACAAACGGCAGCTTCCGTTAGAGGGAAAAGAACACTGTCGTTGTTTTTGAAAACAGAGTCCTGTTTGTATGCAATTTGCAAGCAAACGTTTTGGTCATCGCTTTAGAAGAGGAGGGCATTTGCCCCTTACACTAATTCGACAAAGTCCATAGAAGGCGTCTGTCTGTTCAGGCTGTCTTCCGTGTTTTTTGCACGCTTGCTGCTTTGGAATTCCCAAACAGTTTTTTTAGCGCTGAGCAAAGTCAGGATGAGCTGGTGGGGCTCCCCATGAAACAGTTGTACCATGGTGTTACTAAATAAGGCTGCCTCTTTTTTGGGGTACCAGTTGAATGGTGTGAAACACCAAAGGGAATGTCAACGTGCTCTCACATGTTCATATCAACTGGTATCAACTCTCTCGCATGGTGAATTTCGGAAGACTCTACCTTATTAATTATACCACCGAGCTCTTCAATCTACCAGCCTTATTTGTAGTGTTGTGTGTCACTGTTTAAAGTTATGCCTAAGCCAGTTAAAAACTGCAGGTTTACTTCGTAAGGGTCGTAAAAACAGTCACAAAAAGTGCAAAATTCTTGTAAACTGTGATTAGTATTCGACGCAAAAAGCAGTAAAGTACACTTGCCAAAAACAGAGAACAAACGCGCAACCGAAAACACTTTTGTGTAGACTTTAAGAAAGGATTAAAGTGAAATAGTTCAAATTTTCTATAAAAGTTAGCATATAAAATACTTTTCTTCAAAGTAAGCTTAAATTTTTGTTGAGAACTTCAATTCGGTTTTTAAAAGCAAACTAATTTTAATACGTTCAATAATAATGATGACAAGTTGTTCACTTTCCATATATGTAAATGTCCCTGGTTCTCAAATACCATGCTTTATGATCCATAAGCTGATCGTGCAAGAATACTCCCAGGCAGGTGTCACGGTGGATACAATGTTCCATCTTGTAGCCCAGTTGCTGATCATTTTCAATAACACTCAGAGAAAATATAGAGAATTTCATACTTTGATCAAGAATGTTGAATGTTAGAAGTTCGATAAGAATGAAAATTCTTGATCCAAGAGCAAATTTTGATCCAGTTTTTCTTGATCTTGAACCAAGTACAAAACATTCTCAAATCAAGTAGAAAAATCCTTGAATCAAGTGTTAAACGAACTCAATTTTAAGATTGCTCATTCTTGAGTCAGAAGCATAGTGCACTGTCAAAAACCAAGAATGTTCGTTCTTGTTTCAAGAGCTCATCAGTTTCAAGAGGAAGATCGTTCACTCTTGAATCAAGAGTTCCTTAGATTCAAAAGTAGCGGCGCACATATTTCAACCATCAACAATAATCAGTTTGTTTTCCTTTTTGGATGAAACTTTTTTCATAGAAAATTGATTATCAAAGTATGTAGCTTAAGGAGTACATAACACCACAAAGCAGCAGCAGTCATTGCCAGTCAACTGTCAGTCTAACAGACTTCTTTCCATGCCAGCAATGCCATAACTGCTTGGAAATTTCAAAGCAACATGCGTGCAAAAATCGATGGCACTCTCCGCTTGGTACGCAAAACTAAAAGAGCGAACTTAACGCTTGCTCTCCTTTCTCAGTTTCTTTACCTCACTCCCTTCGCCTGAAAACCCTAAGCTGAGTATGAATTTAGGTCGATTTCAAGAGCGAAGTTTTTAAAATTTAAAGAACGAATAGTTTTTTATTAAGAACGTTCGTACTTAAATTATATTTTCAGCTTTTTTCTGTGTGTACTACTACATAAAGGGCATCTGTTGCTTAGTAGACGAATGTTGGGATTAGCAGATCGTTGCAGTTTTTGAGCGGAATGTTTCCTAGCTCTGCGCATATCGTGTGTGAATAGGGAATATAGCGTAGTATACGCTACCCTGCGAAACACCAGCCCGAATGGTTCGTGTTTGAGATATCTTTCCATGCTGTGCCACCTACAGCTGGGACGGGAGAAGTTCCTTGATCTTGATGAGAGCACACTATCGAAGGACTGCTGGATGTCAAGGTATGCTGCCGCCACATACTCTGTTTTCGTTGTACCCGTCGAGGATGTAGGTAACTATTCGATGTATTAAGTTGCTCAGGAGTACCATGGCTCAGTCGGAAGCCATACTGGAAATCGGGTATGGCTTTACGAACAAATCTAACATCGAACATTCTTCGAAGGATACAACGCTCAAAGATCTTTCCAAGGGTGGATAGCAGGTTAATCGGCCTGTACAAATCAAGACAGGAGGTTGGTTTTCCGCTCTTGTGGATAAGGGTTATTTGAGCTATCTTCCAAGGCGATGGGAAACGGCTTAGCCTCTGAACATCGTTGTAAATAAGCACCAAAAACTGTATGGCCTTGTCTGGGAGGAGCTTTATCGTACTGTTAGCCACCAGTCCATTTATTTCCCCGTATACTTCGCCGAAGGTGATTGGTGAAACTGGGAAGGCCATTTGGAGGGTTCTGTCGAGGGCATCAGAGACCACTTGTTTCAGCCGGGGAAAGGAACTTTCGTACGGCTGGAACTTCTTGTCTAAATTTATGAAAAAGGCTTCAACTTGGTCCTGAGAGGATTTAGTTCAGTTAACATCAGGATATGGACGCTCAAAGCTCACTTGAGTCAGCTCGACCTGCCAATCAATAATATGTATTCCTTAAGTAATCGGAGATGATTCCTTCTATGCGTTGCAGACACTGGCCAAAGTTATAATACCCTTTGCAAGAATGTAATGTATGAAACAGCTTTGCTAATTAGCAAATTAGAAGGATCTCCTTACTACTAAAGACGTGCATTTCTCTCTGATTCCCCCAAAATCACCAAAAATAGGAGAAAAATATTTGATTTTTGAAGAAGAAGAAGAAGAATCGGCATCAGACTTCGTATTTATACGTTTTCTAAGCTTTTTCATGATTTCACTAAGTTTGGTCGAAACCGGAAGACTTAAAGTACAGCTGCAATTGAAAAGTAAGGTTTGAAAAACAGTCTTAGTAGGCGTCCTGAAAATTTGTATGAGCTTTAAGGTTATATACAGGCCTGTTCCCATTTCCGAGTAGAATTAAAAAGTAAAACGATCGCAATTCCGAATCGTTTTCATTTTGGTATGCCCGTTTCCGAGTGAAATAGAAATCGATTGTCTTTTCGAATGAAAGTTCAAATCGTTATCGAATTTTAATTCAGCTAAATGGCAGCCTTAACAATTTCGATTCGCACTCCGCATGCGCTGATTCGGAATTGCGAACAGCTCGGTTTCATTTCGATCGTTTTAGCTTTCGTCTACATGCAATTTCTGAGGTACAAGTTTAAATTAAATGATTTTAAATCAAATTACACGCTTAATATATCTATTGATACTTCAAAATCTTTACAATATTTGACATGTTAAAATAAAAATACTTGCAAGATGAGAAGAAACACCGTTGCCAAGAAAATTGCCATTTACTTTTCATTCCACTGACTCTTAGGCAAAACTTTTGAAACCGAATAACTTGATCGTTTTTCGGAAACGGGAACAGCTACCAATTCCGATTCCACATGATCTGATCGAAATCGAAAACGGGAACAGGCCTGATAAGCTTCGGCCGAGCCGAAGTTAGAATCTCTCCATTTTCTTTTTGTTTCGAATCAATCTAGTAAAATATTATTTATTTAAAATGGTCATTTAAAGTATTTAAAAATTTGACATTTGAAAGCTGCAATATGTCGACCGGTGTAACTGGATTGTTACATAACTACTTAGTACTGATACTTATTTTGAACAGATAGTTAGACCCAACCAGTTTGTATACTACAAACGAGCATTTTGACTCGAAGATCAAAGTACAAAATGGTTCACATTGAAGTCTTCAAAAGAGAATTTTTGAGGTATATCCTCTTTTTTGACTTTCTCCTTTAAGGAATTTAATGCGCTATGGTCAGCTCTTTTTAATGTGAATCAACTTTAATTTCGGGATGAAAGATTTAAGAAGGAGTAAAATTTGATTTCAGCATCCTGCATAACGCGTCACCCCGACATGGCATATTTTGTTGTGCTGTTGTTAAGCGATTAAGTGTAGGGAGAGTGAGAAAGGAAACCGAGTGCTTAGTAACGAATACTTAGAATCGAGTACTGAGTATCGAATACTAGGTATCGTGAACTTCGTATCGCGTACTTTGTATCGAGTACTTAGTATCGAGTACTTAGAATCGAATACTGAGTATCGAATACTAGGTATAGAGTACTTAGTATCGAGTACTGAGTATCGAATACTGAGTATGGAGTATTTAGTATCGAGTACTAAGTTTCGAATACTTAGAATAGAGGACTGAGTTTTGAATACTGAGTATCGAGTAATTATTATCGAGTACTGAGTATCGAAAACTGAATATCGAGACTGAATATTGAGTACTTAGTTTCGAGTTATTGGTATAGAGTACTTAGAATCGAGTACTAAGTATCAAATATGTAACTAGTATCGAGTAATTAGAATCGACTATTTAGTTTCGAGTACTTAGTACTTAGAATCGAGTACTAAGTTTCAAATATGTAATTAGTATCGAGTACTTAGAATCGACTATTTAGTTTCGAGTACTTAGTATCGAATACTGAGTATCTAGTACTGAGTTTCGAGTGCTTAGTAACGAGAACTTTGCCATGAGTACTTAGTATCGAGTACTGAGTATCGAGTACAGAGTATCGAGTTTTGAGTATCGAGTATATAGTAACGTGAGTGTTATGTGGTATGTGAAAGGCGTAGCAAATAGTATACAACTTGTTTCAGGTTCAGCTTGCGGTCTTTTTTGATGGTTTTAAATATCAAATTCTAAGCAGAAAACCAATCTGGCACAAGTTCACATGTTCCCTTGCTTACTTCATTGACCTAAGGTGAGGCATTCCAGGGTATCCCCAATTCGTGCTACCTTGCTGATAGCAGTTGCTTCAGCTTATCAGCACATTTCAATCAAAATCGCCTCAAAACAAAGTAAAGAATCCCCCTCCTCATAGTAGAGAGCCAACTCCTCAAGCTTCTCCAATCCAAGAGCCATTAAAAATAAAAATCTGGGGAGAGCAATTGAAGAATCGCCGCCGAGCATTCAACAAAAGCAAATGAACCTGTTATCAGTGGAAATTAATCAAGCAGTTGTTGGTCCCCGAGTGCCAGTGGAGGGGTGGAGGTCCATTCTCAGTTGTCTTCGATCCCGTTTGTTGGTTTGTTTGGTTTGTTTGCTCTTACTCAGCATTTACCTCTGCTGCCTGCTGCCGCTCATTTGTTTGCCATTGTTGTTTGCCATTGAAGTTCGCCTTTGTTTGCCAGGTGAAAATGTCTTGGCTGGTGCAAGTGGAGGAGTTTCAATCTCAGACCCAAGGCGTCTTTATTGTTATTGCCCTACGTGCGATTTACACAACAAATTTACATTCTCTTTTCCCCCCCCCCAACCAGCTGCCGCACAGCCAGGTGGATGCCAATGAACCTGTGACCACACATCGCGATCAGCTGCTCCAGGACTATGCCCACTCAGCCGCACCCACCCAGCCGGCAGCAGCGGCGGCCTCCGCCTCACCCACCACGGTGATAATACGCAAGGATATCCGAAGCTTCAATTTCAGTGACATCGAGGTCAGTGAACGTCCGACGGCCACTTTGCTCACAGAGCTGGCGCGCCGGAGTCGGAATGGAGAGCTGCTGCATGATCTTTCACAACGTGCGGTGACAGCAACGCCACAGCCACCCATTACCGAGCTGGATGACATTTTCATCAGTGTGAAAACGACGAAAAACTATCACGATACGCGATTGGCATTGATCATTAAGACCTGGTTCCAATTGGCCCGCGATCAGGTGAGTTGGGCTAAAGATCAGCCAGCAGATTAGGTTAAACTAATTTGGATCGACTCGAGTGTGGGCGACAATTGGCAAAGTGGGGCCAACGCCAAAAGGTTGCCAGAGATTCGAGTTGAAAGATTCGGCAGATGAGGAAAGGGAGCAGCTGGGGAGGGCTTGGCAAATTTGCATAATGAGTTTTTAAGCTGCTTGGAATTGATTTTATTTTGTGGGTATTTAAGACGATTCTTATTTGTTTTTTTTTGGCTCATTCAACGATTTATGATTTTTATGGCGGCTGCTTAATTGGCCATAAAAATGTCTTCATTCATTTGTGGCTAAAACTTGTGAATATATTTTGAGAGAATTTTTTGGCAATAACATAAAAACCGCATCATCGTCATTATGATGTTTAAGCCGGTGATGAACGCCATACTCAAAAAACTATTGGAAATTTGAAAAAATAATCAGTTAGAAAGAGTTTGGGTTTGATGCTCCAACCCTATTTATCCTCTGGGTATGGTTTGCCGCTCTGTTAACAGGGTTCTTCGAGAGGACCGAAGATAGTTTTTGACACCTTTTGTATGTGAATTTCCACTTGGAATTCACACTTATCAATTCGATTTTTAGCCTCTCTATTTCAGTGTATCCCATGATATGGGATTTGCTGGCATCTTTATACTGGTACAACAATAGCCACCATAACATCATCATGACGATCGTTTATTATTTCATGGTTTAGAAACGAATTTTTGCCGCAAGGCAGTTTTCCAATGGCTGTTCATGTGAAAGGATATTTGTTGACTGCCTGACTGAATGACTGCCAGACTGGCAAAACGTTATTTAGCCAGACTTTGTGCCAACTTATGCAAAATCACGCGTCACAAATGTGTTTTGTTATTGTTTACATAAAACTGCACTCGTCGTTGTCGACGACAACAGCAACAAACAAACAACAACAACCACAAAAACTACACAAAAACATAAATAAATAAGCCGCTGGGGGAATATGCATGTGTCTGTGTGTTTATATTACCTTTTGGAAAATTGTAAAACTGCCTGACGAGCACGTATTGAGGCAATGCCCAAGGAGCAGCAGCAGCGGAGGCTGCATTTCGCTTCATTTTTTTTTGTGTGCCCCCTGAAATGCTCAACCGGCAGTTATAAAAGGGTGGTCAGGTTATTTCATCAGTATCGATTCCCGTATAAGCCATATCGAGAGATAATTTTCACACTAAAAGAGGCAGGGGACAGCATTCACCAGCACAATTTGGCCTTAACTGGCTGGCACTTGTTCCAGCAACACAAGCTCAGCTTAGCAACATTTTGCTAGCAACAATTGCCTTTTGTGTGTTTCTGCTTTTTCTTTTGCTCTACCAAAGCCAATTATTTTGATGGAAGCTCTGTTGCTGTTGTTGCTGCCGCTGTTGCACGTCATTTGTTGTGTGGTTAACAACAATGTGGAGCAGCGACAGGCAACAACACAAATGTTGCGTTCGATTTGATTGGCTGCGCAGCATTTGAAAACAATTTGTTGTAATTGCTTGTTTTTGTTGCTGCTGTACACTACGAGTATATAGGCTTGATTAATGTTTTGTTGTCTTACCTTTTGGCTAAGCCAAAGTAGCAAAAAAAAAAATGGGGAACCCACGTGTATCCATAAAAGGACAAAACCACTCTGGGCCCCAAGAAGGGCAAACCAGATGTTGCAAGTGGACTTGGTATGGTACAGGCAATTGCTTACTCTATTTGGGTAAAGAACTGTAACTATATACTGTAATTATATGAATTTTACAAACTTTTCTTCCACTTACCTTCAGTGAACTCAAAATAAGAATAAGAATAACCTTACAAAGCGAAGTCTTTGAAATAAGCTTAAGATTCGGACTAGGTTCATGGTGCAAATCCTCTGACCAAGTTCGTAATTGTGGCTCCTTAATTCTGGAACTGGGTCTCCGAATTTTAATTTCTCGGAAAAAAGTGATTAGTGTTAGAACGAAAACAGAAAATGTAGATATATGGAGGTAAACGTATTTAATGGTGAATGGTATCGAAAGTATTGTTATTAAACGGAGAGAAATGCAATTGTCCAAACCCTGTAGTTCAGCTGCACCGGTGCGGCATTAACGAATTCCTTAACTCTTCGTAGTGAGCACTCGCCACCAGACCAACCACCAGCCAAGTATTTGCCTAACGACTTTTGTATGGGAATGTCCGGAAAACGTACCGATCGGTCCGACCCTGCATTACCAGTCGTTAGTGTGGTGATGGGTGCACACCATAGTTCATGTACTAGACTAGCGCTGTGATGCCGTTAACATCGTGGGTGTCGTTAACGAAGCGACTGTCGCTCAGTGATGCATCAGGTCGTTAGGCCTGGTAGTGCCTTGACACCAGCTGAACTACAGGGAAGATATACATCTTTATGAGTGCACAGAATTAGCCACACGACGCGCGCAGAAACGGCAAATCCTAAACGAAACGTAGTTCCCCCTGCTAAGTTTCAAATGTAGAAAACAGATAGTTAAACGTGGCATGTAGAAAAACTACATGCTACATGTAGAAATAAATTAAGTAAACGAAACTTGTTGAAAAGTTAAATGCTGCGTGGACATAGGCAAATAGTGCACGACTTGATAAGACCTGCTTATTTTCAATTAACTTCTACATTTTTCATGCAGCAACATTATCGTGTAGATAACACTTCAAATCAGCACAGCAAATTTATATTTTTCATTTCGAAAACTGTTTTTCACACGGTACATGCTGGTTTTCTAAATAAACGTTAAGGAATTCAAATGCTGAATGCTACATTTAGAAAATCTACTTGCAATGTGTTGTCGATCCCATTTGCTCATTGTCGCATTCTTTTATAACTGTGATTTGCGACATTGCCGCGCGAATCATTGATAGTCGTATGGGCTAAGATGCCGGCAATTGTGTCTAAATTTCCCACCCCATGTAAGTAAGTTGTGAGTTCGACTCCCGGAAAAGATGAGCGAAAAAGAAAATTAGTTTGTACGTTTTTCAGAAGGAAGACCTTGTCCTCCTTGTGCCACTTCCTCCCATTCGTCCCCACGCTTCCTTCTTCCCCACACTTCATTGGGTACGAGGTAAGAGGATTTTAGTAGGAGTTAAATTTGACTGTAGCGTCACGCGTCACTTATAACGCGTCACGCTGCCATGTCTTATTTTGTGGTGTTGTTAAGCGCTTGACGGTGGTCGTTTAGGGGGGAGGGATGCGCAGTGGGAGTCGGGTGACCCGTCACACATCGAGTATTGTGTATCGAATACTGAGTATCGAGTTCTTAGTATCGAGTACTTTAAGTCGATTTCAAAATCAAGTACTGAGAATCGAGTATTGAGTATCGAATACTGAGTATCGAGTCCCTACTTAGAATCGAGAACTGAGTATCAAATACTGAGTATTGAGATACAAGTATTGGGAACTTTAAGTCGAGTTCTTAGAATAGAGTACATAGAGTCAAGATCTTAGAATCGAGTATTGAGTATCGAATACTGAGTATCAAGTAATTAGTATAGAGTACTTTAAATCGAGTACTGCGTATCTTGTACTTAGAATCGACTACTGAGTAACGAATAAAGTGTATTGAGATCGTAGTATCAAGCACTTAGAAAAGAGCCTTGAGAATTGAATAATAATTATCTAGTACTTCGTTTCAAGTACTTAGTATCGAGTACTTAGTATAGGGAACTGAGTATGGAGATCTTAGTAACGAGTTATTAGCAGTTTTAGAGTTTTGAGTATTGCGTATTTGGTATCTAGTACTTATAATTATGTACTGCCTATCGAGGTCTCTCGGTGAATCGAGTTCTGAGTATCGAGTTCTGAGTATCGAGTTTTAAGTGTCAAGTACATAGTAAGCCACATATTCAAGAATAGGCCTCGTGAGTGTTAGCCACAATTACACATTTTATATTCGATACTCGTAGAGTAAAAAGGTATACTAAAGTCGTGCGAATGTATGTAAAAGGCAGAAGAAAGCATCTCCGACCCCATAAAGTATATATATTCTTGATCAGCATCAACAGCCGAGTCGATATTGCCATGTCCGACTGTCCGTCTGTCCGTCTGTCTGTCCATCTGTCTGTATAAACACCTAGATCTCGGAGACTAGAAGCGCTCCAATTGTCCCTACGCAATTCCAATTGTCCCTTTCCAATTGTCCCTACGAAGATCAAGTTTATTACAAAATATCGGCCACAAATTTTGAATTTAACACGATAGATTTCAAAATATCAAGCGGCAGAAGTTTTTCAGGAATTATTTCCGTTTGTCTACGAAGCCTTCATAGAGATGAGATCCACAGAAAAGGACTCTAAAAATTTAGCAAGCTCTAATAAGCTTAGAAGTAATTAATCTTGTTTATAGCCTATCGTTGTCGTTGAGTAGCGAATTTCAAAAAGTTAAGTTAGATTTGCTTCAAGCCATGGATCTTGCCAAAGATTTGCAGAGAAGACTATCGGAGATCCGGTCAAATGAAGATACGTTTTCCAAAACCTACGAATTTAAAAAAAAAATCGCTGGACCTTTTGAAATTGAGACAAAATATAAACGGATTGTGTGAAGGCAGAAAAATCGTGCGAGTCCAGAAGTTAAAAGCACAGAAGTGGACAGAATGGATTTTCAATCCATATCCATAATGGATCATAAATTTTAGAAGGTTTTTAGGGCCTTCAATTGTTAAGGCGATGTTGACAATGAGGTCAATAAATTTGTAAAAACTATTGAATTCTACCAAGAATTTCTAGATAATGGGCCACCTGCTGTTCTCATCGAGCTAAAAATGTGGAAAAAATATTTAGTGCGAAGGGGGTTGTCTCAACCAAAAAGTTCGATGGAAGCGTTGGATAACTGCCCAAAAGAAAATATTCCAAATATATTTAAATTACTCAGTATATTGGTCACACTGCCAATAACAACCGCAACTGCAGAAAGAACTTTTTCTAGTTTGAAGCGTATTAAAACGATTCAACGAAACACCATAAAAGAAGTGATTTCCTTACATCCTTCTGAAATTGCTTTTATAAATTGAACATATGACTTTTTTATCTCCTTTTTTATTGCTTAAGTGGCTTGGCTGCTTTGGCTATTCATCATAAAATCGGAATTACAGGTGACGAAGTCGTAAATGATCTGAGCAAAAAGTCCAGAAAACTTGACTTCATATTGTAAAAGAAATAAAGAAATGAGATAGCAACAAATAATACTTAAATTTAAAAATTTGTTTTTCGAAAAATTAGACTACGCCACTGCTGTGAATTCAGTTCCAGCCCTTCCATTTCAGGGCTGAATTAGCTTTCATTCGGTACAGAGTAGTGTTGTGAAAAACCATCGATAGCACTATCGATACTATCGATAGTTGTAAATTTAGCCAACCATCGATTGTTGGAACCCACTATCGATACTATCGGAGCAGAAAGTCGAGCATTTCTAGAAACGTTGTAAGTGCGTGCAACCTTTTAAAGAGAAGTCATAATTTGCACAACATGATGTCTTAAAACTGGACTGCATTCAGGAAACACATGTAAAATGCAAGATAATTGTTCAATGTTTTAAGAGTAGCGATACAAAGAATCAGAAGAACACCCAAGAAGGTCAATTGGTCTGCAATGTGCTTCTTGAAAGAACAAATACCACACTTTCCTACAATGAGAACAGAACAATGACCAAAATAGCGACCATTTTGAACCCCATATTTGGTGTTGCTCAAAACGCAGTTCATTTAATTGAAAACGAACTGGCATCCCTAAAAGGTTCTACTCCCGAACAACTGCCAGCACCACCAAATGTTTCGGAAGGATTCAACGAGTCTTCCACCGATCCAGCTCGATGTCTGCACATTCCTGGGACGTCGACCGAATCAGAACAAATGTTCTTCAAGGCGGCTGTGTTCAGCAGAAAAATTGATCGCTGAGCAGGTATCAGAAATACTTATACAATTGAATCTCATGGTATCAGTTCAGTATCACTTAAAAGGAGCGTATTTTTTCCTCGGTACTATCAATGCTGAATTGGATAAGGCTGAAAAAAAACCTCAGTTGAGAAACTCAAATGAGACATCAGACAATTAAAAATTCAGCTTAATGCTGCGAACTCTAATCTTTTACATTTTCAGCATATTATCATATTATAAATTCTTAAGTAGACCCACGAAACAGCTTCCAATTCAAGAAGCAACCACAAAAAGTGGGCGTATCGAATTTTGCGTAATCTTTCTCAGCTATTTTAAGAGCCTCTGGCCTGTCAGAAACCACAAAGGTTCAAATTTTAATTATAGTCTTGGCATATGTTCTGTCTGCCCTGCCTCCACCACCTCCTCCAGCTGCTGCTGCTGCTGTTTCGCTTGTCGTCACCTGTGTTGTGGCCATTGCGTGCCCTGAAGGCGCCTCTTTTAAAGCCGGCGTTAAATGCTCAACATTTGTTAATGATGTTGCCAAAAAAAAAAAAATCAAAACTACAAAGCAAATGAATCAATTATATAATTTGTAGTCAAACCAAAGATCACACGCTATTTCAATAGAGATATTCAATTAATTTTATGGCAAAGTGATTAAAAATGTGGAAACATATGATGATTACTTTTACACACACGCACACTCACACATCAAGGTTATCTGTTCAGTAAATGAAACGAGGAAAATAAAGGAAATTGCAATGAGTGCCATTAAAAAGGAAGTTGCATGTGGGTCAAAGCGGAGGAGATGGAGGAGGAGGAGCAGATCTGACGAAATTGTGTCGCCGCATCAACAATAATTGAAATTTCAATTCATGGCGAATTAAATTAAATTGAAGCGCATTGAAAAGAGAATCCAACTGAGGCCGCCTCAAAAGTTCAGGCACGGGTTGTTGCTGTATGATGAATAGATACTTTATGAGTACAGGGTGTATCATTGGCGGTTCCGATTTCCATCGGGGAATTGTACCATCAAAGGGAACATTATAATTCTTTTTTTTTGAAAAAAATACTTAGCCTTGGTTGCAAACTGGTCTGGAACCAAACCGTTTTGAATCGACTATGAAAGGATTGGCTTAGTTCCATATCGCACTACAAACCTAATCGAAAATTGTGTAATTGTGCACCCTTTATCTACACTCGCCTGGCACACTTTTAATTGTCTTTACAATGTTGTTTGCCAGAGGGTCAAACAGCAGACAAAATCAAAGTTAGATTTCTGCAAATATCTTTTAAAGGAAATTCCTTGTCTGGACTGGGACTCGTTGTCAACATGCCAAGCGGCTTCAGGTCGACCGGTCTTTAATATATAAGTACGTGCTGAAACTTTGGTGAGCCACATTAAAGCGCCAACAGCGGCAAGAAGTGTTCACAAAAGAAGACTTAATAAGATTTAAGGGGAAAACAGTCACACGCACACACACTCCACACACACACAGTTGGACATGGCGCATTATGAATTTAATAGGCCTGCCCGGAGAGCGCCAAGACGGGAAGTCAAAGTTGTACGCGAAAATTTTATGACAAGATTTGTGGCAGCGCATGTGGGCCTAATAAAATGTAAAGAGCTTCAGAGACAAACAAAACACTAATCTTGTTTTCAGTTTTCGTCTTTTCCGTTTTTCTGGGAAAATATTCAGCTGGGTAACTGGTCGAAAGAAAAGCAGACTGGCTTACCTCAGCAAATCAATCAGACAATAAGTCAACAAAGTAAGAGACAAGCTTCATTAAAAATAAATACCAAATCAAGGCAGCCACCCACAGGAACACTCCAAACTCGAAATGGACAAGCTGTCAGTCAGTCAGTCAGTCAGTCGGTCTGGCTGTGTCCTCTGATTTATCTACAAATGCAACGCTGACATTTGACATGCGTTTGTTTTCCGAGTAAAAAACAAAAACAAATGAGGAGAGCCACAAATTTATGCAGCCGCTGCTGCGCATGCAGATTAAACGGTAGCCCAAATCCAGGCAATTCTCCACGGGCAAAGCATTCAATCAAAGTCGACTCGAGCCTTTCCAGTTTTGGGAGGCAAACTCATTTCCGAGTAATTTATGCTCATTTGTAAAACATGAAAAATTTGAATGCAACTTGGCAAACATTATTCAAATGCATGGATATTGGCCAAATGGCAGAGTTTTTGTGGCCATTGCGGAGCTGAATAAACAGAAATTAACCCACGGGGTAACTTGGCCATGTCATTACCTTATTTTTGTGAGTGAGTAATTGACATGTGAGGTTAAGCCATTTTGAGCGTAGCAGGAACTTGAGAAGTAAACCAGTAGCCGGTAGCTAAATACTACTTCATGGCAGTAGTGCACGTAGGGTAGGTGGCAGGGTGTGGCTTAGCGGCTATTGTGTGCGCCCGCTGTGCAATATGTCGTGGGTTCGATCCCGCCTCGGAACAACTAATGAAATGTTATTCTTTGAAAAACTTATACACTCGGTCACCTTCACTAGCTGTTGGCGCCAGCTTTCAAGTAACTAGCCAAGAAAAAGCTTCACAAACTGCAGTTCGGATTCGTCCTTAAACTGTAGGTCCCTCTTCTCTTGTGCGAAAATTAGAAGCACACAAGCCAAAATATTGAGAGGAGCTTGACTTTGGACCTTTGGGCTGTATCAAGCCAAGTATTAAGTTACGTAGGGTTCGAACTTAAGATTGACGGAGCCGTGAATCACGAAACGGCTGCACTCAGAGAAAAAATAGAGAATTTCATACTTAGATCAAGAATTTTCGTACTCAATAGTTCGATAAGAGTGAAAATTCTCGATCCAAGAACGAAATAATTGATCCAAGTATGAATGTTTGATCCCGATTTTCTTGATCCAAGAGCTGCAATTCTTGATCCTAGTCTAGTACAAAAATTCTTGTGTAAAAAAGAAGGGGGGGAAGGAATTTAGGGTGATTTCGGAGGGGGAGGGGCGTGAGCATCGTCCAAATTTATATTTTCACGTATCCACACACCCCCTCTCGCCAAAAACGAGCAGTAGAGCGGGTTCACCTATCTCTCTCAAAATGCTTGCTCTCTCTCTCCCTCTAAACACCCAGACTAGCCGATTCAACGCCATCTTAAAGGTTCAGAGCCGTGCGAGTATTCAAGCCCGCCAAACTCTGTATAAACTGACACGAGCGCTCTTCACTCGATTGTTTCAGCACACACCCCTCTCGCAAACAAAAACGATGCTGTTAGAGCGGGTTCATCGCTATTCTCTCAAATATGCTTGCTCTCCTCTCTCAGTTTCTTTTCCTCACCCTCCCCACCTAAAAACACCAAACAGAACGATTTCAAGCGCGCAATTCTTAAAAATTCAGATTGCCGAATTGCAAAGATAAGAAAGATATTCGGTGAAGCCCGACTATAACAAACTCTGTACCTGTGAAGTGCTGCCCATCACCGTTGCGACCGGTGCTGCCCATAATTTTTTTTTCTTATAACTCGAATATCGTTTATCCGATCTTTAAAATTCCTTCAGCGGATCGATAAAGAATCCCGAATACTAAATATGTCCAGAAGGTTCGAACCGTCTATCTATAAAATGCAAAGGAATACGTTGTGGCAGAATTCGTTGCCGTAAAGCAAGCTTTCGATCGAAATTGACACGATGGTTTGGTGTGCAAGTTAAGGAGTCTCCTCCCACCACAGCTCTTTGACCTGGTGCGCTGCTTCCTTACCGACAGGATATTTACCGTCGTCCTTGGTG
The DNA here is from genome assembly GCA_018904265.1 of Lordiphosa collinella. NCBI lineage: Eukaryota > Metazoa > Arthropoda > Insecta > Diptera > Drosophilidae > Lordiphosa > Lordiphosa collinella. The sequence continues at coordinate 108,563 of JAEIFV010000243.1, forward strand.
GAGTTGGATCGAGCAAAACACATATACGTGCAGGACTGCCACAGGTAGCGCCCTTGGCCACACGATTTACACACTTTCAACCATAGACAAGCCCACTGGAAGTACTTAACATTCCCAGGAATGACTACTTTCGCCAACGAAACAGCCATTTTGGCCAGACATCCCTGTGTCTACAGCGCCATGGACATTCTACAGCAGTACATGTACCGTTTTTGCAGATGGGCAAGGCGCTGGCATATTGGTATCAATCAAGCAAAGTGTGCCTATGTCACCTACACGTTAAGGAGAGACGACTGCCCCAGAGTCTAAATGGAAGATCAACTTCTAGCTCATCTTCAAGGAGTGTACATTGACTGGCGCTTGACATTTGGCTTGTATTTAAGCGAGCTCACAAAGTCGCTATATAGAAGACCTGGTCAATTGGGGTTGATGCTAAATAATAGAATCAAATTGTCATTAAGAAACAAGGAACATGTATGCAAGGCAATTATTGCAATTGCATGGGATACAGGCCGCAAGTATTTGGAGTTGCATCTATAACGCACCCACACAAGATCCTTGTCCTCCAAGCCAAATTACTGCGCAGACTATCGGAAGCGCCCTGGTACAAGGGCACGAGAAGGTAGGTGACTCAGACTCAGAGGACACCTAAATCGGACAGCGAGGCGAATGCAGCGGAGACGAAGAAAAAAATGGCGTCAGAACCAGAAAAAGACTTCAAAGACAATTTCCAACCCAGCTCCTAAGACGACGAATCGGAACCTATTAAATACACCCTGCCAAACTTTTCGTTAGTCTTTTTATTCACTTGAAAATTGTATTATAGTTTTGCCCAGAAGTTTGGAATGCAAAGAAGGAATCATCTCCGACCACATAAAGTATATATATTCTTGATCAGATTGAGCTTTGTCCGTCCGTCTGTTTCTACGCAAACTAGTCCCTCAGTTTTGAATCTTTCGAGCTGAAATTTTGCACAGAGTCATCTTTTAGCTGCACACTGCACATATTTCGGAACCGCGAAAATCGGATGGTCACTTCTTGTAGCTGCCATACAAATTTTTTTATACCCTTAGGTTAGGTTGAGATGGCTAGGGACAATAAAATGCCCCTTCACTTAGGCCAAGATAGGCCCATTGCGATCCCATTGAACCACTGTGAAATAAGTAAAAAATTTAGTAGAGACGGAATCTCTATCTCAGATAGTTCCGAGAGGTTAAGTAGAAAGGGGTGACCAAGTGTTTTGAGTCTCCTTCTACTAAGTGCTGGGTAGTGGCATATAGGATGCAGTAATGTTCCTCCTCATCCTCACACTTGCAGCTTCTACAAAAGTCATTGTGGGCGACTCTACCGATAAGGCAGTGTCCCGTTAGGGCTCCGACCAGAAGTGAGATGTTTCCTCTACTTTGGCGTAAAAGGCTACTGGTACGTTTAGGTTTTAGGTTTGATGCCCTATGTCCCACAAGGGATCGGAGCTAGAAGAAGAAGACGTTTTAGGTCGAACGTGGGCCACGTGACCCTAGCTACAGCACAAACAGGAAGGTTGTTCCATCGTTCAGTAGCTAGGCCCCAGGTTTAATTTCTTGTGATTAGTTTATATGAGGCCAAGGGCATCCCTATCGTGCTCTTCTCCGGGAAGAGCTGGTGCCCTGTCTAGCCAGCCTGTCGGCTGACTCGTTACCCTCAATGTTGCGGTGACCAGGCACCCAGATAAGGTGAATACAGAGATGCCGAGCGATCTCATTTAAGGATCTACGGCATTCAGTGAGCGTTTTGGCATTATTGGTGTAAGAGTCAAGCGCCCTTAGAGATGCTTGACTGTCTGAGTAAATGTATAGATTCCTTTCTTCGACCATGAGTGTGCTAGGTAATTGGCGGCCTCCTGGATGGCCACCAGTTCTGCTTGGTACACGCTGCAATGATCAGGGAGTCGGAATGATACTTCCATATCTAGGTCGGTGGAGAAAACTCCCCCTCCTACTTTGTTATCGAGCTTAGATCCATCCGTGTAGATGTTAATGGCACTAGCTCTGCTATGTGGTAGGTTATCCCAGTCGTGTCTACTGGGGATATTGACGTCATAGACTTTCTGAAATGACATCGTGGGTAAACAGTAATCTTAGACTTCTGCACTGACGAAGTTAGCTATGCTTTCTCGTCTTATATAGGGTGCTTAACCCCTTTGAATATACACTTACATGCTAAATACTACAGCTTTTGCAAGAACGATATAAAAGAGCAATCAACTCGATTGTGCATCCAATAAGCGTGCTTGAACCATGAACATTCAACTCCAAAGGAGAAAACCCTTTCTTACAATCTTTGTTCTCATCTTGAGTCCAATGTTTCTCCCCCTCTATAAGTTTACTATATCAAAAAATCTTTTCCCCTAATTGGCATAGAATCGATTTAGTTATAAGTGAACACGCTCCCTTTTTCTCTTTAACTGACATTCGCGGCAACGCTTTAAGCCATTTGACAACAGATTTTATTTGGATTTTTTTTTCTTTGCCTAATAAATTTGTTGCCTCAACAACTCAATTGGTTGGCCTTAGCCCAGGGTTCCCTTTAATAAGATTTTTCGCTTTGTGCCTTTTGTGTCAAACCGGGTGAAAATCGTTTTAAAGCTTTGACAACTACACGAAGTGCTGCGAGTACCAACAAGTTGCTGTTGTTGTTGTAGATGTTGTTGCAACAACAATAAACAACAACAACAACATGGGCAAACAATACGCCCGCTCTACAAGCATTTTGAGAAAAGACTGGATAACAGTTAGAAAGTCAACGTTGCCAGTTGGCAGTTGCCTCGACTTGAAGTTCTTTATACACAACACCAGCAACATGCAGCAACTCCAACAAAGTTTTCGTCGTCGCTTGAATTTTCTTGGGTTTTAAAGAGATTTTTTTCTTTTACTTTTGCCTCTTTAGCTCGTCTGCTGCTTCTTCATTGCTTTGGGGCGAAAAATGTTAACACCATGTTGCCAGATTGTTGCTGCTGTTGTTGTTGTGCCTGCTGCAGTTGCCATTTTGCAGTTGTGCTCGGCACTTGACTAGGTTTTAATTTATGTGACTGTTAAAACTGTTGACAAACAGCATTACAACATGTTTGGCAAATTTATGGCCAAACTCGCCCAGCCTGATGGAACTGTCACATAAATATGGTATTTAGTATTTTGGACCAGAAGAAGGGCCAGAGACCCCAATTGAATTCTAGCACAAATAACTACACTTGAACTTCATTTAGAAAGTGCTTGGAAATGATTCTCAATTCAAACACAAGGCAAAGTTTTGAAGCTGGACTTTTGGTTGGCGTGGCAGCCATTCAATTGGAACGAAGCGATTGCCACAACAATTCGTTATGTTTTCGGCGCCCAAAAGAGCTGAGGGAAAACACTAGCCAAACAGCCTGCCCGGCCAGGCCCAACTCCACTTGGCTAACTGACTGTCGCCCCACAATGGCAGCAGCAACAACAACAACAGCAACCAATGAATTTTCAATGGCGTTTGCGTCTCTAACTGCAGCTGCAGGCAAAAGGCAACTGTGGCCAACCATTTGGACAAACCATTGAAGCATTTTTGGCTTTTGGCGATTTGCGTTTTTTTTTCCTGGCTCTTTTGCTTTGTTTTCTTGGTCGCGCTAAAATTTAATGCCCACCCTTGTGGCCCCCCTCCCCCATCAATTGCACAAGCGCACGTGGGGTGCGGTTGGCCACCTCCAGGCCTGCTGCGGTTGCAGCTGCCCAGCCGAGCGCTGGCCTTACATGTAAGTAGACCAGCGGCTCCAGCTCCAGTAAAGCGGTTTTCGTACATTTTTGTGCATTGGCTAGCCGAAAAATTATTATCTATGGACAGGGGCGTAGGCAGTGGTTAGGCTTTTCAAATTGTCCACCAGTCTGAGCCAAGTGAAAGTTGGCGCACTTTAGAGATCAACATTTGGAAATGATCCGATGCTATGGATATTTTTGAGCAGTTTCAGCAGCTCTCAGTGAAGCGATGTGTATAGCTAACTGCTGGCGTCGATTGCTAGCCTGTTCTTCTGACCTCCGCTTCCTTTTTGCTCATTACATTCATCCGTCCTGTTCTTATTGAGGTTCGCGACTGATTAGACTTTCGATTTCCTGGCAGCTTGCTGTCCTCATTGTACTGCTTCTGCAGTTGCATTTTGAGAATATATGGTCTTTGCTTACAATTAACTTAGTAATTAGCAAAAAAACATACAAATTAAACATAAATGATAAATAAGAGTTATTTAGCTGCTAGAAACATAGCATCTAATACTGGAAAGGATTTAAAGTTCATCCATGTCAGTATCTTTTCTGTTAAAGCTAGAACTATTTTGGGGGGGCGAAGCCATTGGTGTGTTCAGGGCAGAGTTCCAACAGATGGCTTGTGGCCTTATCAGACCAGTTGCAATTACATTGGGAGTCTAAGCTTTCTGCAATTTATTGTGTTATTATTGCAATTTTGGATTAGCTTATGAAAGTATTGATTAATTGCAAGTTTCAACCCTTTGCCATTTTGCGCGCCTACTGCAACTACAAGCGAGTTTGCTATCGAAATCGTTTACATTAGCACAATGTTGCGTTATGTCTTAACAGTTTAGAAAACAGCTAAATTTTGATTTGGTTTGACAGCAGCAAGAAACTTATTAAAAACGAATGGAAAATGAATACAAGCGATTTATCAATACTATTATCTTCGATGGAGCAAAATGATGATGTGATGATGCAAAACATAGATTTGACAGGGACGTCAGCAGAAACCTCTGATTTTTTGCAAAGTAATCCACGACGTCCTCTAAGCGTTTGGACACATGTAAGAAGAAACTGGTCGATTCCTCCTAAGTGTGCCAAAAATACTTACGTCAATTGCCTCCTGCGCTGGTTGCATCCAATTGGTCAGTTGACCAACAGCTAAGCCGCGGGTGGGACCCTTTAATACCTTAGCTCTTGTGGGATGGGGGGTTGTTATAATTGTTTTATAATGTAATTAATCCACTGTTTTGGTCTTTTTGGGAGGAGGATATTCCAAAATATAAGAACACATTTTGTAAGAAAATTTTGTGCTTGGAAAGGAAAGCTTTTGACATCCTTGTTGACCGACTCCCGGGTCTCAGGAAGAAGGACACTTCTTTTCGGTTAGCGGTCCCTCCGGAAAAAAGGATAGCGATAGCTTTGTACACCTTAGAATCTTCTGCAGAGTATCGCACTGTGGGAATACTATTTGGTGTGTCAAAAGCTTTTGCATGCCGTAATCTTATGGAATTCTGCCGTGAAGTAGTCACCAAACTGGCTGCCGACTGTTTGCAAGCTGACTTTCTGACTTAAGAGAAGATCGCAGAATCCGTTAAAGGGTTTAAGGGCCTTGGATTTCCACAATGCCTGTACTTCCAATTTGTTTTTGATCTCTTGGTGAGACGGTCCAAAGTCCTTCATCTTAATAGCCATTTCCTTGTATATGTGGCTGTTCTTCCTTGGTACCATAAATCCATCCATGTTTTCCTCCCACAGCTCTAGGAGTGTGTATGTGGCATTAGATGTCCACACAAATCGCGTGTTTAATCCTACAATGGGTTCAAATTTAGATTTATAAATACTACTAATACTTTCTTACCTTTAGTTTTATCCATATTCAAGTGTTCATGCAGATGCAAATGTCAAGTTTTTTTTTAGAATTCCCCGCAAAAGAATGACAGCTGTTCTTGGTGGGATTGTGATGATAGTTGATCACGATAGGCAGAAATGAGCAACACTTATCGAGTATAACGAATAAATGCACATGCATCCAAACGAAACTCAAGATTTTTTTCACCATTAGGGCCCTATACTTTTTGTATGGGGAAAAAGCTGCTTCTTGCCGCTTAACGCAAAACGCATAACGCAGTCCAAGTGTAAATGGCCTATAAATCTTGGCAAAATGCACTTTTCAGTATGGGAGAAAATTTACCTACATTTGGCCCAAAATGCAAAAATGGAAAATGAATACAGAGCATTAGTCACACAAAACACTCCGTTCAAAGAACTCAGCATTAACCAGCCTACGCGTCGTGCGCTTAAAGGAATATCGGTAGTTTTAGTATGCTTGCTCACCAATACAAACACATTTTTCTGTTCTTTCGACTAACGCAGCAAAAGACGCCACAACAAAATGTCTCTCTCTTATACGTTTGTGTCTGCAGTGCAGTCAGCAAAGCTGTCTCAGCCCATGCCAAAAACTCTTACGACTCTTACTCTTACAAAATCTCATTCTAATCAATCGTTGTTGAGCCGAACGAACAGACACCCGAATTGATTGTTATAAAAGCGAACATGAATATACTCAGAGCGCCAACAAAGGGGAAGGAAAAAACACATTCACAAACTTGCATTGGTGTGTGTGAGAGCAGCGCAAAAACTGATTTTAGTAGCAACGACTGCGTCACGGCGCCGCTAAACAAGAGCCAAACACACAGCGCAGCGGTCCTTTTGCAGCTTATACTGCGCGTGTGCGACTACGCTGCTTTTGAGAGACTGCCTATGCCCTGGAGATAGCGACGTGGCGGCCTCTGATTAAAACTCAACAGCGAACAAGCTTGAACGCAACAGCAAGTTTATTCGAATGTTGATATTTTCATAGTTTTTGGCTGTCCTGATTCCAAATCTCTTATCAGTTTTTCCACTTCACTTTCAGTTTTTAAGATATAGCGACAAATATGAATTTAGCTTATCTGGCGACATTTTGAATAATGTGGCCAATATACACACACAACTAAAACGCATGGCACCGCCTTGTTGTTCGAAACTTAATAAAAATAGTTTCTGGGTAGGCTGGGTGGTTCAGCGGTTAGTGTGCGCGACCGCTGAGCATGAGGTCGTGGGTTCGATCCCGCCTCGGAACACCTAATGAAAAGTTTTTTTTCTTGAATAAAACTTTACACCCGGCCACTCCTCTTGCTGTTGGCGCCAGCATTGCAGTAATTAGCCATGAAAAGCTTCTCAAACTGCCGTTCGGATTCGGCGTTAAACTGTAGGTCCCTTTCTATTGTGCTAAAATTAGAAGCGCACAAGCCAAACGATTGAGAGAAGTTCGGCTTTGGCCCTTTGGGGCTGTGTCATCTTGACAAGCCAATTTTACTTTTACTTTATACACACACAACTAAAACGCATGGCACCGCCTTGTTGTTCGAAACTTAATAAAAATAGTTTCATTTAAAACAACAAAAACTCCTGTTTGTATATGCAAACATTTTTGGTCTTCTGCTATAGACGTGGCGGCCCTTGGCTGCTTACTGAGTGCAAAGTCCAATGGAGTCCACACACTTACAAAGGGGAGTGGCTGTCTTTGGCTGTCTATTTGGTGTTTTGCGCGCAAGCTGCCTTTGGAATTCCCAAACAGTTTTGCAGTCGCTGGTATGGAGAGGCTGCTCTTTGGAAAGACATTTCAGGCTCAAGATCGCTGATGAGTGAGGATTTGGTCTCTCATGAAACGCGTCCGATCAACCTGAAACCTCCTTTTTTGTGGTGTGTGCCTCTGTTTAAGATTATGCCAATAGCATAACAAGACCTCGAGCCGGACAAACAGCAAGTTCACACAACAAATATTCAGCTTATTACTTTAAGTAGTACTCCATACATCAACGCTTGGTAGAAAAATGTTTCAGGATTTTGAAATAAGCGGTTAAAGTTAAAATTGGTTTGAATGTTTTAAGGGATAGCGTTGAAAAACATTATATTCATATCTTAGAATGTTCGAAATGACCAATATCATATTGCGGCTGAGGTGGGCTGAATCAGAACTCGATAATGCCTCTTTCTTCGATATCTTCTACTTTTAACCTTGAGAAGTAGAACTTTAAGTTTGCATCTTTTCTTTTGTGTTATGAATTGTGACATAACTTCTTATTACTTTGGAACATTGTGTATTTTTTTCATTTCCATCATCATCATCAGATCTAGTTAGTGTTGTTGTTTTAGACTTAGCGCCCACAGTGGTTACTAATGATCTTATAAGAGAATACCCTACCGCAGTCAGCGATGCATAAAAACTCATAAAAGACAAGAAAAAACTCCAACCAGAAAGCCACCACCAAAGTTGACTGATTTCTAGAAATAAGTATGGGGTTTTTTGTCTACTTCTTTCCCAGTTAATTTTTTTTTTTTTTGCTTGAGTTATTTCTTACGAGTGCTTTTCTGCCAGGTTCCAAGTGTGTGTGGGAATTTTCTTATCTGATGGCTGGACGCTTTCTTGTAAGACGTTGACCAAAACGCGTTTATGTATAATTAAGTTTGGTTGGAAATTGGTTTAGAAATAGGTCTATCTGCTCTCATGTAATTTACATTGATGTTTATGCAAATCTCTCGCTTAACTGATTTATGCCGTTTCTTCTTTCTCTTTTGCAGACCTGGTTCTTCACAGACACCGATGATCATTATTACCAGGAGAAGACAAGTGAGTAAAAAGGAAATCATAACTTAAGCACCCGCGCTCCAAAATTATATTTCGAGATTTATCACAAAGGAAGGTTCTCCTTCTACCTGGCTACGACCTCTTACCTTTCGATTCGTTTCCAATTTTTTTTTTCATTTTTTTTTGTCCGTTCTCAATTTGGTTTCACATCAGCCAGGGGCCACGCCCACAGCACCGCCTAATATTGGCCACTGTCTGGAGTTTGGATACCAAAAATCCAAAAACCGATTAAAGTTTATAGAAAGACAGAGGAACAAAAACTTCATCACTCACCCGCATTTTAATTGAATTGCAGCCTGGCCGAAGAAGCAGCGAGCGAAGAGTTTAATTAAAAAAAAAAGTTCAAATTTCAATTTCGCTCAAAAAATTGTATTTTATTTTTGCATACTCCCAAGCAGAGCCCGAGTGGAGGCTTTCTCAGGTTTCGCACAGACTCCTTTGGCTTGGGTTTTTGCGGTATTTTGATTAGGCAAAGAACTGGCCAAAGGATTTTGCTAAACACGCTTGGGGATTTTGAGTTATGTCCCTTATGGACAAAGGACCCGGGGCAAGCAATTCGCATGTGTGTGTGTGTGCTTTAAATATTTCAACAATTTTCATCCAATTAAGGCGCAAAATGTTTTTGTGCCTGTGCTCTGCTTTCAGGCAAACTCCCTCCCTTCCCTTTCTTCCTGTCTTGCATCTTTATCGGCGTCGACGGCGGCGGCTGTCAAACGATACAAAATGTATCCGCTGGATATGAGCGGCATTCTTGACTAACAAGCTACTGTTTTTGGTCTTCTGCGGCTGGCGTTGATATGAACTTGGCCTTTTAGTTAATTAACATAGAAGTGGAACCCCGTTTCTTGTTCGTTCGCTGCTTAATTACCAATCTTTATCAAAATGTTTCTCCTTTCCGTTTTCTTTTCCTTACAGAGGGTCACCTTATAAACACGAAATGCTCACAGGGCCATTTTCGCAAGGCCTTGTGCTGCAAAATGTCTGCCGAATTGGATGTGTTCCTGGAGAGTGGCAAAAAGTAAGTATATTGTATGCAGTAAATGGGATTGGGGTTGCCATACGTGTTTCAATTTCATGCAGAATTATTGCATTAGTTGAGGCTGCATGCGAGGGGTCATCGCCGGGCGAGAGCTGCAACTGCAAATGTTGTCATATTTGCCAGCTTAGTGATCATTCGGTGCATTTTTAGTTAACAACTTGAAAGATATGGCCGAGAGCAATGACTTTTTATGGATGCTGTTGTGGTGGCTGCTGTTGTAATAATAGACTTTAATGCTTTTAATAAGCAACCGCAAGAGAAGCCCATCATTCCATTCCACCCAGCACTAAACTTTGCCTCTGTGCTGCAGCTGCCATGCGTTCTAATTTGCGCAATTAAGACGCAACGGCAGCAACATCGTCTCCGCCAGCCACTCAAAACTTGTCCGGCCAGCGCAAGACAACAACAACAACAACAACAGCAGCAAAAGCCGCAAAAGAACCAGAAAAGACACTTCAACTAGCGCCCAAAGGAGCAGCCTAGAAATACTTCACTTTCGATACCCCTTTGCAAAAGCCGAATGAAGCGTTTCCGACTTGACCCGCCTCAGGTCTAAAATTAGCCAAAACATTTAGAATATTCTTCTAAAACGGTATACTGAATTTAAGAACTTAAGTCTCAAATAATTTCTCAGTTTTAGTATCTTATTTCAAAATCCCTTAATCCCGTTGTGAATACTTGGTTTTAGACTGTTCAAGAAAACTAAAACTGTAACCTGAACTAAAATTCTAAGTTTCTAAGAAACGATTATAATCAAATTCGAACCCGTAGAGAATATAAATGGAAGTGCAATTCGAAAATCAGACTTGACCAACCTAGAAATCGAAATGCTTTACTTTCATGAAGATTACATTTCCATTTTGCTTGACTGAAAAATCTTAAAGATAAATGTATATTTTCGATATATCCGACAAATAGATACAAAAGACCCCCAAACCCCAATATCGGGGATTGAAGTGTTGCCAAAACTTTTTGCCTAGAAAATTCCAAGAAAGTTTGCTGAAGACAGTCTACAAAAAAAAAGGTGTGAGTGTGGCTAATGTAAAACATGTTGTATATGGTATGCTCCGCCTTTTACATACTTGTGTATGTATTACGATGTTCTCGATACTCAAAACTCGATACACAGTTCTCGATTCTCTGACCGCCATAATCAGTGCTTAATGCTAAGTACTCGATACTAAGAACTTCATACTAAGTACTCGATACTAAGTATTCGGCTCAAAGTACTCGATTCTCAGTAGTTTTCACTCAGTACACGATTCTAAGTACTCGATGGTAAGTACTTGATACCATGTACTCGATACTAAGTACTCGATACTCAGTATTCGATTCTAATTTGTCGATTCGTAGTACTCGATACTAAGTACTCGATACTTAGTGCTCGATTCCCTGTAGTTCAGCTGCACCAGTGCGGCATTAACGAATTCTTTAACTCTACGTAGTGAGCACTCGCCACCAGACCAACCACCAGCCAAGTATTTGCCTTACGAATTTTGTATGGGAGTGTCGGGAAAACGTACCGATCGGTAAAACCCTGCATTACCAGTCGTTAGTGTTGTGATGGGTGCACACTATAGTTCACGTACTAGACTAGCGCTTTGATGTATTACCTGTCGTTAACGACGAGATTGACACCAGTGATGCATCAGGTCGTTAGGCCTGGCAGTGCCTTGACACCAGCTGAACTATAGGGTTATAATAAATGAAATATTAGTTGAATATTGAATATAGAAAGAAGTATAAAAATTTGTAAGTAATGTACCAAACATTGTGGTAGCTACACGAAGACATGTTGTTTGTCAGAATAGCAGATGGGATAAGTCAAATTGCGCGGCATACTTAATTTAAACTGCTAGTGATGTGATAGCTAGAGTTCTCAATATTAGAGTGAGATGTCTGAGTAGGCAGTCATCGTGTGTGGCTCTGGTGTGCGATTGGATGTCAAAAGGAATGATTTGACGAAAAGTATCGAGAGAAAACACACGCAGAGACTCACTGCACAAATTAAAATTTATGCTCAGAATGAATTTTGTTGCAGCATCAGCCTAAAGCGCGCTGCTTGTAGGTGTATTTAAACACACCAAATTTATTAGTAACAAAAAAATCAGAAAATTTTACTAGTAAGATAGAAATCTAGAAAAAACAAAGTTTTCACTAGAATCCAGGAAGGTGCACGGAAACCAACTGTTGTGAGCTGCATACTGGCCACTCAAAGAGAAGCTCGTGAACCAAAGAAGAGAGTGCAAAATAAATAAAAATAAGAAATGAAATGAATACCGGTCGAAAGCGACTGATCACAGCGACTGCCAAGTAAAAAATGAAATCTTTTCTCAATTTTTTAAGAATGTGTCGTTTGTTTAAATCAAGGCCTACTAGTGTAACAAATAAAATTGCTGAAATATTCAATGTAAAATTGAATAGTTCAAATTAACCACTTAGTAGGCGCTTTGTGCTTACGTTTTAGGTCAATTTATATCAGTACACCCCTTCACTTTATTTTAAAACAAGTGAGAAAGTCGGTCAAGTCCAACTATAGTATACTCTGTACCTCCCAAAGTTTGTGTGAAGTACTGCCCATCGCCTTGCGGCCGTTGCTTCCCAGCATAATTGTTTGTTTTCCTTACAACTCGAATATCTTTCATGCGATCTTTACGAATTCTTGGGCAGATCGATAAAGAATCCCAATTACAAAATATGTCCAGAAGGTACGTACCTTCGATCTATAAAACTGTCGGAGATATGACGTTATTCCGAAATTGCGGGGGCGGAGGGAGAGTGGCAAAAATTGAAAAAAAAAAAACAAGTAAGGGAGCTGCAGTCGAGTGCCCCGACTACAAAATACCTTGTTCCCTTAATTTCGTGTGTTTTCCTGTACATACACACACTCTCACACATACACACACTCCAACATGCACACAAACGCATGGCATGCGGCCGCGCGCGATAACTGACAATGCAAGACCCCCCTCTCTCACACAAGCAAAATTGATTCGTATATAACTTCGATGTTTTTTGTCCGATCTTAGTGATCTTTTCAAAATAGATAGATATTAGGCCTTACTTTGGAAGGTCTATCTTAAAAATTGTGGCTCTGACAGTTTTTTGCGCTTAAAGGGGGGAGGGGGAGGTATTTTCCAAATCTGAAACAAACTCGATTTGAATCGGGTATACACCTACCTACATGCAAAAATTTGAGGCTATATCTCTTATAGTCTCTGAGATCGATGCGTTCATATGGACAGACGGACATGGCTAAATCGACTCGGCTGTTGATGCTGATCAAGAATATATATACTTTATAGGGTCGCAAATGCTTCCTTCTACCTGTTACATACTTTTGCACAACTTCATGAACTTCTCACTAGAACTTCTTTTTTTACCGATCATTCATACTGCAGCTATATGCTATAGTCATCCGATTTTGATAAAACTTGGCAGAATTGTGTAAACGTATATAAAATAAGTGTATGCCAATTATAAGGACGTTTTCATAAAAAACAAAAAAGTTTATCTCACTAGAACTAGTTTTTCGACCGATCGTTCCTATGGGAGCTATATGCTATAGTCATCCGATCCGGCCGGTTCCGACAAATGTGCAGCGAATTTGTACCAAAAGACTTCGTGCAAAGGTTGGTGAGGATAGCTTTAAAACTGACCGAGGAGATAGTATAGAAACAGAAGGACAGACGGGTAAACAGGGTAAAACAGATTCGACACAACCGCACTTAGATGGTATATTTTTTTTAACTGCTTTTACTTCTCTTTGGTTATTTGTAATTGCATGGAGCAGAAACAAGAAATCTAGAACAACTCGGACATGCTTGGACTTTAGATGATGAGGATGACGAGGTTGGCTTTCATCTTAAGTTGACTGGTCGTTTTGGCTTAGAACTTGAAACTGTCATTATAAAAGCGCAGAGCATGCAATCAATAGCAACAACGACAACAACAACAACATGTTGCCAGCAACATGAAGCAAAATAAATGGCAAGCAATGAAATTGTGCAGTTATGAGCAAGACAAGGCTCTGGTGGCTGCTGGCTGCTGTTGCTGGTGGGTCCAAGTGGAGAGCAAAAATAAAAATATGAAATGGTATCAGGTGGCACAGGAAACTGCTCTGTTGGGGCATCCTTCTTGGCTGATTGGCAACGTTTAAAATGTTGCTCAAGCAGCTACATCGAACTCCCTGGCCAAACAAAACCCTGGCGATACATGGAAAAGAGGTTAATTAACGTGCATTCGAACTGGCAATTATGGCACGCTGCTGTGCCCCCTCCTCAGCTGTAGCGTTTCTTTTTTACAACGCCATGTTGCTGCCGTGCGTATATGTTGTACAGCAGCAACATGTTGCCGTTCGAACAGTGGGGAGCCCCCACCCCCTTAGCAAAAAAAAAAAAAAGCGGCCCCATTAAATGCAAATCTTGCCAGTTGTTTTTAATTGCATTTTGTGTTTGGTAATGCAAATTTATTTGCCATAAAACTTGAGTTATCCGTTCCACTGTGCGAGAGGGAACGCCTTTCGCTCGCCTTGGATGGCTAATTGCAGTGTCTGCTGTTGTTGCTGCTGTTGGTGTTGGGTATCCATTATAATGTCGAACAATTAGTGCAATTTAATTAAAATTACAACAGCAACTGCAAGTCATAAAACTAGATAGACAACAACAACAACCAGCCGATGACCTGCCACGTCACTCAAATCTCCTCCATATCCAACTGAACCGACAGCTATCATCAATTATAAAGCTTGGAGCCGTCGTTGTGAAATCGCTTCGGACAGTTCATAAAGAAATTCCACATAGGCGCCAAAGGTGTTTACGGAAAAAGGGTTACTGTGCCCCACTGTGCGCGACATAAACAAGAATTTATTAATTAGTTTTGTGTGTTTGTTTCGACTTTAAATTCCTTTCTCAACGTTGGTTTTTGCTTAATCTTTTCCGATTTATTTGTTTCAAGTTCTAATTTATCTTGAGTTGGGTGTGGGTTGTTGTCGTGCGGCGGGGCACACCCATTAGGTGTTCGACTTGTCAGGCAATTGTATAAACAGACACTTATCTGATTGCAGTCCGAGGCAGCCGAAAAAAGGGAGACCTTCAGTGACGCATCGCCTTCATATGGCACGTTCAGCGTTTTCACATTTCGTAATCGCAATTTTGACATAATAATGGCAAATAAACTGGCTCTGGGTGTAATTACAACACGTAATGTGCGTAATATTCACAGCATAAAATGTAAATGGGGCGCACACACAAAGAAAGCAACAAAAGGATAGCGGGACAGCAGCGGCAGCATCCATCAAGACGATGATGATGATGTTACATGCGATTTAATGATGAGCTGATTTTTTGGCCATCCTCAAGGTGGGAATTTTGCAGTGCTTTCCCTTAATTGGTTTTGTGGGCGCGTGGGAAGTTGAAAATTTGTTCAAGCTTTGTGTACATTTTGTGTGAAGTGGTAAGGGAAGGTATATTGTTGAGTACATTACAAAGGGAGAAAATTATGATACGACAAAGTAGGCCTCTATGACGCTTTTCCATCAAAGTTATCCGCACAGCCGGTATTTTGTTCACAAACCTGCGAAGCAGTGGGCGTGGCATAAGTTGAAAATAAACTTGATCTGCCTGCAAGTATAAAAAGCATATGTCCCATACAAATTAAACCTCTATCTCTTACCATCTCTGAGATCTGTTTGTTCATACGGTCAGACGGACGGTCGGACAGACGACAGGGCTAAATCGTCTCGGCTGTTTATGCTGAACAAGAATCTATATACTTTATAGGGTCGAAGATGCTTCCCTCTGCCTGTTACATACCTTTGCACAAACTTAATATACTCTGTGTACCTTTGGTGCATACCTTTGGTACAGAGTATAAAAAGTTTGGTCGTTGGTCACTTTCAAGGAACCCAAAATCCTTAAACCGTGCACTTTCTAAGTGGTTAGGTATTGGCGGTGTTTGACGCCATGATCTTAATATGTAATATTAATAATATATAATAGCTTATAAGCTCTTAGTCTGGTTGACTGTACAGGGGTTTCACTAGCACATTTCTTGCCGACTGATAGTCCAGCAGCCGTCTCTCCATGTCAGCGATGCCATAACTGCTAGAGAATTCCATGAGCGCAAAAACTGACATAAGAAAGACTGCGCTGAAAATGACAGAAGCCCTTGTGTGTGTGTTTTACTTTTCGCTGCTAAATCGACAACCAACAATACAATAAAATCTTTTTCCGATGAATTTTCAGATTTTTATCAGCCTCAGCAAAATTGTGTTGAAGCACATAATACAAGTAACTGTCAAATTACGATTAAAAACCGAACAAGTTTTTCTCTCTACAAAAAACTGTTTAACCGATCGATTTTATGGCAGCTATATATGACTTTAATCAAACTGGCCGAAATTAAAAAAAAAATGGAAAAACTAATAAATACCAAATTTAATGAAGGTAAAATTAAAAACGAAAAAGTTGTTCTTGCTTTCATTCGATCCGACAGCCTGTTTTTGTTCTTAGTAGGGCTGCACTTCTTCGAAAACCAAAAAAGTTATAGTGCTGGCGGCCTCATCTTATCTCCAAACAAATCCTCACAAAATGGCGGCCATTTGTTTTTCAAAAATCCATTTTGGGCCCTGTTTTTTGGAAGTTTAGTGAAAAAAAAAACATATTTAAAAATATTTTAAAATTACGGTTGAGGTTCAGACCAAAATGGCGACAATTCTGCATCGATTACACTTAGTTTCATCAAAATCCGCTCAGTGTAACTGGAGATACCATGGCCGCCAGTTCGAAAAACGTGGTTCCGAGATAAATGCGCTGAAGGTTTGCATTGCTATGCAAATTGGGTAACCTTGGGTCTTGAAAAGGACTGCATCTTCTTAAGTTTTTCGAATTTCAAAAAATTCTTTTGGGGCGATATTCTCAAATATCCAATCTATAAAAAAAGAAAAAATGTAATTCAACAGAGAATACATATGAACATGAACAGTAGCTGTGGCAGTGTAGACGGCCGTTTCGGCTGCCACCATAGCTAAGCCTTCGTCAGTACACTTTCAGTTGCTGACACACCAACAAGCCATTTGAAAATCCTATTTATATTACCCAGCCGGCGAATAACGAGTTGAGAATTCTAAGTGCACAAATAGCCCGAAATTTCAACTAGCCTTAAGCTCCGTTGTTTAGAGTAGCTGAAGGTATATGCATTGGCATTGAAGGTTGTTCAATGTATATACATACCTTCAGATTTGCAAGAAGGATTTTCCATGGTGGCAGCCGAAACTGCCGTCTACACAGCCACAGCTACTGTTCATGTTCATATGTATTCTCTATTGAATTTTCTGGTTGATTATTGAACTATAACCAAACCTTGACCTTGAGCCTGCTAACATTCACTTTGACTAAAATCAAAACAGGTCGTTAAACCCATATTCAGAAAAAAAATAATTCGAAAAAACTTTTTGCACATAAATTTTGAGATTTTTAATCTTGTTTCAAGTTTTTCAATATTTCTTTTTGAGATTGCAATCTTCTCAGAAAATAGATTTTCAATCTAGGTTATAAAATGATTTTTCTCAGTGTACTTAGTGTCGTTCACAGGGAGGGGCGGAGTTTTGGGGGTTAAACCCTCCCCCCCTTGAACATTCATTTATATGCAAAATTTTAGACTAAGAAAGAAGAGACTAAAGAAAATTTTTTAAGTCCCCACCCTTGAAAAAATCCGGCGTACGCCACTAAAGTAATTTATACCATATAACTATTTAATCAGGCCTGTTTCAAATTCAGTAGATTTTTCAAATCGAGTTAGATGAATATTTGAATTTCGAAAATCGACCAGCTTTGCCGGGATTTGACGGGATTAAAAGAAGTTAATTCTTTAAACGAGCGGTGGGCAAATCCTTGCTGGACAAGTGCAATTACCTCGCTTCGAAGTGAGAACAGCAACAAATTTTTGCGTATCGGAGCACGTCGCAAATGTAAACTAAGAAAAAAATTCGTTCTAAATCTACCGAAACCACCAAATATCCTCGCCAGGCGACGCCTCAGAGCTCGAAGAATCATGGGATCAGGACTAGGAGAAGGCATACTGTAGGGAGTAACAGTATAAGTAAGTTTTAAGAAATAACAGTAAACTGTAAAAATTTAGTCCTAGGGTAACTGAATTCAACAAACAAATAATTTTACACAAAAATAAAAACCCAAATCAAGCCCATTCGTTGACAAAAGTAAAGAAATCCCGCTTTTTCGTGAATCGTGAACAGTGGTAGTCACATTATGAACATTTTTATGAACGGCTTGGGTATGTTTTAAGAACACTTTGTGCTTTACTTTATGTTCTGCTGCATTCAGAAAGCAACAACT
This sequence comes from Lordiphosa collinella, assembly GCA_018904265.1. Taxonomy (NCBI): domain Eukaryota; kingdom Metazoa; phylum Arthropoda; class Insecta; order Diptera; family Drosophilidae; genus Lordiphosa; species Lordiphosa collinella. The sequence continues at coordinate 126,398 of JAEIFV010000243.1, forward strand.
ACAGCGGTGTTTTTCCTTGAACGTCGGGGCTTGTTTTATGCACGAAAATTCACAAACGAAATGGTTAAAAAAAAAGTTCGCTTTGGGTTGGGTTTTGGACCGTCGTTTTTTTCTTAGGGTATGGAGTGTGAGTGGCTTGTGGGCTCGTGCATCGGTAATAGGGGTGGTTTTTTCTGATGTTCATGTTGGGCTGCTCCCAAAATCAAATTTCGCGCCCACCGCTGCCTTAAACATTAAAATAAATACTTAAAATTATAAGCTAAATATTTTAATACCAGCTCGGCACGGAAATTCAACATTCGGCTAAGCGCCCTTACTTTTTTTTAGTAATTATTTCAACCTTTTCATTTTTTATACACACTGAAAAAAAATCAATCCGAACGGTACTGAAAACAGGGTAATCCCGGATATTCTTGATCTGAACCGAAAAAATGATTGATTTGTCCCAAAAATCCCATTTTGAATCACAAAAAACAGGATAACTTTAAGCCGCTTCGGGATTAGGCTGTTTTCAATCCCGTTTCGGCTTGACTTAAGATTTTCTTTTCTGTGCACTTGAAAAGTGTATTAAAATTTTGCACAGAAGCTTGTAACGCATTTAATGAATCATCCCCGACCAATTGAAGTGTTTATATTTTCTTGATCTTTGTCCGTCCGTTTGTCAGTCAGACTGTTTCTGCGCAAGCTAGCTCCTAAGTTTTGAAGCCTTCAAGCTGAAATTTTGCACTGAGTCTTTTTTTTGTTTTACACTGCCAATATGTTGGAACCAAGCGGCACGGATGACTATATCTTGTAGCTGCCACAGGCATGATCTGTTCCAACTTGGAACTTCCGAGTATTTTAAAACTTCGTCACAGAAAAAGTTAGTTTTCCTTTTTCGTTTTGTTTGGGGATCATAGTTTTATTTACAACCAGCAGAGTAAAAAATAATTTCTATTTTCATAGGTAGTGGCCTTTTTTTTGCGTGTGTATTTTGGGGACACAGTTGACATGCCTTACATCATTTTACTAATCAAGAGGGTACAAAATATCTAAATGCATTTGTTACTCTTGAGCTATGCTTTAAAATCTTTAATACTTTTGCTTACTTGCTCATCAATGAAATTTCCCAGGCGTTTCGACCCTCTTTTGCAACTTGTGGTTTGTTTTCCCTAAGCTAATCCCATATTGAGCCATAAAACAACATTCACACAGTCGGTGGAACCATCCATCCAACCATCCACCCATACACATTACCCATCTAAGGCGGCGACAGTTTTAATTGTTGTTGTTGTTGTTGTTGGTAATGCACTCTTCATAAAAATGCTATTGGATTTTCTCTTGGAGGGGAAGGAAAAACTCATAAGCATTCCGTGTGGCATATGTGAAAAACCAGATGTTTGTTGCATGTGTGAGAAAATTTTCTTTGCGGCTAGGGGCATGCATAGGAGAGATGCGTGTGAAGCAAACTGCCACTTTTCCTTTGGGGAGAGCAGGAACCAGCAGACGCGGCGACACTTCTCCCAGAATATTTCGTAACGCATCAATTTCATTTATTTGCCACTTGTGGCACCAACAACCGCAGCAATCACAATTATTCAATTGAACCCATGCAATGTTGACATTGCCGGAACGGAAGCGGGCAATTTGAATGCAACTTGGCATAAGCAGATGAAGTTTAAAACTAGGAAATGCATTCGCAAGTGATAGAAACTCTAATAAATGGAGTCTGTCTGCATCCGGGAAGTGGTTGAGTGAGTGAGTGAGTTGGTTACTGCTCTACTTTTCAATTAGCGCCTCCCCCCACACACACACACACACACACACGTAACCCCTACACAATCGTCGACAATTGCCTTCAATTTGCAAGCATGTATCTACAAGATACATTTTATGCTTTAGTTGTGGTCTGAGAATTAATGATTTGCTTTGTCAGGCCAAAGTGGCGAGCAGCATTGACAAATGCGTTTCAATTGTTCAAAATGTGAAATGTGCCTTGTGCGCAGTCGCAGCGGCAGCCACTCTGAATCTCTGACTCATGCTGCATTCAGAAAACGTAAAGATTAATTTCCCTTTTAGCTCGATTTGTGTCTGTTTTTTTTTTTTTTTTTAGTATTTCTTTGGTGCTTAATGTAAATATCTTGTTGTGGCCAACACGACACATTGATTTGTATCAATCCGCGAAATTGGAATCCCAAAGATACTTTACTCTTTCGAGTGGATGACAGCTGACTTATTGCTAATTGCAAGGGCCAGGCCTGGGCTTGAAATGAAATCAGTTCGTCATCCCTGATCGCTTATCGCAGCTCTGGCTGCTGCTCGGTTGGCTGTCAAAATACTTTTAGCGCTGACTGTGCGGCAGGCAACTTAGTTGCCTGCGCGCTCTTAATGCGAAATCTATTAAGACCGGCCTTTCCCTGCCGCTGCTGCGACTGCTGCTGCTCGACTTGAAGTGCCCCGTCAATCATTTTTTATTATGGCTCCAGACATAAACTCATTTCGCCTGCAATGTGGACGCCCCCGGGAGCAAGTTTCGAGTTTGCCTTTCAAGAGGCAGCTGGTCGAAATCTGCCCACATCAGCAGAGAGAATAATTGGAAAAACTGCTATGGAAATAAACTAAAGTTTGCACTCGTTTCGTATTTCATTTTTCGCGGCCATTGGCCACACACACACGACATCTCCTCTCCAATCCTGCCAAACGATGCAAAGATAAACAGAAGACCAAAAAAAAAAAAAACAAAAACAAACAAGAGGAGGATCGATGGCCAAAGGAACTATTCTAAATGAAAACATTTTCATAAATGCCAAGGAGCGAGCGTTAATTAAACGACAGGTAACATAAACTAGCGGCTAGATTTCAATTTGGAAAAACAAGGAAAAAAGAAAGGGGAGTTGTGCATAATTAAGCAAATTAAATGGGCATTTTTATGCGTCACGATGCGGCAAAAAGGCAGCAGCAGCAGCTGCAGTAGGTAACCACTCTTAGATGCTGGGCTGCCGTTTCGCACAGGTATCGCATGTGGCGGTCTTTGCAACAAAAACAACAACAGCAACTACTACATTGAGGCAGGCAATTTATGAATGCCACATCAACGAGTAGCTTAGCTTAGGATTCACTCCTCCCCGCACTCTCTCTCTCTCTCACCACTTCTCTATTTGCGGCTTATGCAATAAAAATTATATTAAATTACCCAACAGATGCCAAGCCAAACGATTCGATTCGATTTTATTGAATAGTTACGGGCTCAACGAAAGTTCCAAGTGAAATGAAGGTGTTAACAAGACGAAGTTGCAGATACACTTTAGAATAGAGTAATAGATGCGATTTCCCTAATGAGTCGAGCAGTGAAACGAATTTCGCAAAGAACGACGATTTGATAACGCCAAAAGCCCTCCTAAAGCTTAGTATTCAGTCCAACTAAATCGATTCCGATGGGTGTCAACTCCATATGTAAACGAGAGCATTAGTTAAAATTGGTCCTGCCCGACTCTGATATTACTGTTACTCAGGGGAAAAAGTGCCTAATAGCTTTCCATTCCTTATGTTAATAAACAGTATTAACATTAACTAAGCAGAAAGCACTTGCTGACCCGGAAAGTTTGCAACCTTTTGTATAACCTTTAGAACTTTGTCAACGATATGATTGTGCATTGTCCATGACTTCTGCTTCTAGTCTGTAATGCCTAAATATTAAATAGTAACATTGGACCCTACGTTGACCTCCATTGGAATAAGCTGTCAATTGTTATTTAAATGTTGGAATTTTTTGTACGGAAAATTTTCACATTTCTTTTGCAGTATAATTTGATCTTTTTCCGGTTATCCCAATATACGGTTTGAATACCTTTGCAGCACGTATAAAATGATTTGATACAATACTTTTATTTTCGCTTTGAACAATGCTAACTGATTGATTTCCAAAGCTGACCAATAGATGGCGCCTCTTCTGTTATCAGTTGCTTATATGACAGCTATTTGATATTTTCCTAAGATTTTGATCAAAGGCGGCAAAATTGAAGCAGATAATATTTCTATCTGGCCAGTTTAAGGAAGCTACCATTTCCCAAAAGGTCACATCAATGCGCAACTGTATCCCTGCAGCAAGTCGTCTGAATCGTTTGGGTTATTTAACAATGCAGCCCTGAAGATTTTTCAATAAAACAACATTAATGTAACCATTTTGATATAATTATGCTAATCATATCCAAATTTAATATTAAAATTGACTTACTAACGTCATTGCACTTGAAATTACTCAGAAAAGCATCACAAGTTTGCCATAGTTTGTTCGTACATTTGCCTTGTAAGAACAAACTCGGCAAATACGATAACAGTTTGCGAGAGAGTGTTGACATTGTGTTCAGACAGAACGCAAATTTGTCGAAAACTTGACCTGGCAAACTCGGCAAACCGTTTGACATAAGCGTTTGGCTGCAAATTAATTTGGCGTTCACATACACGTCAAACTAATTTTGACAAATTTTCGTCATTTTTGAAAAATTAGTTTGCCCGTGTGAACTTAGCTTAAGCCTCCTGTTCAGTTGACCAGCCTCCTTTGTGGTGTTGTGTTTGACTATTAAAGTTATGTGAAAACGTAACGTGACCTCTAACAGGCTTAAACAGGCTAGTTTGAATATCATATATGTCTTAAAATCAGTCACATAGTATAACCAAAATGTTCACAAAAATGTACCAAAATTGTTCGGAAATTGAACCCAATGTGTTACCAAAATGAGACCGCGATGTTCCCAAAATAAGACCGAGATGTTCCCAAAATGTTGCCAAAAAGAGCCCTAAGTGTTCTTAAAACTTTACCAAAATGTTTCTAAAAGAAACCCGAAAGTTTGCAAAGCGACCCCAAAATGTTCCCAAGTTGAGCCCAAAATTGTATTAACGAAACACCTAAGCGGTAATGAAGATCGAACAACGGGTCTTAAAATTTCGTTCATGAAATGACACCGCTGTTCACAGTTAAAGATAAAGCGGAATTACTCTACTTTTGTATATTTTGAACGAATTTTTTCTGAGAGTAGCAAACAAGCCTTATTACACCTCTTAGAAGTTACTGCTAGACCATGAACTTAGCTGAACAGACATCATCAATTGGGTCAATCGCGCTTTGATCGGTAAAATGTGGTTTAGCTTCCCAGTCGTATTTTCAATTTCAATTTTCAACATCTGTTTGACCTTGCAACTTGGATTTTTCTTTGAAAATATTGGGCAAAACGTATTTGAGCTTTTATTTTGTTTCTCATTCATAATACGTGGATTGCTTTGAACAGATTAGTGCTCCTGCCCTATTATTTTGAAGCGTTGTAGTTCTAATTTGTCTTTGTATGAACCATTTTATGTTCTCTTTGCTGATTATTATTTCCGAGTCTGCATTTAAAAACTCTTTTTTAATATATTTAGGCTGAAATGTGTTGGTTTAAGCGACCTGATCTTCAGTAATCCAAAGGTTTTGGTTGGGCTGGCTCTAGGTCATCCGTCTCATTCGAAAATAAAACGGCCTTTTGTTTATATTTTCCCAAATATATAGCGAACACATCGGGGTTTTTTTTCCGCTTTTCCATAATTTTAGGAACAACTGGAAGAACTCTCGCCACGAAGTTTGATTTGAAACTGACTTATTCTAGTCAAGTAAATGTCTATATATGTGTGCACAGTTCTCTGTGTCCGTTTTGAAGTTAAGCCTGATGTTTGTTGGTGTGTTTATGATGTGAAGCATCTCAAGAGTGAAGCGCTTGTTATAAAGTTGCTCTTGTTGTAAAAATGCTCGGGCATCAAAGTCGGGAGAGTGGCCGCCTCAGCACAGTGGGCTGCTAGCGCTTTTTTTTGTGTTGGTTCATTACGTTTTTTTTTATCTGATTTGTGTCCAGATAGTCGAGTCCTAAGTTTTGATTTTGTCGTCCCAACATATATTTTATTACATATATTGGTCCCGACTCCAGCGCATGGTATTTTGTATATTAAATTGTTTTTGTCCAACGCTGTTTCCTACTTTTCATATTGTTGAATAGTGCCGCCGTAGTGAATGTTGGTTTGTGAGCTTTGTGATCTGTTCTCTGTCATATAAGTCCGATTTTGCTAGTCTTTCCGAGTACTGTGGTATATATGTTACTGACTTGTACATTTTGGTCTGTTCCGCTGGTGCTTTTGTGGTTTCTTTTCCAAATTCTTTGATGATCGTCAATGTTCTGAGGAAAGTCATTCATTGTCAGTGTTTTTTGATGGTCAATAAGTTCTCTTCGTGAAAAATTGGATCGCTCGTGTCAATTATCCGCTTGGCATGACTCTTGTCCGTATAATTTATCATGTTTTTGGGTGTTTCGAATGAAAATTTATTATCCATCCTGAGGCTGTGGGTTTTTGATACCAGTTGACTTTTAGTGTGTTGTTTATTCTGTGGACTAAGGAGTCTAAAAATGGTAGTTTGTTATTTTTCTGTCTCCAACGTAAATTGTATGTTATGTGTCTCCAGGTATGAGTTTAGTGTCTCCAGAGTTTTTTGAACGTCATCTTCTCTAACTATCGCAAATAAATCGTCAACATATTTAGTTAATAGTCTGGTGGTCTTTACATTTTTGAGCACTTCTTCCTTAACAATGTCTGCTATAATCGGTGAAGCCGGAGATCCCATGGGGAGACCTTTTAACTGACATACAGTTCCTCCTCTAACTTGAAATACCTATTTTCTGTTATGTAAAAATGTTATGCTTCCAGAAATATTTTTTTTGGCATACTTGTGTATTTTTGGATGATTTTCCATTTTTCCCGAATCACATCAATTGGTAGTCGGTAGGGATACTGGGGGAATAGCGATATTACGTCCGCCCTGAAGACGGACCCCGATGTGGGCTTGAAATATATTGGGAAAATATAAAACAAAAAGGCTGTTTTATTTTCGGATGAGACGGAAATTTAGGAGGCTGAAGTTAAACTACATTTCCTAATTTTATTACTAAGGTTGAGTACTGAGAACGTTCGAATTTTACTTTAGCTGTCGAATTCCATATAAAAAAATTACTTAAAGAAATATTTCCTTGCCTGATTTTGTTGTTTGAAACTCAAAAACAAAGCAATATACAAAAGGATTTTAAAAATTGATACCAGAGCTGGCTCGGTTGTTTTGGGTGTGCATTCTGCACGCGAAAAAAGCGTATGTATCTAGTAAATTTCTTTAATGAAAATTCGAACGTTTTCAGTACTCACCTTTACTGAATTATTTTCAACACTTTTTGGTCGTTTGAGCGAGAGGTGAGCTGCTATTTTCCTAGGGTTCGCGCTTTATTGGGTTAGGCCTTGTACGCCAACCTTCAAATAAGATTTCGTGTGCCAATCATGCATCTGCGTTCAGTTTTGCCTTTTACAGGAATCAAGGATCGTCCTCCTACGAAAAAATATAGTCTGAAATTTCGGAATTTAGAACTATTATGAGGTAGTGAATTCATTAAAAATTGATACTGAACTGAGTTTACGTTGAATGCTTAAAATTTCCTTAGCATTTTTACGTTCTCTTATCTACAGCTCAAAGAATCTTTCTGAACTTTAAGATATATGATATTTACGAAATGTCTATCTCAATTAGAATGTTTAATAAACTAATCGAACTTAGGCTGGAGTTTGCTAGAGTAGAATACTTATAAGGAACCTATGAAAGTGTCCGACCCTAGTTGGTTTTGTCGTTCCGCTGGTAACACCCAGTCTACCTCATTAGTGCTCACGTACTCCAAGCTAGGAACTTCTTGCTTTCGCGTTAAATTTGAATATCAATCTACCTTAAATCTTTCTAAATGACATAACCAAGCCATAAACTCCTCTTCCAAGTGTATTAAAAGAAAAAGAATACCCCTCCATAGAGGCACCTTTCGTTAGTCTGGCGACTGTCCGACCTCTCAGCTGGTCGGTTAATGCCATCATTAGTCCACCGCTGGCTACCGGATATGGCTGATCGTTTGTCACTATAAAAACTGCAGCTGCACAAAAAAGGGGAAGAAGACTCGCGATTTCTTTCTCCTTCCACATACATATCTCTCTCACTTTGTGCACTCTGGCTGTAATTGCAATCTAAATTAGTGCACTTCTTATGCAGCTCAACGGAAATAGCCTTGAGACTCAACTCGTATGCTTTATTGCTTAAACGAAACGATTTGGAAGACGACCAAGTGGTGGGTCGGGGTAAGTGGGGAAAAGTTTGTTAACCAGAAAAACAGGAATTACGCACACCATAGATGGTGTCATTGGCTTCGGGCAGTTTGCATACTTTGCTCGAGCTGGGACGATTCAAACGCTGGGCGAGAACACTCAAATCCAGATTATTGACGCGCACCATCAGAGTGGGCTCCTTTTCGAGGGAGCGGCAGACCAAATTCTTCTGACAGTTCGCTGGCGTTGTCGAGTTGGGTTGCAACTTCTTGGCCGGCGCATCGGGCATTAGGCTCATGGACTGGGCTCCAACTTCCACACCAATTCGTGCATTGCCGCAGGACAGGCAGCGTATGCCGGTGTTGATGAAACCAGCGGCACGTGGGCAACTATCCTTCTCCTCGATTTGATGCAAACGCTCCTCAATGTCATCGAATCGATCGCGTATGTACTTCTTCAGGGCAGGCATATGCACCTTATCCAGCTTGCTGTCCAGCATATCCTGCAGCTCCTCCATGGTGCCGATAAAGGTCAAGTTGTACTCCTGTACCAGATTTCGTAGATTTTCAATTTCGACCACACACTGCTTGACCAGCTCCAGGCGCTGGAACAAGGCGTCCGTGTGGCGTAGGAATTCCTTCAGAGTTTGGTAGAACTTTTCCAGCTTTTTGCTCACCTCCTCCATTTGTTCCAAAATGGGTGAGGCTATGCGCCGCAGTAGTTTCTTCATGAAGTCCACATTGTGCAGCAGACTGCAGGCTATTTTGTTGTCCTCATCGCATGCGGTGCACAGATCTTCGCAGGGCGAGGCATACTGTTCCCAGATTTGGGTCTGGTACTTCTTGTCATTCACCTTATTGCACACACGAATCTGTTCAAAGTGCGCTTCCAATTTTGTCTCCAGCTGGGCAATGCGCTTCTCCAGTAGCTCCACTTTGCTCAACTGCTCCGAAATGGGCACAATAAGCTCCGCATCAAAGGGCAGTGGGGAGATCTTCGACTGCTCCAGAATCTTCTCCAGACATTTGCCCTCAAAGCCTCCGATAACGACCAGATCATCCTTACAGTTGAGTTTCTTCAGTAGAACGTTAAGCAAACTATGCAAAACGGCCACATTGACATGGGTAAGCTCCGGTACACCCAAAGCAATTCGTGCCAGCTGCTCTAGCGTTAGTTCCACGTGGGAGGGCATTTTCAAATATTGAATATCTAAACGAATTTGTGTTCTCTCTTCTACTCTTTCCAGATGGTTTTGTCACTTTGACGATGACAACTATGTCAATGTGCCGCGTCTGGTCAAACTTCTAGATGAGTACAGTCCCAGTGTGGATTGGTATCTGGGCAAGCCGAGCATCTCGTCGCCGCTGGAGATCCACTTGGACAGCGTAAGTGCAAATCTCTGTTATTTTTGCATATTTCCTATACATAATTACAAGTTTCTGTCCGATCGAACGCCTTTCTCCTTGGCCCGGCCCGATCTGGCCTGGCCGTTATTTATGCGGTCGCCTGGGCCATTTGTCTATGCCGCCATTTGGCTTCCAGCTGCCAGCGCAAGCTATCATTAATAACCGATATGATCTCGAGCGGCAACAGCAGCAGCAGCAGCAGGCCAGAGCCTGAATTGGAATCTGAATTTCAACCCGTTCCCATTTCGAGCCAATGCGGAGGCATTTGAAATATCACCAGCTGATCCCGTAATGAATGTGCCTGCAACAGTTTTGTCGGCTTAGTCCCGTGAGTTTGGTAGATTTGTGCCGGCGCAACATCACGCATTTGTAAAAGACTAACAAACACTTGCCAGGGATGCACTCCAAAGCGTATTTCATTCGAGTGACGAAAGCCTACAATTTGTAATCGGATACGCTTGGCCAATTGTATGGCATTAAGTCGAGTTTTGAGTATAAACACCAAGATTGCAGTTGAATCATAATTTTTGATGTAACAAAATGTAAGATAACAGTGGACGACAAAAATTATATGTCCTCTCAGAGGGAAAGTGTTAAGATTATATGTTGAGGTAGCTAGCGCAGTTGAATCAAAGATTAAAGGAATCAGCATTAATGACAAAAGGCAACCAAATAAGACTTTTTCCAGTATATTGAAGGGTTGGTGGTGATTCTTGCAAATGTTCCCGATCTTCCCTCAAATCTGCGAGGAAAGAATTCGCAACGAAAATTATGTTCTTGGATGCCGAAAATCGGTCAAATCTCAACACTTTAAGCCAATCCTTAAGTATAACAACCCGACATTTTCATGGTCTTTTGAAATTACGATTAGTTTAAAAAAAAATGACAAATCGATCGCCCTAATTCCTGCCAAATATATTCACTTAAAGCCTGTACTTAAGGATAACGTCCCAAATTTTGCTTAAATCTGTTCGGAAAGTTATTTTTCTCCAGACTTTCGAAGTTAAGGCAGTCAGAAAAGTAGCCCAAACCAAATTTCTTTTCAAGGATCGTCTTCAACTTCGCCGAATCTCAAGCCTTAAAACCTTTCTTAAGTATAAAGTCCCAGTTTGCCCTCATGTCTGCGCGAAAAAGTATTTTTTCCGAAGTTTCAAATTATTTTCTTGGATCGCTCTTAATTTCACTCTATCTCAACTCTTAAAGCCCTTCATTGAAAACTGCTCGGAAAGCCATTTTTTTTAGACTTTTGAAGATGCGGCATATCCAAAATGATTCCAAAAACTTATTTTTGTTCTGCGATCGCCCTTAATTCCACCGAATCTTAACTCTTTAAATCCATTCTGAAGACTAACATTCAGAAATGTACTTAAGTCTGTTGAGAAAGTAACTTTTTAGGACTTTCCAAGCTGGATACTATATAATGAAAAATAAACTTAGGTCCGTTGGGTTGGAACACATTTAAAGTAAAAGTTTTGGCTTTTAGAGGCATTACACCCGGCTTTTGTTTGAACCAACTCTATTTGGTCTAGCTAATCCTTAAAATACTATTTTTAAAATACCGATAGACTTTTTAAAATGTTAAAGCCCACCTATTGAGTTCTTTCCCCGAATTTTTGCTTCAAATATTCTTGATGCTCTGGGATAAAAACTAAATAAAACTAAGACTAAACTAAACAATATTTGAAATGTAATGATTGCTAAAGTGAATATATGACTTTTCGACTATTTCGAAATTGAACTCCTAGAGAACATTTGAATACTTGGATGTGCTGGGTTCGTCAATAAAGATATCACTTCAAAAGCTATACTCATGGCTAAAGTAGGATTCAGGTGAAGAAGCTCGTGTGACTAATGAAAATATCGTCCCGTAAAGGAAATGAGATACTTCCTAAGAAGGAATGTTAACTTATGACAGGCATATTAATAGGTCGGTGGAAAATTGCTGGAGGTGTACGGGATCACAACTTTCAAAGTGGTGGGGGGCTACTTAAATGCGGCATCGATAAGGACATTTCGTAGCAATTCGTTTAAAATTTCAAAATAATAAACTTTAATGAACATTTCATACCTATGTTCAAAATGATTAAATTGCCCACAGCCCAAAAATATGCTATGCTTAATCCCAATAGTGTTCGGGTGGCTCAGCGGCTAGTGTGCGCGACCGCTGTGCAAGAGGTCGTGGGTTCGATCTAATGAAAAGTTTTTTCTTTGAATAAACTTAACACCCGTTTCCCCCCTTTTTGCTGTTGGCGCCAGCTTTGTAGTAATTGGCCATGCAAAAGCTTCTCAAACTACCGTTCAGATTCGGCGTTAAGCTCTCTTTCACTTGTGCGAAAATTAGAAGCGCACAAGCCAAGAGTTGAGAGGAGCTTGGCTTTGGCCTTTTGGGGCTGTGTCAAACCATTTAAAAAAAATGAAAAAAAAAAAAAAGCATGTAACAGTCAGAAGGAATCTTCTCCGACCCTTTAAAGTATTTTGCAGCGAGTTTTGGTCAACTCAGTTGACTTGGTCTTTTTGCTTTATAGCTGAGCGAATAAATGTTGATTAGGTGAAGGTGGAAAGGTTATCCCGCAATGCTCCAGGCAAGCCGAGTTAATAATAAGGAGTCCATCGCCAATAAGTCATTTGAGATCCAGAGTTTTTTATTAGATCACTTAGACTAAAAATACTAGAAGAGATTTATTGGCACATGTGTTGCATTCAAGGGAAAAACTAAAGATGGCACTTCAGATTAGGGGGAAGCTAGATATCGCCAGCTGGTTGAGAATAGACAGCGGTCATTAGGACTAGTTTGCTGTCGGAGCCTAGGTTCGCTACAATATTTATTCCTGATCAGCATCAACAGCCGAGTCAATATAGCCACATCTGTCTCTCCGTCCATCTGCCTGTCTGTACATATGAACTAACAGATGTATGGGACATTAACTTCTTATACTTGAAGTACATTTTAAATTTTGGCCACTCCCCGCCTAGCAACTTGGAATAAACGTCATATCTCCCACAGTTTTATAGATAGAAGGTTCGTACCTTCTAGACTTATTTAGTAATCAATATTATTTATCGAAGAATTCATAAGATCGGACTAGCGATAGTGAAGTTTTGAGCAAAAGAATGTTCGCTGCGGCATCAACCTCCATACTGAGCATAAGTTTCTTTGGTACAAAGTATATTATAGGCATGATCTTGATCGTTTTTCTTACTTGTTTCACTGTACGAAGGCCGAAAAAAATGATATCTGCATAATTTTTAACGGAAGATCGGCAGTATCCTACTTAAATCAAGAGATTTGATTCAATTAAGTTTTTCAAAAGCTCTTTTGTGTTGTGTGCGTTCGAAGTTAATGGACACTCTCTTTGATATAATGGCAATTTTGTTTTTTTTTTTTTATTTTCGCCTTTTGACTCAAAGAAGCATTTCAAATTTCAAAGCATGGGAGAATAGCAAAGAAATTGTGACTGTTCTCAGCTGAAAGGGCTAGTCCAGCTCAAAGGGCTAGGACAAGCTTCTTTAAAACACTTGGATCCGCATGACAAAGTTTTAAAAAACTTTTTAATGGCTAGTCAATTCACAGCTGGCACCAGTAGTTGTTGAAGGTGACCGGTTGTTGTTGACCGGTTGTTGTTAAATGTTGTTGAAGAAAAAACACGATTTGCCGAACAGCAGGCATACATACTTCCCTCTGCAACACAACCGGGCACAAATAACGGAGCATTGTTCGGTTAAATGCGATAAATCGTTTTTTTTTAAATATACAGTTAAATTTTTCTTTTAGCGTATTTTTGACTCGGCCAGTTCTGTGTTTTTCAAGTCAACACTAACTTACGTTTCTGATAATCAAAAGTCACCATAAGCTTGATTCATCAATTAAAAATATTAGGAAAAACCTTTTAGCGAGTTCAAAAAAGAATTTGACATTTCCTATATGTTTGATTCTTGCAATTTTGCAGTGAGGTTTATAGAAAATGTACCTAAAGTCCACTTTATTTATGTAAAGTCGTCTGCAGCACAGTTATCAATTCTTACCATGATAAAATAATCACAAGAAAGCGCACTGCGCAGCTTCGATGTACTCAGTCGTCCTTGGTTCGATTATTCAAAGGTGGTAGTCTGGTATATCTAAATCTGTAAAAATTTTTGTGTGTTTCAGCCCTGGGGTTCGATGAATTCTTGCACATGCGAAACGGCACTTCCGGTTGCGCTACCTTGTAGTTATTGTATCTTGCAACACACTTAGCACAGATTGCATTGTTGAAATTTTGATGTATCTTCGTAATTTATTACCGGGCCAACAAAAATCAGAACTCAAGAACAGTTCAACATTTCAAGACGGTGCCAAATTTTAATCTCCAACCCTGACCATTTTGGACTCCACCTCAGCTCCATGCTTGATTAAAAACCCAAACTTTACGCTTCATTTGCTGACCAAAAAATCCAAAAAAAAAGGTCACGAAAGATCCTGTCAAGTTTCGGCTTTCTTTCGAGCAGCGCTGACTCGTCGTGTATTAAGTTTCCACCTCGCACATGTCCATTTACATGGTCAATTAATCATGTGCTGGGCCAGTTTCTTAATTTTTAAGCAATTTTCTCTGCATGGATTTTTAGTTGAGTTGCTTATCCTTTACTCTCTCATTCATGAGCCCGTTTCTTCCGTTAATCTGTACCTGTGTGTCTCGTTCCACTTACTTGCAGAAGAACACAACCACCAACAAGAAGATAACCTTCTGGTTTGCCACTGGCGGCGCTGGCTTCTGTCTGAGTCGGGCCCTGACGCTGAAGATGTTGCCCATAGCAGGTGGCGGCAAGTTTATAAGCATCGGCGACAAGATACGCTTTCCGGATGATGTCACAATGGGTTTCATTATAGGTGAGTTAACTCTTGGAGACTTTGGACTTCAAACAGATTTTAATTTTAATTCTTGCCATCTCCCTCTTTTCTCCGGCAGAGCATCTGCTGAAAGTGCCCTTGACTGTGGTGGACAATTTCCATTCGCATTTGGAGCCCATGGAATTCATACGCTCGGATACATTCCATGATCAGGTGTCCTTCAGCTATGCCCACATGAAGAACCAATGGAATGTGATCAAAGTGGATGGCTTCGATCTGAAAACCGATCCGAAGCGCTTCTATTCGCTGCATTGCCAACTCTTTCCCTACTTCAGCTTCTGTCCGCCCAGATGAGTTGATGGGGCCATAGTAGGAGCCGGGGCCGGGGGATCTCTGCAGAGAGGCTGTTGCAGGCGCACGCTTTTCGGTTTTGAACCGAAACAAATCTCGCCACTGTGATTTAAGATTTAAGTAAATGTATACGAATAACAGCAACAACGAATGGTTCTTTGTATATATGTGAGTAAGTAGTTTTCAACTCGACAGTTGTGCTTCCTAAACTGGTTTTAGATCTTCCAAAAAATCCACTAAGAATTAGCCTAGTTTTAAGTCAAGCAATTTGCAACAATTCTTCCACATTCTTCCAATCGACGTTTAGTTAAATTAATGGTCTAGTCTACATTTAAGTAGCATTAGTTTCAGCAAGAAGACCGAGAGACTGCCATTGCGGTTCCACAGCTCTTCCACACTATTTAGTTCTTGTATATAAAGCTAAGAAATGTTTAAACAATTTTTGTTAATTTTTAGTTTGCTTTCAATAAACGTGACGTGAAATATTTTATGCAAAGAGTCAACCATTTTGTTTATTATTGATTCAACTTTTCAGCTTATCCGCGGCTTATCAACTCTGGTTGCCACTTAACATTCTGTCTACTTGTTGTTCCTCTTGTTTCCTGCATTTCGAAAATTCATTGTTAATTAACGCTAAAAGCCATGTTTAAGCCGCTAAAGCGTTAAATTTTAACGATATGGATCAGAGAGTGGCGAAACAGCACAGCACAGCCGGGCCAAGGCAGAGCAGAGCGAGGCTGAGCGGAGGAGAAGGACCGATAGACATTGACATGTCCACGTCGGTTGTCCATGTCCATGTCCTGCGCAGTCAAAGTCGCACAGCCAAGAGTTGAGGGTGCCTCAGGAGTTAACAATCTGCTGCCTCACGACGTCGCACAGTGGGGGAAATCAGTGCAAAGATTTGATGTTTATTTATTTTATATTATCTTAAACTGTTTTTCAGCTCGCCATATTTTGAAATATCATACTCTACTTCTCTATAACAGCTATACTATACAGATGTCCGATTTCGACCAAACTTGGTGAAATCATGGGAAATCATAGCAAACTAGAAAATACGAAGTTTAGAGGCGTTTCCAATGAAAATAAAAAAGTTTTTGTTAACTAAAGCAAGTTTTTTGACCGATCGTTCCTATGGCAGCTATAATCGTCTGATCCGGCCGGTCGCGACAAATGTACAACGTATTTGTACTGAAAGACTTCGTGCAAAGTTTGGTAAAGATGGCTTTGAAGCTGACGGAGGAGATTGCATAGAAACAGATTGACGGACAGACGGAAGGGCTAAATCAACTTAGCTCGTCATGCTGATCAAGAATATAAATACATTATGTGGACGGAGATGCTTCCTTCGCAGCGTTTTTTGGACCGAAAATCGAGTTTTTTTTGTCAAATCTTCGCCGAATACTAGAGCTCGCAAGTAACAATTGACCATTTTTGCCTTTGCGGGCTGCTCAATAACAAAACAGGAAAAAAAACGTGCCCGCTTGCTCTCGCTCTGCGCAGAGCACTTCGTTTCTCTTGTTTTTGTTTTCAGTTGAGCTTTTCTTGTTTTACTCATTCAATAACAACTTATATAGAACGATCCGACTCAGCACTCGCACATTAAAAGCAAGCAGATGAGCAAAAAAACAACGGGTTAACTCAAAGGTTCTTTTTTTTCTTCTTTTATTTGTTTATTTCTCGCAAGCCCAAACAGACACCACCCTCACACATACACACACAAACGCAAATGACTTTTATTTTCTTCGCTCGCGACGATTCGGTCAGTGAATGAGCTGAGCAAAAATGAAACAAATCCATTGGTTGTTCGTTGAGCACTGAGCGATTTGTTCATGAGCTGATGTAAACGGTTAATCTCTAACTAATTTCACAAAGGGTCCGTAAATAACTGTTATTTTTGGATAACAAAAAACGGTCAATTGTTATTTGCGAGCTCTACCAAATACACAAAAATTAATATTTTCAGTAGCAATACTAAGTTAGCTATGATTATGTAGTATAATGCGTTTTATTTACAGTGGTCCAAATTTTCACCAGTTCTGTTGCGTGTAGCGGAGTGCCTCTCTTCAAACACGGTCCTGAGGGATGGCTTTAGCGGCGCCATTTTTTTTTTTTTTTTATAAAAAATTTTTTTTTTATCATTGAATATATACTAAATGTCTTTCGTTTGCTTATTCACATCCCTTCTGGGGGAAAAAAATTCGCGGAAAAACGCACGAAAATGACGAGCTACAGTGATCTTACCCCTTAAAAGCCTTGACGGACTTACGACGTAAGTAATTTAGCTTACGCCACAACATGTTGCGTCAAAGTGCATCGAACGCTTAGTGTGACCAGACTCAACAACAAAATTACGCCGAAGCATCGGCGTCGTTTAAGGTACATGGCATTTTTAAAATAGATGGTCGAGGGTCACACTACCCAATGTGTTTTGTCTTGATGCGTTTCTGCCATGATAGCTATAGCTCTCCCCTCAAAGCCTTAAACCCAGTATTAAATTAAAGTAAATTTGAATCAATTTAAACAAAGTGTTAGTGTTTCACATATATTACAAACCTTCTTTTTAAACAAACTCGGGCAGTTCACTCCTAGCCTTGTTAACAAAATTCAATTCCGAATGCTTGGGGTGGAATAAATCCCAAATGGCATTCTGCCTTCTTACCACCAAAATCAGCGCAACTTTGTCTTCATGGGAAAACATTTCCAAGCGACCCTTTCGTTTTGGCTTCTCTGCCATTTTTTCGCAAATTTTTATAATTTTATTAACTCCAGCTGATCGATGGCTTGCATGTAGAATAAGAGCGCCGCGTAACACTTAGTGCTGACAATTCTGCCTACTAACATTGCGTCCACGTATGTGCTGTTAAACGCAAGAATAGTTTTTTAAGTGCGTCATGCAAAATGTTAAGTGCAAGGAAATCGTTACGTCTGCTTCTTCAAGGTACGTCGGAAGTCTGTCTGGGCCTTAAGGATTGATTTCGCATCTTCTAAATAGCAAATATTTATGTGTCAGATAAACCTAAAATTTACTGTTATTTAATACAATTTTTCTTTAGTCGCTTCTTCTTTGAAGAACATCGATTTTTTGCCACCTCTAATTTTTGGGCTTTTGTAATGCATGATGTGGGCACACCTCATTTAGCAGAGCGTCGCTGGGTACATAATGTTATACTAGTTCCAAAGACTAGTACTCGAATACAATCCCTGAATGCTTTGAATGTTTGGCTCCGCTTTGCGTATTTCTTCAAATTTGGAATTGGAATTGAATTTGGATCAATATTCGAGACAACATTTGCCATTCGCCTGATCTCGTTATCGCATAGCCAAGCTGCGCAGAAAAGTATGCAACGTTCTATAACCTTTATACCTGTCATTTATAATCTAATCTTAATGAAACTGCAATGAGCTTGATGTCTTCAAAAGAGTTACTCGCGGAATTGACTTTTTAAACATTTGCCCTAAACTCGATCTACGTTTACAGAGCATTAACGAGTCTAGCAAAAAATTTGGTTGCTCTAGCTCTACTTGTCTCTGGGATCTAGGTGGTTAAACAGTAGACAGTTAAGGTAAGCACGATCACTCAGCGATTCATCTATGTGCTCTTACATGAAAATTTGCACGACTTTAGAATATCCTTCTTACTCAACGATTAACGGGTATACAAATTGATACAAAATTGAAGTAATCGCCAATTATCTTATTCGTTTTTGAAGAATGTTATAAATCAATAATATCTTAGATGAATATCTAGAAATCTGGCTATAGCTTGTGGGACAACCACTACCAATCAACTATTTTGTGTTTACATTAGAAAACACCATACGAAAATGTTGTTGAATGTTTGCCAGAGACCCACACAAAGTCCTTAACATACAAACAAAAGTCACTTCTTCTTACATTTTTTTAGGGAAATGTGCAAGCATCACCCACAGTGCGCCGCCGCTACAGCCAAGTCGCTGCCAATGACATGTTGTGATTTTGTATAAAAGACTTACTCGACTGCGAAGACTTGTGGTTGCCCCAGCCGGCCTGCTCCATCCTCCATCCCTGCGATATGTTAAACAGTTCTGGGCAATTATTTTTTGCTGCTGCCGCTGCTTTGGTATCCAGTTTTTAGTTGCTTATATGCAGATAATCAGTTTTTAGTCCATGTCGAGGCTCAGTTTGGGGTGCGCTTTAATGAATGAAAGCTGCCTGGTTGACCGAGAGTGGACGGCGATTCAGATGGGAGAGGGATTCCCAGCTTGCAGGCAATCGCAATTTTTGTGTCTTGTTCGTTTTAATTGCAAGTGAAATCCTTGTCAGCTACGTCTGCCCGCCTGTCTGTCTGGCTGTCTGCAGTCACAGCATCGATAATGAATTAATTATCATATATTAAAAGTCAGTTGGTTGCAGTTCGCTGCTGCTCCTGATAATCTCCCAGGCTTTGGGCACGCCTTTGCATATTTTACGGATTTCAGAAATTAATGAACTTCCAACTCCCCGACTTGACGGGGCCAGAATTAACCAATTTTTTGTGTGTTTTCATTCATCATTTCTAACCACAACCATAAAAACTGAAGATAAAGCCATAACGAAAATTCGGTGGCAGTCACAAAAGGCAGCTCCACATTTTTCACTTCTTGGCGCCGCCCACGAAAATGAAATGAACCAAGGAGAGGGGATGGGGGAATAGGTTTCTTTTGTCGACTGCCGATTGAAATCCATTTAATTTGTGGTTAGCTACCTCCAAGTGATTCATTAGATACAAATGGCGCACCATTTTATGCAAAATCATAATTTTAATTGAATTTCCAGCTGGCCAAAGAAAGTCTCCAACAGTAGCTAACAATCTCGTCTTACAACGAACAGTCTTAGCCGCAGACTGAGTGACTGCCTGGGCCAGTTGTGTCCATTTGTATGCACAACATTCAACGAGGCGCAAATTACACAAGAAAATGCCCAAAACAAGCTGATCGGGCGATAAAGAACGCAAAGTATCTTGTAGATGCGCTGGCTCTGGCATGTCCCGCTCTCGTCAATGCGTGCCCAAAGTATCTGTAAGATGCTTATCGTGTGCCTGCCTGTGTGCCTTCGGCTTCTCTTGTCAACCCTGAGGTTTGCATTCAATTTTGGACGCCAGCGAAATGCCAGCCCAAAAAGGTTGCACAGCAGCAGCAACATCCCGGGCAAGCAAATAATTTGTCCGTCTGTCCGCAAAAATCTCTCCTGTCCGCCTGTCAGTCACTCGGCTAGTCAGCAAACTATAAATTAGTGCTGCGGCGGTATCAGCAGGAGCTCGGCTCTTGGAGCAGAAGCAACCCAACACCCAAGTGTGCCAGCAGGGGAAAAATTTATGTTGTGCAGGCAGCGATCGGGGCGTGTATATGGAATTGGAATGGAGTTGCCAGCATCCAGTTGCAGCAGGTGAAACGACCAAGCAGACTAGATCAACTGCCAAACCAGAGAAATGTTCTCTACCCTGCAAATGGCAGAATTTTCAAAGGGGCTGCTGGGCTTGGTGTTGGTATGCCACATGTACTACTTAAATTAACCACAATCAGAAAAAAACGAGAATGTTAAGCTAGCTTCGTCTGTGCTGAAGTTTGAATAACCTTGCAAGTGCTCGTTTTGATATAGTGATTTCAAACAAATATATCAAAATCTGTACAAGTTAGAGAACGCTAGAGACTTGTCCAATGGCAGCAAGGCTAAATTTCAGCTCGATAGCTTCACAACTGAGAGACTACTTTACGTAGAAACAGACAGATGGTGAGCACTTCGCCCAGAACAAGAATATCTGGGTAAAACCATAATACTCTTAGCAAGGGTATAACGACTGGCACAGTTCTAGATTAATCGAGAAGATTTTTGCCGTTTTGTACTTAAAATTTCAAGTAAAATTTGCTCTCTGGCCATCGATCGCAGTGCGCACCTCATGCATTGGGAAATTGTCAACTGCTCGGACAAGGACGCTCCTCAATTACTTAATATTTTACTGTCAAGTAGAGCAAGCCATAGCCGTACAGAACGGACCACAGTTTGTAGTCCAATAGCATCCGTAGAAATTAAGTTCGGTATATGGGATTTTTGCCATATTTGTCCACGGCTTGGTTTCAAAAAATCTTTCGCCGAAGTTTTAACTCCTTTTTTACAACCATGGAGCTTGGTGACCCATCATAGGCGACTCCCCAACAAACCATCACATAAGCCGGATGGTTACCTCTCTGAACTCTCGGAATGAGTTCGGACGCTTGTTTTGGTTCTGCTTATTGACTTGTTGTCTATGGTGAAAATTTTCGTGTCAGTAAACAGAATTCATCTGTGGGCATTATTCGCGCACTGGCGAGGCACTGCTTTCGATTTTGTCTTGCGGTTATGTTTCAATGCTGTTGTGAGCAAATGGCCGGTGTGTCTCTTGTATGAACTGAGACCCAAGTCACGTTTTATGATGCGCAATATGCTTTGATGGCTTGTGGACTTTGCACAGTGCGCGGACGGCCAGATTTCGCGCGGTCTTTTATTCCATCAGAATCCTCAAATAACTTCACGGTACCATATACAAAGTTTCGGGTGATTTCCAGTGGGTGCAACATCCGAAAGAATTCATAATAAGATTTTCAAGCGAATCCAACAAATTTTGATGCTGTAATATAGCATAAATTTCACTTGTCAAATAGCCATCAAGTTGGACTGGATGCGTTCAATGGTTCTGGAGAACGAGTGTGAGGGGTAGACTCACGTGGTTGAAAAGGGGGTAAAATTAATAAAAAAAAAAATCAAATAAAGCAACGTTGCAAGAGTTTTTCGGAGCTCTTATTTCGTTTCTGTCAATATTTTTCTGACCAGCATATCTATGCGCAAACCAAAAGAGAGAAGGACGGTGGCTTTCGTTTAATTTCCCACAAAAAAGTACCATGTTCCAATGGAAACTCCCACAACTAGTCCGACTTGGACAGTTATTGTTATACGCTAATTTTATGTGAAGCCAAATATTCTGGTCGAGTTTTGTTAAGATCGGTAAACTTTTTATTGTAGCTCCCATACAATGTGAAGTAATTAGAATAGAGGAAAGTTAACTTAGGCTCTGCCGACGTTTTTACACCATTGCAGCACGAATAATGTATAAGAAGCTATAAAAGATTTCCTTACAATAATTTCATTTTCGTTTTGAGCAATGCTAGCTGAGTGATTTCCCAAGCTGACCAATAGAAGGCGACTCTCTTGCGACCATTTGGCTGGAAAGTTGCTTATATGGCAGCTATACGATAAACTAATCCGATTTTCATTTAAGTCGGCAGAATTGTGCTAAAGCAGACACTATTAACAACTGAAAAGAAAGACTAATATGAAAACCAAAAAGTTTTTCTCACTAACACGAGTTTTTCATTGATAGTTCAAAATGAGCGAAATCATGAAAAAGCATACCTATAGAAAACTAATAAGTACGAAGTTTGGAGTCGTTTCCATTGAAAACCAAAAGTTTATCACACTAAAACTAATTTTTTAATTGATCGTTCTTATAGCAGCTATATGCAATAGTCATCTGATCCGGCCGGTTCCAAGAAATGTGCCGCGTATTTGTACTAAAAGGCTTCGTGCAAAGTTTCATTAAGATTAAAACTGACGTAGGAAACAGCATCAAAACAGACGGACGCACATGGCTATATTAAATCATCTCGATATGTTGATCAAGAATACAGTCCCTTCTACATCCAGAAAAAAGTAGAACGAATAGTTACGAAAAAAAGTAAGTAGAACGAATAGTAGAACGAAAGAACGAAAGTAAGTAGAACGAAAAGAACGAATAGTTACGAACGCTCTTGAAAAAAAAAAATAATTCATTCTGAAATCGAGCTAAATTCGTTTTGTTTGGTGATTTAAGGCGAGGGAATGAGGTAAAGAAACTAAGAGAGGAGAGCAAGTACATTTGAGAGAAAAGCGTTGAACCCGCTATCATAGTATCGTTTTTTTTGGGAGAGGGGTGTGTGGGGAAACAAAAGAGCGAAAAGCGCTCCCCGACAGTTTATAATATAAATTTTGACGATGCTCTAGGCATCCTAGATGTGGTGCTGTTGGATAAGCGTTGGTGTCAGTGAGTGCAGTCTTTTTAAAAAATTATAAAATAATGATTAATTTTTATTGACTTACTCATAAAATAACGATTAATTTTAAGTTAAGTGCACTTGCACGCCCTACGAACCGCACCTACAGCTGGACAAATGCCTTCTTCGCTGGCCTACCTGAACTGAAAGTAACCTGTCCCAACGAGGAGAGCTCCTATTTTGGCAAACGATGTCAGCCTGGTCCTCATCTCCAATCACTCGACCGAATACCAACGGCCATAAAGGACCAGCTAATCCCGGGACGCTCTTTGTTGGCGTTTACTGCCAGCCTGAGCCATCTACATGTTTTCGAACAAACGTGCCTGCGCCCACAGTCGTGTAACTAACGACAGCCGTTTACATACGACGTCTAGCTACAGCTTTTCGCATCTGCATACAACCAAACAAAACCGATTCTGGTTCAGTCGAGTCTTTTAGGCGCACGTCCGTCAACCTGATCCCCAAAGTCCTCGTCCGAGGCAGCGACAAAGTGCTCGTCCGAGGCAGCGACAAAGTCCTCGTCCGAGGAAGCGACAAAGTCCTCATCCAAGGCAGCGACAAAGTCCTCTTCCGAGGCAGCAACAAAGTCCTCTTTCGAGGCAGCGACAAAGTCCTCTTTCGAGGCAGCGACAAAGTCCTCATCCGAGGCAGCGACAAAGTCCTCATCCAAGGCAGCGACAAAGTCCTCATTCGAGACACACCGATTCTGGTTCAGTCGTGTATACTACGCGAACGACCGTGAACCTGAACAACAAAACCCTCAACGCGAGGCAGCAAAGCCCTTAACGCGAGGCAACAAAGCCCTCAACGCTAGGTAGCAAAAGCTTCTTTGAATCTTATCTATTCGCTCCTACACGGTCACTGGAGGGGGAATACTGTGGCGGCTCTGCCCAAACTAGCAACTATCGATTACTAGTCACGAGCGACTATCGATTACCACACTATCACGAAGCTTATTCATCTCTCATCTCCAGGAATTTCTTTATTAGAGTAGTGTGTGTGAGACTTGTGGCAGCGGCCAGCGCTCGGAGCTGGCCACGACCAACAAAGAACAATTTGTATTAATCTAGTTAAGTTGAACAATAAATATTAATAGTTAATTAAGAACGACCGTTCTTTATAAGACAGCTATTCGATTTATTCATCCGATTTTCCGCAAAGTCGGTAAAATTGTGCTAAAGCAAAGTATTTCTCATTAGAACTATGTAGTTTTTCCACCGATTACGCAGTGGCGTAAAAATTAGATATATCTTTGATTAGAATAAACCTCATTTATTAAAGATATTCCCCATACCTCTACCGCGACTTACAAAAAGTGCCTGGACTCTTAAATGGAAAGCTAGCCTCACCTTCTATAGACTTAAATATATGGATTATACTAAATTTTCTTTTCGAAGTCGTAATACACCGAATATCGATATGATTTTAAAATGAAATTGCTCCGATTCTGTACTGTAAAGTAATTTTATTCGGTCAATAAATTCTGACAGTTTTATAAGCTCTTAAGAACTCTTTTCCTAGCAGAGAATGTCGGGTTAGGGTTCAAGTTCAGGAGGCAATGTAGAATGTTCGGCTCTGGGTTCGGTTCGAAAAATTTGTTCAATTTATCGCGTTTGATTTTCAGCATTTGGAGTCATTCTAAAATCGACTACTGTTTAATTTACCCACAACTTGGCTCTCTCTATCTGACAGTAGCAGGATTTTGCTTTCAAATGCTAAAGACTAGAGGGCATCGTTGTGGTTCATCTTGAAGTCTAGTTTTTATAAATTTTCCTCCTGTCTATAATTGCGAATGTGAGGCAGCAAAATGAACTCAGCTGCAATTTCTGTTCGCCAACTCGCTCATAACTTAAAGCTGCCGCTGCAGTTTATGGCCCAACTGAGCTAAATTATGTGTAGCTGCCAGGGAGGCAGAAAAGAATCTTCTTCGATCTGAGATGGGGAGATACCAAAGCTTGCAATCTGCACAGCTGCAAGCTATTAGCGTTTGGCCAAGATACTTAACGGTCAGCAGCAGCAACTGTATTAGGGTGGGGGGCTTGCTCTGCATTTGGAAGGCAGCCACAACAAATTTACGCCGAATTTGCAAGACAAGCATCAGTTGGATTGTCAAAGTTGCCGCTAGGCTGGTGGCGTTGTTGACGATGCGTTAAAAACCTGCGCTTGATGCTTATCGCTGAGTGTGAGTGGTTCTGGGGTAATTGTTTTCGAACGTGAACAACAGCATTGCGCATGTTTTCACTCAAAATGCGATAAAGATAAAACGAGTGTGTGTGTGTGTGAGTGTGTGTACGTTGTTGGGGCGTATGACCTGGAAAATGTTTGCGCCTGCGCAACGTTTCAACCTACACAACAAAAGTAAATGACGGACTTATCAGTGGAAATTAATCAGGCGTTGCCTCTTGGCGTTGTGGCACGCACTTGAAACAAACCTGAATTGTTTGCTCTTTTGTAAAAATTTACATGACTTTTGGAGTGGAGCAGACGGAAGAGGTCGTCGTGCTTATCAGCGGCTTTTTGGCCCATCTGAAGAGTCTCTATGGTAGTAGTTAGACTCTGTCATTCTTAATTCATTTGCCGTTTTCATGTTTCTCTGGAAACAAAACCCACAACTATGCGCACTTAAAAATCTGTGTTAGCCTGTGGACTATCTCGCTGTTTTCATCTCATTTGGAAGAGGTGAAGAGTTCTAAGTGTTGCGGCCGGTACACATGGGGCGTGGGCATTGTTTTAT
This sequence comes from Lordiphosa collinella, assembly GCA_018904265.1. NCBI lineage: Eukaryota > Metazoa > Arthropoda > Insecta > Diptera > Drosophilidae > Lordiphosa > Lordiphosa collinella. The sequence continues at coordinate 151,925 of JAEIFV010000243.1, forward strand.
TGCCAACTCATTTCAGTTCAGAGGCTGTGGCACACGCCCACTTCGGAAGCCATAACTTCACACACACACACAAACACAAGCAGCGCCTATAATTATAAAGCTTAGTGCAAAAAACAGATCCTCTTCTTCAGACCTCCACTTTACCTTCAGTTTCAACTCCATTTCGAGTGTTTAATTGCGGAATGCTGCTGAAAATAGCTTCGAGCTATAGAAAGAAGCTCCTGCCCCCTACCCCTGCTGTTCTTCTCCAGCTTCTTTGGGGTTTTCTGGGGGAGGTCGACTCTTGATAATTACAGTTTTGTTGGATCAATTTGTTAATGAGTTGGCAGCCTTTTTGAACAGTTCAACATGTGTTTAGGCTAGAGATGAGCATGCGTGCACGAAAGTAGCACGATCATTTGGTTCACTCTTGAAAGAAGTTGAAAAAATTGACATTTCCAAAGCAAGGGTAAGTTTTTACCAAAATTGAACTAGAAGTTGCTTTCAAATGGTGTCCCAACATCATACTCAAAAAAAGGAATTCTGACAATCCTGTTTGGATCCGGAACAATCTCTCACACGTCCATCTCTAGTTTATAGTTGGATTGCTTGTATTTCAAAAACCAACTCAAAATTGATGTCTTTTTTATGAGGCGGATACTTGAAACAATTCTTGTTTGTTTATAATGCCTTTTGGTAGTTCATAAACTTCACACAGTTTAGACAGAAAATCGTTCTTGACTTTCGTTTTGCCCCTGAAGTTGGTGTCATTATTATGAGCATAAAAAATACACATAATTCATTTCATTTCAGTTTCATTCAACAGACCCTCGGCTGCTCTTGTGTGTGTGTGTGCCACATGTTTAGTCATAAATTTTAACTAAGCTTTTTTGATCTAACCGCCTTTAAAAACAGGAAGGAGTAGGACCAACTTGACCTGCATTTCTGTCAAGCGCCTCATCAAATTGCCACATTTCAAATTTCTTCCATGTTTACCTGAAAGGCTAAAAATTTTGCTTGCAAATGAAATATTTCATGCAACTATGCATGAAACTGGCCAAAACCGAGCCAAACATCCGGGTTCACATCCACAATATTTCGATTACTGGCAAAAATGTTGACCAAAGTTTAACGAGTCATGAGAAGTTGAGAGTTGCCACACAGTAGATGTGCTTTAGTCAGCTATTCGCATGTACTGCGAGTATACTACATACCCCTTCTTACTCTTTGAAAAAGTTTGGGTGCACACACAATGAATTATGCAAAATTTTGTGAAATAATAGTTGTGGGGAAGAGGAGCAGGGAGGGGATAGAGAAACTATTGCATCCACTTCAGCACTTTCTCGACTTGTATCTTGATTTAGCTCAGGGCGTGGTGTTTGCCTTCATGCTTCAATGGATTTACGCATTCAATCCGAAAAAAATAACACTAGACTACATCATAATTTAAAACTCGACTGCACCCTCATAGGTGAAAATTTATTTAGTTATTTCTCATTGACACTTTTTATGATTCGAATAAGCAATGAGAATTTTAAAAATGGGCAGATGGGTAAAGGCGGGTAGATGGTGTGGCAAACGATTTTTTAGTATTAGAGAGTAAGTACCCAAAATTTTTTTTCGATTTCCGGAAATTTTTAAACTGTTAATCAAAGTCAAAGAAAACATTATAAAAAATTAGAGAATAGGTTTAGGTACTATTTAAGTACGCGTCGAAACAGACAGACGGACGAACAAAGCTCAATCGACTTAGCTCGTCATGCTGATCAAGAATTGGTAGGTTAAGGTTGCGATTGCTCAGAGCGACAAGTCGTCCTCCTAAATAAAGAATTTAATTTTCTAAATTTTTGGAAAGATGCTTGCTGTAACGAGCTTCGCAATTTACGTGCGTCTCAGAGTACAATCGCTCAGCGCTCAAGGCTTGTCAAACTCGAGTATTGCCCGTACTCATACTCAAGTTGACTCAGAGCTTCGGTCGCGAGTCGACGCAATCCTCTTGTTGCTATAATCTAAGTTTAGCTGCGAGCTGTCATGAGTAAAGTTTGTTTATTACAAATACTTGCGATTTGTCCTAGCTTTGGCAGAGAGTCACCGAGAGTACTTGTTGCCTAAGTCAAATCTGCTGCGATCTGTTCCGATCAACGCTTGTACACAATCGTCACAAGCACGCAAAAGACAACAATTTGTGGGAGCAAAAGAGATAGCATGATGGCTTTTTTGCATTTGTATTTGGCATATGATTTCTCTTTCCTTCATGTGGCATGATGCTGTTTGAAGTAAATATTTGCAAATTTTAACAAATCTTTAAGTCTTCATACAGATTTTAATTATTCTTATCGTTATCGAAATTGATTTCGTTATCGGTACCGTTATCGTTATTGATTTAGTTATCTATACCGTTATCGTTCTCGTTATCGCTAGCTTTGTCGTTATGGATTTTGATATCGATTCAGTTATTGTTATCGTCATCGTTGTTTCGTATACAATCCTTACAAACCGAGTTTCAGGATCGGACTAAAACTTGATTATTGCATATCGAATTTCCCGGGAATTTTCCTTGTTGGCGGATTTTTCGAAATCGGTAAAATACGTGTCCAGCTATTTCGCAAACTTTGCTTATAAACCAAGTTTCAAATTAATCGGATGAAAAATGAAATTTTCTCCATACGGCGGTTTTTAACTTTTCCGGGTGGAATTTTTCAAATCCCCGTCTTAGCACGCACTTTCACCACATAAAACTCCTGTCCAGTTTTCAACTCTTTTATATTTATACAGATTATGTGGATGGAGATGATTTCATCTATGCATTGCAAGCTTCTGGGCAAAATTATAATCAGAGAGCGGATTTTGCACCCTTGTCGACAAGGGCAAATGAGTTTTTAGGAAATTTTCGTCATATTGTTCACTGCTTTTTGTGTTTTCCTGAAATAATAATTTAAGTCATTTTGAAATTCAATCCACATTAACTTTGGCCTACTAGGATAAAAATCTGTTTAAAAATTAAGCAAAATAAACTTTTCAAGTGTATAAAAAGTTGAAAATGTTCTAGGTACTTTTTCCTATGTCGATACAAAATGTAAGTACATTTTTCCTTTGAACACTTTATACACTTTTACTTTTTACTCTCAACTAACCCAATTCTCGCTTCCTGTTTAGCTATTTCAAGAAACCCAAACGACGACTGTGCAGAATCTATCTAAAAATTTAAGCTCTTTGAGACAATTTTTGGTTTTTTTATATTTTAAGGTAACATTGCATATGCTTAAGCCAGTATGACACGATGTTAATGGTTTCATTAAATATATGTTTTCAGATCAGCATTTATATCTTCAGTACGAAAGGTCACACTTTTAAAATTTTGGCGGAAAAAAACAAACAAGAAGACAAAATCAGTTTTCAGCGAGCAAATTTGCACTTTTGTTATTGAGTCTAATGTATAAGCGGAAACCAAGGAAGTGAGAGTTTCGGCAGAAGCTATCGGAAGACATAAAATCAAAATCTCGACATTTTCCATTCCGTGCTTGAAGATGGAAATACCAAGTACTTCTTGACGGAAGTAAACGGAAAATACAATAAGGACTGTTTCCTTTAAAATTTTGGAAATGTTCGAATGGTGGAATTCGAAAAAGGAGTTGGAGATACGCCTCACTTTCACCTGTAGCCAAATAACGTGATGTGTAATTGTAGCCTTTCTGGTGGTACATGGTAGTTCCGCATGTCAGTTACCTGCTTCTGAATAAATGGCTCTACCATATCTAGAAGCAATTTAAAGTGGTGTGGGTTCATGCTAAGCACAGTTTTGTGTATTGTCGTGTCCTCGTCCATGATCTCCGGCAGCAAATAGTGAGTAAAGCCTTCTTGCTCGCGATACATCAACCAAGTCGCCGAAAATTTCCTTAAATTTTTTTTATTATACCCTTGCAAAGGGTATTATAAAATGGTCTGAGCACAAGCGATACCAAAAACAAAACTCTCCTATCGTATGTTATTTTATGATTGTAAGTAAAGTAAAGTAAAATCGGCTTGTCAAGATGACAACAGCCCCAAGGGGCCAAAGCCGAGCCTCTCTCAATCTCTTGGCTTGTGCGCTTCTAATTTTAGCACAAGAGAAAGGGACCTACAGTTTAACGCCGAATCCGAACGGCAGTTTTTGAGAGGCTTTTCATGGCTAATTACTGCAATGCTGGCGCCAACAGCAAGAGGTGTGGCCGGGTGTAAAGTTTTGTTCAAAGAAAAAAACTTTTCATTAGATGTTCCGAGGCGGGATCGAACCCACGACCTCATGGTCAGCAGTCGCGCACACTAACCGCTGAGCCACTTGTACTTAGGCGAATTCCAAATTTTGTAGCTCAGTGTAATCAGTATAAATACTGTTGGCATGGGGCACAAGTCGAGAATCGTTTGCCATTTGACGTTAATTAAAAAAAATTCACTGGCGAATTTAAATGCAATTGCAGTACAATAAAATGTGTATTGCGGGAAATTGGGGGACGCATTGGGGAGGGGGTTAACACAATTGTCACGCGCCATAAAATCAAGCCGCCAGTAGGAAAAAAGCGAAAGCATACAATTTTTTGTTGTCTGGACAAAGCAGCGTATGTTTAACATAGCAGAAGGGGGTGATCAAGGGGCTGTGGGTGTGTGTCTGCCGTTGTGGCATGACATGTGTCAGTCGTGCTGCCTCCACTTCGCCTTCTGCTGCTGTTGCTGCTACTGTTCCCTCGGATAAAACATTTTGCGGCACAATTTTTGTGCTAATTGAAATAAATTAACACAACAGAAATTAAACGAAAAATTATGCAGCTAAGAGATGGAAGGGTTGACTGACCACAACAAGGTAAAAAGTTCACATTGTGTGAACCCGTAGGAAAAGTTGGTACAGCCAACCAAAAAAGGAAACTAGAGCTCACAACTTTTCCAGTTTCAGCTAACTAATAAAAGTCATTTAGCCGCCGCAGGCGGAAGTTGGGGGTCCGGACGGGACTTGCCCCTAACCACATACCGGCAGGCTTTGTGTCCATTTTCCAAATGGGCAGCTGTTTCGGTTGCCGCAGCAAATGCTTGGGGGACATGGTTGGAGCACGTAGAGAATTAATGCAAATATTGACATGAATTCGATGTCAGGACGAAGCCTTGGCATGTTCTGTGTAATTTTGTGCGTTTGTTTGTTATCGAGGAAAGAGGGCGACTCTAATGGTATTGTGGTTAGCTGGCTGCTGCTCTCGAAACACGAACTCCAATTAGACATAAACAGGACAAAAGAAATGGTGGGTTAACGTTAGGTTTCGATGGTCATGCAGTCCATCAGTGGTGCTGCAAGATAAACTATTGAGATGAATTACTCTCTTTGATTGTGAGTTTATTCTAGCACGAATCAAAGTAATCGTTATATCCATGGAAAAGCTTGACATTTTTGACCATTAGTGTGCTTAACGAGAAAGCCTTTGTTATGCATGGTTAGAGAAAAGCTACAGTAAACAAGCCTACAAGCTGGTCTAGAACAGAATCCCTCAGAATTTCTGGGTTACTCGATGAGGACCAACGTATCCACAAAGTTTTCGTCTGTTCGGAAAAAGGTTCGATTCAAAAAATAACTTTAAGATTTAAGATTATTAAGGTTTTACAAGTTTCGTAATATTTTGATTATTTGAAAAAGATTCTTTGGAAATTTAATTCCGATAAACCATATGAATATCTTTAAGATACTTATTAGAATGTCAAAAATGTATGAAGTCGGATTTGTAGGGTTCGTCTATAAGTTCTGGGAATGCACTACGTACTATGCATCTTAATAGGATATTATCCGTATGAGAAAAAACACACCCGGCTAAGATTAAATTAAGGCGAAGAAGTTACTATTATTTTTGTTATTATTCTCTGGTTTCGCAGCAATTACAAATTGAAACTAACCATTATGAAAGCTATAGCTACTTGGCCTTAAGCTACTTATGTATGTTTACAATTAAGTCTGTACATTGGGTGTTGGTTTGTATTTTACTATGTATGGTTTTATAGGCTGTTAGACTTATGTGATATAATGAGTAGTTCTTGATGTTATTAAAGATATTAGCTGCTTTTAGGAATTTTGTTATGGATTTAATGGATTGGTTGTTAATGGTGGATATGCTTTCTGTCGGGCAGTCAGGTAGGAATCGTTTTCTTGGGTTATTAAATAGTGGGCATTCTGAGATTACGTAGAGTATTGTTAAGTTGGTGTTGTAAGAGTTACTTATTGGAGGAGGTTTTTAGTTTATTACGAAAGAGTGGGTGTGATTTGAGTGTCCAAGACGGAGTCTGAAGAACTTAATTGTCCCTTTTCTGTTAACAAAGTCCTGGTTGCTTGTGTTTAAGGGGGTCTTCTCATTGAGCAACTTTTTTTTCGACTTTTTTTTGCATTTATTTATAGCTTGGATATTCAAAAATATCCCCCCAAAAGGATTTTCGAAAACTCGAATTAGTTTAGGAGATATAGTCCTTTTAGTGACCAAATGTGACCTAAATTCCCAAGCAACTGCAAACTTAAAGCGCGTTTATCTCGAAATCACGTTTTTCGAACTGGCGGCCATGATATCTCCAGTTCAACTGAACCGATTTTCATGAAACAAAGTGGAATCGACGCAGAATTGTCACCATTCTCGGGTGAACCTCGACCATAATTTTAAAAAATTTTTTACCATTTTTTTTTTACACTAAACTTCAAAAAAAAAGCCCGAAATTGAAATTTTTTTTTTGAATCGCCGCCATTTTGTCAAAAAAAAATCACAAAATTAAGTTTGAGATTCACCCGAGAATTACATCTATACTGATTATAACCCCGTTTTTTTTCATTTCGGACGCTCCGGAGACCCGGAATCGTGGCCGCCGTGACGACACCTTTTTTTTCACCACCAACTTTGAAGTCTCATTACTTTTTGAACAGGGGTTTTGAATGAGAAGACCCCCTTAAGTCTGTTATGGAGTGATTATTTGCGTTGATTGTCTTATAATGCTGCGATGTGTTTTGCCATAATGATTCCTTGAAGGACTTAAACTGGGTTTTGATATATTTCTGTACATATGATGTGTTGTAATTGCTTTCGAATATTAGTGGAAAATTGTGTGCATGTTTGGCAGAAGTGTCTGCTGTTTCGTTGCTTATTAAGGTGAAGAATTAATTCAGAAAATTAAGAATATTGTCAAGTTGAGAACGACAAATCAATTATCAACTTTCAAGATAAGAATGCAGACTGCTGATAGGTATATTAAGAGATCTGCGGATAATTGCGGTAGATGTACAGGAGTACATGTTGTAAAATTTGTGACAATTCTTTCTTAAAGGCTATATCAATCCGGCATCGTTAGGGATCAATTACACAGTGCAACTTTTTTAAGGTCATTGTCGGGTTACGCCATCGCTCCCCGCTATTTCTGAAGAACATACCGAAACTAAACAATCCCCAAACGACTTGGCCCCATCTCATCGTAAAGTTTTTTTTGGGGATAATTTTGGAACATCTCGGGCTCATCTTAGGAACATCGCGGTCTCTTTTTTGGGAACACAATGTGTTAAGTTTTCAAACATTTTTGGTAACGTTTTAGTTGTTATTGGTGACTGATTTTAAGATTTTTTAAGATTCAAACTAGCAAGTTTTTGCCGGCTAGAGTTCATTTAATGTTTTCACATAACTTTAAACAGGTAGCCTAAGGCCCACGTTGCTTTGGCTTTCCAATTGGACACAATTTGTAATTGTGTATCAATTTTTTCAAATAATAATTATAAACTTTAAACAGGTAAATACTTGGAGCCTTGAAGTGAACACGGAAACGTCCAAGGACCTAATCTTTAAGAGGCATTGGAGAAGACTAGCTCTAAATGAAAACTGGCTCCTAGGAGCGATTGAGTTAGAAGTCGTCAAGTATCAGGGAATTTGGATATATCATAATGCGGAGTTTAAATATCATTTGCAAGAGAAGCTTAAAGAGGCGAAAGTGGTTATAAACTGCTTATGGAAATCTCTACTAAGCAGAGCTAGCAAATAACAATTGACCGTTTTTCGTTGTCCAAAAATAACAGTTATTTACGGACCCTTTGAGCAAAAAGTCAGAGATGAACCATTCACATCGGCTCATGAACGAATCGCTCAGTGCTCAACGAACAACCAATGGATTTGATTACATTTTGCTCTGCTCTTCACTGAGCGAAGAAGATAAAAGTAATTTGCGTTTGTGTGTGTGTGTATGTGTGAGTGAGGTGTCTGTTTGGGCTTGCGACTCACACAAGTCACACACACACACAAAACAAATAAAAAAAAAAAAGACCCTTTGAGGTGAGTCGTTCGGCTTTTTGCTCATCTACAGTCGAATCGCTGTCTATAAATTGTTATTGAATGAGCAAAACAAGAAAAGCTCAACTGAGAACAGTCAACTGAAAACAAAAACAAGGGCAAACGAGTGTTCTGCTCAGAGCGAAAGCATGCGTGCATGGATTTTTTCGTTTTTCTTATTGAGCAGACCGCAAAGGCAGAAATGTTCAATTGTTATTTACGAGCTCTGCTACTAAGTAAAAAATATACTACGGCGCCCAAGTTTGGGGTATAATGGAATACGACGAGGTCGAAAGTCTGCTGCGATATCTCGTTAAAAAATTGTTTCGTCTGCCAAGCTTCACGCCTAACAGGATGCTGTATCTTGAATCGGGGTTGTCCAAGCTACATATTTATACCGCAGACATGCATTTTAAATACCTTCAAAAATGTTTCAGTATGCCCGACCATAGATTGCCCAACATATTGGGCCGGTCTTTACTAAGCGAACGTCAGCAATTTTTTATCCAATGGGAAGACCTAGCTACCACGCATGGGGTGGAGCTTTCTTTAGATGACCACTCTAGCTGGGGATCCTGGGCGATGCAAACGCTTCGATAAATGAAAGCAACTAACAGACAGACATTCGTTGAGGAATCTCAGAGAAGCGCTGAGCAGCAAAAAGTTACTCTTTGACCTTGGAGAAAGGAATTATTTCAAAGACAGCTTTACAGTATATCAAATTCGTACCATCTTTAAGGTTAGTGGAGAGATTCTAGATCTATACTTTGTCCCCAATATGCCCAATATGTAAGCTCGAATAAATTGAAAATATTTGGCAATTCAATAGAAATGTTTTTAAAATTGGCAATATAGTGATCAGCCAAGAGCGATCTTTTGAAATTTACCTCTTAAGCCGTCGCGGTGCCACTTTAGAAATACAATTTGCAATTGAATTTCAAACCACCACTTCTTATTAAATACTTTTACACGCCCAGAGACAAGTTTAAGCACGAGCAACTGGTTAGCTTAACAGGGTGGCCGAACGACGAATATCGCCGAATAATGTCACCCAAAATGATATGAATTTTCCTAGTCTTTATTCCAATCATTGACTGTATAGATCAGGGATGCAAACCGATTGTAAACCGAACCAAGCCGAAACCGAACCGCTGATTGCAGCTGATAGACCGAACCGCAAACCGAAGCGGCGTCACTTCAAAAATGCTGAACCGAACCGAAAACCACAAATGAAATCGGTTCGGTTCAGTTGATGAGTCTCAAACGGGTGGGACCCTCCTAAATGCACCCAACTATTTTGAAACATGTGATTCCGTACACCATTCCTCTTTGGAAGTTTCTAATCGATTTGTTTGCGTATCTTATTTCCTTTACGGGACGATATTCTCATTAGTCTGCCGAGCTTCTTCATCTTAAACCAACTTTATACAGGAGTACAGCTTTTAAAGTGTTATCATTATGGACGAAGGGAGGAATTCAATTTCAAATGGTCGAAAAGTCACATATTCACTTTGGAAATCATTATATTTGAAATATTGAATCAAAAGTTGGGGGAAAGCCACTAAGTATCGGTGAGCTTTTACATCTTTAATAGTTTTTCGGTATGAAATAGCATTTTCTGAAAAAAATTTCAATATTTTAAGGATTACCAAGACCAAATTGAGTTAATTCAAAAAAAAAATTATCGAAATTTATGAACTGAATTTCAACAACAGCACCCAAAAATAATACTTTCACAATTTCGGAAATTTCTAGAGACTTCTAATATTGCGAATTGACTTGATAAGTTTTTTCCTTTTTTCTGAAACCTAAACGTAATTCGGGCGTTATCCTTTATGGAAGGACTTAAAGTTTTTCGGATGAAGCAAAATTGCGTTGAATTTTTTTCCGCGAAACCTGGCCTCCAGTTAATAAATTAAATCTGAACCACTCAACCGAACCGAAACCGCGATCCAGTTGGCCAAACCGAACCGGTGGTTCAAAAACTGTGTGAACCCCTAAACCGAACCAGTCCTTATAACCGATCGGCTTGCATCCTTGGTATAAATTCACAAATTGGATACACTTAAGTCCCAAGCGAGTTTGATGAGAAATCTGGTTATATCGTAATAGCGCATAACTCTAAACAATTCCTTCCTCAAAGCCAGTTTAGCAGGAATCTGTTTGTGGTGCTCGGTGTTATTTGACGCCTCAATTAAACTTAGCAAAAAACTCAACCTAAACATTCAAAATAACTATTTTAAGCTCAGCGTTTTAGCACTTTTAAGACTAATGGCAAGTGACTTTAGTGCAGCTTAACTATCGATAAAAAATAGCTCACTTCATTTGGACTAAAAGTCAAATAGACTTTTTAATTTCTTTTCCTCAAGTGTTTAGACATTCATCAAGCATTCGATACAGAGATCCGATTCGTTGTTCCACAACTAAATGCATCAACATGCTGGAAAGTCTTCCAGAAAGTAAAAAAGTGAAAGAGCATCCCATAAAATTAAATTGATAACTCGCGATTTAGACATAAAATCAAATTGAAAATGCTTTTTTGGTAACACGAGAGTTGAGTGTCTGTTGATTGATGTCACCACATTAAAGAGGCGGCCAATTAAGCCACATCTATCAGAGCCAGAAAGAGTGTGTGCGTGAGTACAAGAGAGTTCCTGCGTGTGGCTTACCCAAACAGATTTTTATTCGAGTTGCCCCGAAATTGATAAATGACACTTTTATGGGCGAAATAAACACGCTCCTCCACCTCCCTCCTCCTCCAAATGCTTCGCTCGCTTCCCGCAATCTCCCTCTGGCCTGGCTTAAATGCTTGCCTCTGATTAATCAGCCGCAATCATCTGATGTTTTAAGCAGCTTAAAAACTGGACAAGACGACGGCGAGCGGTGGCGGCCCTGCATCGCATTTGGGGATCTCTCTGACAGCTGGAGTGCAAATGAATTTTGATGGCCAATACTTGACGTTCATTTCATGGATTTCGAGTTCATTAAATTGCCATTTAAATTCTTCATTTCTTTTGTTTATTCTTTGTCTGCGGACTGTGGTGGCGGTGAGAGGAGTGAGAGGAGGGTTAAGGAGAACTAATAAACACACGCCTACTCACAAGCACAATTTTTATGCAAATTCCACAAATTGTGTCTAAGGCGCCCCCCTCCTTAGGTCTTAGTGCTAATATAGGATCAAGGATGGGATTGTTTGTTGTTGTTGCGCCTTTCATTGAGTTGCTCCCTTTTTTTTTTTGTTCTTTTAATTTAAAATCGAATAAATTTTCATGGAATTCCAGTTAAAAATGTCAAAAGCTGATTGATAGCTGGCAGACAGCAGCGAAGCAACGACGAGACTTGCTCGAGACCAACCTGAGGCCAAGGCGTATCCTGTTTCTGCCTTGGTTAGAGAGACCCTAACTCGTTCCTGGCACCTGCGCCGCCGCTTTGCCATCCTTTAGACAATATCAAAAATTAATCACTTTTTCTTGTTGCGTTTTACAGCTACGCACTGGAGCGAAGGAATGAGTTGAAAGCCAGAGATCAGGAGGAACAGATGTGTGTATGCGTGTGGCCAAGGGCGTAGCCCGGGGGGATATATAGAATTAAGTTTTGTAGCGTTGAAGCGTTGAAGCTCACTGATGAGATGTTGCCGGGAGGCCGTCGAAACAGTCTGTCTGAGTAACCGGCTTGCCTTATGAACAAAATCTTTGTTGATTTCTGTTGATTATTGAATTATAATCAAACCTTGAACTTGAGACGGCTAACAACCTTTTTGACTTTATTTTGAATTATTATTTCTTGTTCTTGGTTGGAATAACAAACTTCAATAAAGTGTTAAAATCACCTTTGTTCCCCCTTTATGAAAAGCTAACTACACCCTTTGATATAAGTGTGTGCCTGTGTGTCGCTTCGGTAGTTTCTTTTGGGCGTTGGCGAAGGCGTTGCACAGTTTAATGTGAAACGAAATTGGATTTCAGCCTGGTCAGAAAGTGGTAAGGCTACTTCCGTTCTCCGTCAGCTCATCTCGTAGCCTTATCAAATGTGTTGATAATTAGCAAGTTTTGGCTGATTAAACTGTTTACTTTTTTCCCTACGAATGCGAGGAAACGACCTTGTGCTCTGTGAAATGATTAATGCCAGGCAACTAATGAGCAATTGTAGGCAACAGACGGGCACACAGCGCAGACCTGGAATCGGTAACATCAATAAATTATAAATTAAAGAAATCCCATTTTTTTATTTCCTTTTTTTTTGCGCCTTCCTTTGAGTGGACCAAAAGTCAGCTTAAGAATGCCTGGGCTGAAGTCATTAGGCTACAGCCGGAGAAAAGAAAGGAAGAGGCAAAGAATCGGGCAAACAAGAGCTGATGACTTTTGGAATTTTGATTAGGAGCACAGACATGTTCAAAAGGATTTTTGTTAACGCGCTTCGGACTTTGAAAAATGCTTGGGGTGAGGGGCAGCCAGGGGATTGGCCATTGTATTGATGTTTTGGTTGGAAATATGCAAGCGATTTGATGCCAATTAAGCGAAAAAGAAAACAGAGAGCCCAAGCTCACTTCTATCTGCAAAGAGTGGAAGCTGAATGAGAGCTTCATCATCAGCAAGTCCCTGGCATGCGGCTGGTGTGTAGGAAGTGGAGGAGTGTTTCTGACCCAAGCCAAATCTGTCACACAGGCAACCAGGCACGTTACGTCCATCTGGGCGAACTTTGAATTCACTCAGCGTGCAGGAGCCAACCAACCTTCTATAGAATCTCTCCAAATATATGTTGCGCATTTTATGGCATTTTGCAATTAGCGCTGCTGTCAGGCCTCCTCGTTCAAGTTGACCATTTTCAACACCTCTAAAGGCCCACTTCTAATGTCTTTTGCGAGACAGTCCCATTTCCGCTATTTTACATTTCCACATGGACCACATCCACAGAGGCGGGCTGGTCATAAAACTTGCAAGCTGCCGTCGCAGTGGCTGCAGCAGTTTATTACCGCTGCCAAAGGCTAACGCAGCGAAACAAGTTCAAGTTTATGGCCAGAAGATTTCAACTCGCAAAAGAAATGCACCTAGAGACTCAGAGTCGTAGTTGGAGGTCCAAAAGTCGTCAACGTCAATTATCGGAAAAAGTTTACCATTCGTTCTGTACGGAAAAAATTAATTGAAAAAGTTTGTGTTCATTGTGCATCTCTTTGGAATGGACTTGAAAACTTATTTTTGATTATATAAATGCAGGAGAATACCTCGGAAAAGGCTTTACAATAAGAAATATTGACTGAACTTTTGAGCTGTAGACAACTTTTCACTCAAAACATTCGTCAGCTGTTCGCTGTCATTTTTGCTTTCTCAGTTATTTTGTTAAGTTGTTTCTTATGTCTGTCTCGCTCTAACCACCGCGTTTTCCTAAGTCGACTGTAATGACCAACTGACTAGCGAGATATAAAGGGAAAAAAATGATGATTGTCTGTTACTCTCACACTCTAAGGAAAGCGACTTTTGCTACCACTTACTCTTCTGTAAGGTTTACGATCAAGTCAGTGGACGTGTTCTCCAGCATACATCTAAAATCAAACTTCCAACATCATCCACAAGGAACTATTAGTAAAAAATAAGGGAAAGTTGTAAACCCTTGCAGCTTCCATTGAAAACAAAAAAGTATTTCTAACTCAGACTACTTTTCGGACTTTACTTTTCTATGGCAGCTGTACTATATAGATGTCCAATTTTGACCAAACTTAGTGCAATCATGGAAAAGCATAACAAACCGTTTATTACGAAATTTGGAGGCGATCCCAATTAAAACAAAAAAGTTTTTCACACTAGAACTTCTTTATCGACCGATCATTCATACAGCAGCTAAATGCTATAGCCATCCGATTTTGACAATTGTGTAAAAGTATATAACAAAACGTAAGGGACGTTTCCATTAAAAACAAAAAGTTTTTCTCACAAGAACTAGATCTTCGACCGATCGTTCCTATGGCAGCTATATGCTATAGTCATCCGATTTTGACCAAACTTTGTAGAATCGTGTGGGAGCATATAAAACAAATACATGCCAATTTTGAGGACATTTTCATTGAAAACAAAAAAGTTTTTCTTATTAAGACTTCTTTTCAGACGCTACTTTTCTATGACAGCTATACTATATAGATGCCCGATTTCGACCAAATTTGGTGGAATCATGGAAAACTATAGTCAACCAAAATATACGAAGTTTGGAGGCGTTTTAATTGAAAACAAAAAAGTTTTCTTCTCAAAAACTTGTTTTTCGACCGATCGTTCCTATGACAGCTATATTATAGTCATCGTCCGTACGGTTCAAGCAGCGTATTTTTACCAAAAGACTTGTGAAAGTTTTAGAGGATAGTTTAAAGATCTTGGATACATATAAACTGGAGACGGACAGGCGGACAGGTTGCTCGTCATGCTGATCAAAAATATATACTTTATGGCCGGAGATGCTTACTTCTATGCGTTACAAACATCCGGACAATTTTATAATACCCTCTGCAAGGGCATAAAAACAGTACACGTACTTCGGAGTAACTGCCATTGGAAGAGAAGTGATCTTGGATCTTTTAAATGGAGCAAATTGGACGTTGCTCTCCTCTTACATTACAGCAGCGTTAAAGCAATATAATTCTCAAAGATGCCGAACGGCCATACAAAAGCTGAAAGTAGAATGCGCTTGCTTGCGTGTGTAAACACAGCCAAGAAGCAAGTGCGTATGTGTGCGTACTTGTGCTGTAGAAAACGGCCCTCTAGTACTGCTGGGGTCAGGCACAGTATTTTCGTCAACCCAGCGTTGCTCTTTGTACGGTGATGCGCCGTGACGACAACGATTGAGGCTTATGTCGCTTCTCTGCATGGCATTTCGTCTATCGAGCGTCGCTCATGTCGGTTCCTGCATGGCATTGCGTCGACCTAGCGTGCCTGGAGAGCCGTTAACGTATTGAGCGGACATCGCCTTGCGAAGTACGTCAGTCGAACACATTGTGAGCGGTATAAGGGTGGGTCGAAAACAGTCACAAACAATGCAGACTAACAATGCTTGAGAATAGGTGTGCACACATACAGCCGTCGGCTTTCGCTGTATGCGTACAAGAGAGCGGCTGGCCCTAGAGCGCTCTCTCTCTGGCTTTTGAACAAAATTTCAAGAGAGCCTGGAGCCAGCTCTAGAGCCAGCACGAAAAAATCGTGTGCAAAAAAAATCGTATGGCGCTATATATCTTAGAGATTATATTGGCTTTGGTTAAAGTACAGGAACGGAATTGTTGCGGAGGATTTTTAAAAAAAGAAAAAGGTGTGAGTGTGGCTAACACTCACTGGGCCTTGATGTGAAACATGTTGTATACGATGTGCTCCGCCTTTCACATTCTTGCGTATTCAAAACTCGATACTCAGTAATGGATAATAGTACTCGATTCTAAGTATTTGATACTAAGTTCTTGATATTAAGTCCTCGATACTGAGTATTTGATACTCATTATTAAGTACTCGGGTGTCGTTCAGCGGCTAGGGTGCGCGACCGCTGTGCAAGAGGTGGTGGGTTCGATCCTGCATCGGAACATTTTATGAACATATTTGAATAAACTTACACACCCGGGCCCCCCTCACTGCTGTTGGCGCCAGCTTTGTAGTAATTAGCCAGTGCAAAAGCTTCTCAAACTGCCGTTCGGATTCGGCGTTAAACTGTAGGTCCCTTTCTCTTGAGCGAAAAATTAGAGGCGCACAAGCCCTGAGACTGAGGGGAGCTCGGCTTTGGCCCTTTGGGGCTGTGTCAAGCAATTTTACATTACATTAAGTACTCGATACAAAGTTCTCAATACTCAGTATTCCATTCTAAGTAGTCGATACTTAGTACTTGAAAATAAGTACTCGAAACTCAGTATTTGATACTCAGTACTTGAGTCTAAGTAATCGATACTTATTACTCAATACCGAGCACTCGAACTCGAGATCTAAGATCGATAGACTCGTTACTAGTAACATGACTACTTTTATTCATTAATACGTACTCCACTCGAAAGTATCCATACTAAGTTTAACTATGTTCGTAAATATAAACACGATTCAATTTCGTTAAGTACTACGTTTTTTAGTATATTTGTGTTTGTTTGTTTTCTTTATTGTTTTTGTTTTTTGTTTTGTTATTGTCTTTTTCTTTCTTTTTTTTCTTTTTTTTTGTTTGCTTTTGTGTTTTTTTTGTGTTTGTTTTAGTGTTGTGTTTGTGTGTTTGTTTTTTCCCGAAACAAACACCACACTAATTCGACGGCGAGGAAGCTGTCGGCCCGGGCCCCCCCCAGTCCGATCGGAAAACTATAGCTCCATAGAAACGATCGGTCGAAATCTTGTTATTGTAAGAAAAACTTTTTGTTTTGAATAGAATCGGTATCAAACTTCGTATTTTATACGTTTTTATGCTTTTTCATGTTTCCATTTTTTGTCTTAAGTTTGCTTAGGTTAGATTTGGTCTTGGAACTTTTGAAACATCGAAATCATTGCGTATCGATAATATCTGGAACTCAAAGTTTTTGTGAGTTGGTGCCAAAATAGAATTGGTTTGGTGAATTGGGGGAAAATGCTGTCGAGCATTGAAACACGAAGCTATTCTTAATAATTCGCATCCCTCCACTTTAATTTCGCAATGCAACTTGCTCAGAATATTGCTTTTAAGCGGTTTGTTGCAATAGCTCATTTTTGCTGTGGTTGCTTTTGACGCCACAAGCAATACCCCCGATTGCCTCGAACCACCCGCCTCGGTCGTTGCCTTTCAGTGGAAACCAAGAAAAACAAAAACTCCCATGCATCATGTTTGGTTATTTAATACATTTTTCATTTTCCCCAAACGACAACGGCCAATTGAGGGTGGAGGTGGGCAGCTCAAGGAACACCTGGCAAAAATGGGCAACTGTTGCTCACCACCCGCTCCGCATGGCTCCCGGGTGGTGTTGCCCTACAAATTGCTTCCTCATTGGCCACAGCAATTAAAAGTAATGAAAAGTTTTGCAAGGCAACAAAAAGTTGCCTCAGTCCTCAACATCGCCACATCGTCACCGCCTCTCTCTTTCTCTCGCTCCCTCTCCATCCCTGTCATGAACTTCGTTGGATTCATCGGATGCAGCGTTGCATTAAAGTCAAACAACGGTAATTATGCAAATTGCAAAATGGAGCGATGCAGCACTCAGCCACGGCTGTCAGGCAACGGCACTGGACTAGCTTAGTGCACTGGCCACACATCCACATTGGACTTCCATTTCCTTTCCCTGCACACTTGAGGCGACCGCAAGTGTTGCCAGTAGGAAATCAAATTAGCGCGCCACATTGGACAGGCAGCTGGGCTGTCCACTTGCCTAGTTGCTGGTCTAGATACAGACCACAGATACGGCAGGTTGCTGCAGTTGCAGTCGCCGTTGTGGTGGCCACCACCGGCACGCATGGCAACTGCTATGCATGTCTGAATGCGATTATCGGGTCATAGGATTTGGGAAGCAGGCAACAAAACGGCGATGACAGGGATCATGACTTTGACCTGAGGAAACGGAAGCTTTTAGAGTTAGCTTAGAGAAAGGGTGAGAGAGGAAAAGGAAACTTGACGCCGAAAGAATGTTTCTTTCCTAATTTGAATCAATAGTAATCGAATCGAGGACTTACTGGTAAAGGGTCAGAGTGAAAGATTTATAATAACTTAGGCTTTCTATAAGCACAGTCAGGGATAAATGTTCTGGTATTTCAATATTTACACTTTGATTTTACTATTTTCATCATTGAATTTAGCGTTAAATATGAGGTTATATGCATAAAAGTGTACACTTTAAATTGAATACTGGAAATTAGATAACATTTTTATTGTTGGAAATAAAAATACACTTATTTTATTTTTTTACTGTACCAGAGGTACATCAGAGTGTATTAAGAGAAAGTTCTTCTTCTTTAATGCGACAAACAAGTATGTAACAGGCAGAAGCAAGCATGATCACCCAATAAAGTAAAAATTATATATTCTTGAGTCTCGACATTTTATACCAATAATGTCGAACTCACAAAGTCCGTTTGACTTAGTCCATGGAAAAATTAAGGTAGAGAGATATGCATGACACATGTAAAGGTTAAAGTCGGGCTTAACCGACATTTTGTCGCTTTTTTTTTTAAAGATCAATGAAAAACACAATTTTTTCTGTTCGTTATAAAAATCAGTTAATTGAGTTCAAGTAGATTTGTTTACATCACTTTTTGAATGTGATATTTCGTAAATGGTCGCCTTAAACGGATACGCATGGTTTTGGCCAACATTTCGGTTGCAATGGCGGATATTTCTTGGTGGAAATTGTTTTTCAGGTCTTCCAGGGTCCTTGGCTTGTTGATGTAAACCTTTGATATTAAATAGCCCCAAAAAGAAGTCTGGAGCCGTCAAATTCGTTGAAAATAATCACCATTTTTTGACAAGGGAATAATGACTTTAAAAATCGATTGTAGCGCGGCTTGATTGTGGTGGAGCGCCATCTTGTTGATACCAGTAGTGCACCATACGCTAACGACGAACAATTGGCTCCTGATTGACGGTAACCGTTTGGCAATCTTCATCTTCGAAAAAGAACGGCCTAATAACCATTGAAGCACACAGAAAAAAAAAAGATCCAAAAAGATCCATTTGGACTGGATATGTCTTTAATATATTTTTAATATTCCAACGGAGCTGAAAATCATCCAAAGTATGATAATTTTTCTTATCCTTTGGATGATTTTCAGCCCCTTGAAAAATGTAAAATGGCTTGACACAGCCCCAAAGGGCCAAAGCCGAGCTTCTCTGAATCTCTGAATTCTCTGAAAGGGACCTACAGTTTAACGCCGACTCCGAACTTCAGTTTAAGAAGCTTTTTCTTGGCTGGCGCCAACAGCAGAGAGGGGTGACCGGGTGTAAAGTTTATTCAAAGAAAAAACTTTTCTTGGGGAAAAAAAAATGGCAACTGTCTTTGCACTCCACCTTAGAAATGTCTTCCAGCCAAATCCTCCAACCAATGGCTATGAACTTCCATTGGTTCCGACCGCCCCACAAACTGACCCAATCAAAGTTAATTCGCTAGAAATAAAAAATGCTATCGGAGAGCTAAATCCCAGAAAAGCTCCTGGACATGACCTAATTACACCTAAAATGATTATGGAACTTTCAAGTCCCGCCATTACATATATCTCAAGACTTTTCAATGCTGTTCTGCGATGTGGATACTTTCCAACTCAGTGGAGGAGGTCCACAATCATACTGATTCAGAAACCAGGAAAAGATGAAACACAAGCGTCATCATACAGACCCATTAGTCTGCTACCTTACCTGTCAAAACTATTTGAGAAGATCTTACTCAGTAAAATTGATGCCCATGCACAAAATATCATTCCCTCACATCAATTTGGGTTCAGAGCAAAGCACGGGACTATTGAGCAAGTCAACCGTTTAACTCCAGACATTCAGACATACTTGGATGGTCTTATATTCAAGATAAGGACAATGCTTCCCTCAAATACTCACAAAGTCTTAGAAAGTTACGTCAGTAAAAGAGTATTTACAGTTCGTCCTAATGAGTACACAACGGAAGAGTTCAATATAGGAGCCGTAGTGCAGCAGGGTAGCGTACTCGGTCCTCTCCTATATGTAATGTCCACTGCCGACATACCAACAGACCCTCGACTTACAATAAGTACTTTTGCGGATGACACTATTAAGCAGATCACGATGTACAATTAAAGCAACAAGTCTCCTGGCAAGCCACCTAGCTAAAGTGAAAGAGTGGTTGGCCAACTGGCGCATTAAAATCAACGAGCAAAAGTGTAAACATATGACGTTCACACTCAACAGAAGCACCTGTCCCCAGCTATCCTTAAATGCAACCCAGATCCCGCAATCAAACGATGTTGTATACCTAGGTGTGCACCTCGATAGAAGGCTCACATGGCGCAATCACATAGAGTCAAAAAAGCTTCAAATCAAGCTAAAGGCCAACAGCCTTCACTGGCTAATCAACTCCCGTCAAAAACTGGAATATAAAGTCCTACTGTACAAAAGCATCATAAAGCCTGTCTGGACGAATGGCTCGCAGTTATGGAGAAATGCCTGTGCGAGCAGTGTGGACATCCTCCAAAGATCACAATCAAGAATTCTTAGAGCCATCACTGGAGCGCCATGGTATATTCGCAATGAGTGTATCCACAACGACCTCAGCATCCCATTGGTCGAAACTGAAATAGAGCAACTTAAACAAAAATATTCTGAGAAGCTTCTTACCCACCCAAACCAACTTCCAAAATCTCTTTCCATGCTAGCAACGCATTATCGTCTCAGGAGAAGGGCCGCAGAACACAAATTATCTCCAGCAGGGGATGGTTTATAAAATAGTTTCTAGATTAAAATATGAAAAATTATTGTTAGCCTCATTAAGGGAAGATCCAATAAATACAAAATAAGCTTAAAAAAAAAAATTAGATGTTCCGAGGCGGGATCGAACCCACGACCTCTTGCACAGCGGTCGCGCACACTAGCCGCTGCTTTCAGTCCCTTGGGGTGATTAAAATAGTGACTTTTTTATTATGAAGAGGTACCTCTTGTATCTCTTGAGAATTTTCAGTGGCATAAATATGGCAATTTGGTTTGTTTACCGTTCCGTTCAACATG
Organism: Lordiphosa collinella; assembly: GCA_018904265.1. Classification (NCBI taxonomy): domain Eukaryota; kingdom Metazoa; phylum Arthropoda; class Insecta; order Diptera; family Drosophilidae; genus Lordiphosa; species Lordiphosa collinella. Next base: position 172,849 of record JAEIFV010000243.1, read on the forward strand.
AAATGAGCTTCGTTGACGTTTCTGCTGAGCTTACACAATTGACTTGTTTAGTTGAATGTACATTTCACGATGCGGTTACTACATGGACAGAAGCTTCAAACGTGCTAAGTAATTAGACGATTTGGAATCGCTGTCAAAAGTTATAGTTTTGCAAGATTGGTCTGTGTCGGCTCGGCCCACACTAGTCACGAGCGACTATCGATAACTACGCAATTATTCATCTCTCATCTCCAGAAGTTTTAGTAGGGTAGAGTTGGCTCGGAGCCAACAAATTATGTTTAACTATTTAAGTTAAACAATAAAAATTAATAGTGAACATAACTCCGACACCATAGTCCCGAAAGATCTTTCGAATATGGCCAAACCTTTGGTAAAAAAAGGGCTAAGAAACTGACTATTGGTAGTTGACACACCTGTCAATTATTGTACAAGGTTTAATGCCACTAATGAAGTGCGACAATACTTTTATCGATTCGAGTCAAATGGGACAAGCGATAATACTTTTACGCTTTCACAACAAGCAGGTATTACGTCACTTACCTGGACATTATGATTGGGGACTAAAAGCGGCCAAGCAATTCAAATTCGGTTCCCATGTCAATACTCAAGTGATCTTACTAAATGGTAGAGTGTCAAAAGTGGGATGGCAACTCTCTAGCAGTAATCAATTCTCACTTCTATTTGGGAGCGATTCAAAGTTATGATTCAATCTGTGAACACTTAAAGCCAATGGGTCGTAACTCCAAAAGTTGTGTACCCCTTAAAAACAGAACTAATTTTTGCTATCCGAAAAGCATTTACTATTTATTTTATCGATTGCGATAAGATTATGATGAATAAGTGCAAATTAAGTCCAAAAGTTAAGGAATTACTATATGCTCCAGCAATGCATATTCTCCGTCTGCCTCTTTCAATATGCTCAATCATACGCCTTGGTCAGCTAAATATGCTTTATTTTTTCTTTTCAAAATCTTTCTAAGAATTAATAAATCTCAAATTTCCAGCTGAAGTGAACCCTTTCTTGAGCCAAACAAAATGTTGAGTAGGGTACAGAGATGCGCTGATCTGACTATTTGGCAAGATTTCTGTCCTCTCCTCCGCTGCGGCGTCCTCAACAAGTTTATTTATTCTGCGGTCGCTGTGCGAAGAGTCGACACTGAAAGCTTAGTCGCTGGCCGCCTAATGTTCATGTTGCGGTTCACGTTCGATTTCATTTTCAATTTATTTGAACCGCACAGAACTTTTGGGCCAAAGAAAACTGCTGTTGGACTAATCGGATTTGTCGCTTTAATGAAGCGCAAGAAATGCGCCGAAATTCGCGCTAATGAAACATATTTTTGTGGGTTTTGTTTGGCGGGGGGGGGGGGATGGGGCTGAGGCGAGGCCGGAGGCTGAGGCATACCGGTAGCTGTCATGTTCTGATTATTTTAATTTGACACTTTGCCGGCAAACACGAAAGAAACTTCATTAAAAAATTGTCAACGACGGGAAGGGAAAACCCAACCGAATACAACTGAAAACTGAAACGGACAAAAAACAATATGTTAAGAGCGATAAAAATGCCAGCAGAAGAGCAGACGAAGGAAGCCTTTTGGCAGCTGGCAGTTGACAGTGGGCTGACTGTGTGTCGGCCCACAACATCTGGATGACAGCCGAAACTTGAATATTTCATGGGGCAGCGATGAGTGTGAATTTGATTAAAAATGGCAAATAAAATATGAAATATGCATTGATCAAAACGTGTCCGGGAGGGGGAGAGGGGCGCATTGGTGATGATGATGATATATGGTATGGAAAGCGGAAAAACAGAAAAACCAGCAAAATGGAATTTTAAATATGCCAAAAGGGATAGGTCAAAGCGGCCATTTTGTCCATGCGTCCGTCCGTCCGCCTGTGCCTGCACCATGTCCTGGCTGTAAAAACTCAATGATGTGTTAAATTTGGTAATCTACTTTGGGTGGCTTATTTCGGGGGCAGAACAAACAGCATGGCTAGTTAATCCATGTTCTGTGTAGGCGTCAGACTATGATGGTAAATGGACTTTGCATGAACATCCTGAACATGTCCTGTTCCTGTGTTGTCTGGCCCAAATAATTAGCCAAGCTATTGAGCCGTGAAACGTTCAACGCTTCTGACATTTTACTTGAATTTTACTTGATTCGATTTTGAGACAAATCAAATTGTATTGGATGGGGCAGGCGGTGATGGATGTATATTAGCCCTGCCAGCTGATGTGGAAGTGCAGCAAAATGTTCGACTACAGAATTTAAGTTGACTTTATCAGAGAGTTTAGCTGGCTCGTAGTCCAAAAATTGGCAGTTTGTACAAACTAAAAAAAAAAAAAAAATAAAAACACACAAAAAAAAAGGTTGTCTACTCACCCCCCCCGATTAGTCGAACAGCAAAATAGCCTTTTTGCAAAAACCTTAACAGAATGTAGTCGACTTTACTGAATATATAGATATTGGGCCTTACTTATATTATAGTTGGAAGGTCTATATTAAATCTTAAAATTGTGGCTCTGACAGTTTTTTGCGCTTAAAGGGGGGAGGGGGAGGAATTTTCCAAATCTGAATCCAACTCGATTTGAATCGGGAATACACCTACCTACATTTAAAAATTTGTGGCTCTATCTCTTATAGTCTCTGAGATCGACGCGTTCATATGGACAGACGGACGGACAGACGGACATGGCTAAATCGACTTGGCTGTTGATGCTGATCAAGAATATATATACTTTATAGGGTCGCAAATGCTTCCTTTTACCCGTTACATACTTTTGCACAACTTTATGATCCCCTTTTCCATTTTCAATGGGAGCAGGGTATAAAAAGAAAACCAGTGGAAAAAGAAGCACTAGAAGAAAGTGGCTGTTCGAGTAATCGAACAATGGCGGTAACAGTCAAATTGATTCAGCAAGGGACCTGCTTAGCAGTGCTACTCAATAATATGCACTTTGCCAAATTATTGAACAAGATCTTACTTTCTAAAGATTTATTTAGAAAAGAATTGATACACAAATCCAACATTTGATGTTCCTATTGTATATCAAATCATGTCGCGGGCAATGTTCAGAAAAATAGTACAAAATCTGCCCATCAAGGATAATGGCGCCTTCCACCGGGTACAGTAAGGTGGTGCTACCGATATCTACGACAAAAATAGGTTATAAAATTGCCAAGCCATTTACAGTTTCCTTCCCGGCTCAAACATGGCGATTTGTGGACCAATCACCACTAAGAAAGCATCATTAGAATAGACAGCCATTGAAGAGCAAGCCAAATTGAATTCGGAACAACAATAGCTTTATGCGTTATCGAACTATCGCATCTCGGTAAGATCAAAGCAGATTTGGTGTTCTCTTTGGCTAGCTGTTGTAGAATCGTAAATAGAATATCCGAGGAAATAGAATTGCCTTGTAAATCAGACCCTAAGTCGGCAGAAACTTACGCAATAAAAATTTCGATTGGAGTTGGCCCGCGTGTTCATCAGGACATTGAAAATCCCCACCCGACAATAGACCTGGAGAACGGATAGGATTTCTAAATTTTCTAGAAATTTTCTCTTAAAAAACTTTTGAGAACGTGTCCGGTTTTGGTCCTTAAAAGTGTTACCTGTCTTGAGGCACGTGTTCGGATAGCGAAAACGGATCGAAAACTGAATCTTTTACGTTTGAAACAAGCATCTCTCAGGATAACCGGATTTCGAATTAAAGAGAAACTACCGTAATAACTGATGTCCGTTTGAAACCCGCATATTTAAGGAAAAGCGGACTTCGATTTGTACCAAAAGACTTCATGCAGAGTTTGGAGAGGATAGCTTTAAAACTGACGGAGGAGATAGCATAGAAACGAACGGACAGGGCTAAGTCAACTCAGCTGATCATGAATTTATATACTTTATGTGGTCGGAGAAACTTCCTTCTATGCGTTACAAACATCCGGGCAATTTTATAATACCCTCTGCAAGGATATAAAAATAGTATTTCATTTACATGGGTGTCCTGGAAATCTCTTGAGATTTGTTGGTTGTTTTTTTTTTTTTTTATTTTTTTTCTTTTTGTTTGTTCCAATTCGTTCCCCAATAATTTTTTTTTTTTTTTTATTTGTTTTTTGGGGATATAAACGTTAGTACGAGCTGTCTAAGGTATGTTTTTTAAGAATATTTGATAAAAATCACGATTTTTTTCCATAAAAATTTGGAATTTATGCCGCTTAAACTGAAATCTGGCCCAATGTGCAGTGGTCAAAGAGGAAAAAAATTTTGTGAAAAAACTTATACTTTTAAAAAAAAATAAGAGGAAAAGGGGTTATATAAATTCCGAGCCGTATATAGCTTTCCTCTATTTCTTTATATTAAGTTTTCGACGTCGCGACTATTTCGCAGGTATTTCCGTACCTACCTTTTAAAGTAAAGTTGTGATAAAAAATGTTAATTAGGGTTTTTTGCTATGTCACCTTAAATGCTATCAATTTTTCTCAAAATTCTAGATTTCATGTTCCATTTTCTACAGAGATACTATCCTGGTTCAATAAATAAGTTAAAAAAAAACCACAATTTATATTTTTGCTAAATTCCGAAACTTTATTCTTAAAGGACTGCCTTTTTGAACTTCTGTTTTAATTGGTTGTTGCTTAACTACAGGCAGCAAATTAAAACATTAATGCAATTGGAAACCACAATTATAATTAAAGTCCCGCCGAGGCGACGGCAACAGCAGCTGCATCCAAACAAATAATGTTTATGGTTTCTTCTAAACGCTGGCCCGGCAAACTTTTAATGAGCTGCGAGGCAGAATAGGAAACAGAAATGTGTAGAGTGTTGAGAGTGTTTGTAGTTTAATTTTTTTTTTTTTTGGGAATTTGGTGGTTTCGACTTTTACACGAAATTTAATTTGCACTTGTGGGCAAGCTCTGCTGCGTTTGGCAAATGATTTCGTAATGTGGCTAAAGTAAGCGCTCAGCTGGAAATTGCAAAATGCATGACACAAATGTGCATACATAAATATGTTCCCCGGGGACTCTGTGTGTTGTCCTTGCCATTAACCAGGGGAGAAACCAGAGCAAAGTGGTAGCCAGGCAGGTAATAATCGGATGTAACTAATTGAATAAAGCGTGTTTTAGCCAGGACATTGCACTCGTGCCCAGTGCGCGCATTAGCTAAAATTCGCAGAGGGACAGCATCCCAGCAGGCGCCGCTGTTCCGGTTTCCCGGACAGGCTCATGCAAGCGGAAGTGGCATTCGCCTGTCACTGCTGCAGGATATTGCTTAATGGACAAACTATTTAAATTCTAATTCGGTTCGCGTGGCCCACAAAGTTCATTAGTCTCAACTTTGAGCCCTTTTTCTACTTGGTTTATTTTCGTTATGAAAATCCATGCTTATTTTTTCACTTTTCTCTCACTATTTTATTTCCGTTGGCCTGCGGTGCTGGCGTGTAATGAGCTCAGCGACTAATCCTGTATACATTTAGCAAATCACGTAGGAGACACCCATACATATTTCCGACTTACCTGTTGTGTAATGGCAATTCCTCTCAGTCAGTTTGGTCTCGACCCTTTTGTTGCGGCCGCCCTTCTGTGGATGATTAATGAAAATGTATCTATTGAATACGTGCGACACTGCTTCTGTTGTTGTGGCTACAATTGCAACAACAATGTGTCAGCCAAAATATAATACCCTTAAGACCCCAAAACATGTCCAACACAGTGAAATTTGTTGCCAGTTGATTGATTTGTTGTTGGCCTTAAACATTTGTTAATTGTTAATTTCAATGATTCGCCAAAGGTATTTTTATGAACCCTGACTTAAGCCGATCTCTGTGATGACAAGTTTTGGTAATATTTGGAACGGAAGTGCATGAGAAGCTGAAAGAGATTTATATATAAATACAGATAGAGGAGGGTAATTGGTGTGACATTAGAGAGAATTATTGTCTCAGGGAACTAAAAAGAATTTCCCAACATTATTTTAGTTAACATTCGCCAGGGAAATGCTCCCTTAACTTGGAAAGTCGAGATATTCAAATAAAACTGAGGAAAAATGAAATGACTTATGGTGTCCCCGAAATCTCTAGAGATTTTCGTATAATCGAAGAGATTTTTAATTTAACTAGGAGGACTTTATATGCAAAGTGACAAGAATAATGTCGGCTACTAGATTTTAGGGAAGGAAAACCGTAAGCATCAAATCTACTTTGCCTTGAGCAGTCCGTTTCAAATCTGTCACCTTTTGTCATCTAATCAGTAGCCTTGCATTTTAAAGACATTTCACATATAAAGGCAAGCACTTCTACAGGGTGGCTGATGAATATTGCTACATTAAGAAAGTCAAATAACTTTTTTTCAGTGTGTGGAATTCATTTTTCTTTTATTTATGTTAAAGCTCATTCATTTTTATTTAATAAAGATTAATTAGATCTAAAAATAATTGAATTTAAATGCTTTCCCCTGCTCGTTGATGCATGTGCAGCATCTTATCAAAAAGTTGTTCATTACTGCTTGGAGAGTTGACACAGGAATAGCCGCAATTGTTGCTCGAGTTCATTCAATTTTGTCGGTTTTGTTTTGTAGACTTCCTGTTTGCAATAACCCCACAAGAAAAAGACAGGTGCAGTAAGGTCGGGCGACCTGGGGGGCCAATGAAATTTGGAGTTTCTGGATATCAGCTTATTTGGAAATTTTCGTCGCAATTCTGTCATAACAGGCTGGGCTATGTGAGGAGTTGCACCATCTTGCTGAAACCACACAGACTTGAAAGGAATTCTCTTTCGGCGTAATTCTGGATAGAAAAACTCTCTGAGCATGCTCAAGTAACGGTCTCCAGTAACAGTAACGGTGTGACCGTTTTTTCCGAAGAAGAAGGGCCCGACAATGCAGCGTGATGAAACTGCACACCACACTGAGACACGAAGTGGATGCAATTGCGTCTCATGGAGTATCTGTGGGTTGGAAGCACTCCATATTCGACAATTTTGTTTGTTTATGTTGCCGCTTAAGTCGAAAAGGGCCTAGTCAGACATAAAAAGACAGTTCAACATGTTTTCGTCCTCTTCCACCATTTGAAGCATCTTCTGGCAAAATTTCAAGCGAATCGGCAAGTCTGCTGCGTTCAGTTTGTTGGCCATTTGAATTTTATATGGGAATAAGTTCAAAGCATTGTGCATAATTGACTGCAATGTGTGTCTGCTTATACCCATTTGAGCAGATAAGTTCCTTGTCGAAACTCTTGGACTGTTTTGTATGGCTGTATCTACCGCAGCGATTGTTTCCTCCGTTCGAGCTGTAGCAGCTTTCATCAGCCATCCTGTATTTCGATATTAAACCGTTCATATGAAAATCTCTAGAGATTTCTAAGACACACCCTATAGAGTTTATTGAAAATTGTTCTTATAAAATAAGGTAGAAAAGATTGGACAATAATGTTATTCACATTAAAAAACTGCTTAGAAATTCTTGCTTATTTGAGGGCCCAATAAAACCATATTTGTGGGATGTAACAAAGTACATTAAAACTAGGGGATGGTGTTTTATTAAAGTGGGTAAAAACTACCATTCCGATAGCCAAGCAGAGCGGGTAAACATCTACTTGGCAGCATTCCATACATAGGGATACAAAAATATTTCCGGAAATAAAATGGCAAATGGGTCCCGCCACCGCTATGAAAGGTTCGAGATCCTACTACACTGAAAAAAGGGCAAGCTAAAATCAAGTTCAAAAATAGGGGAAAGTTAACTTCGGCTCGGCCGAAGTTTTGTATACCCTTGCAGCCTCCATCATTAAAATTTCATCCCCGACTCAGCAGGCCATGAAACTTACATTGTAACTAAAAATTTAGGTAGTCGACAGTAGGGCCAGTCAAGTCAGTCGGGCGAAAACTAACGAGAGAGCAGCACGTTTCTTTTTTTAAAGCGCTCCGACTTAATTTATTTATAATTTTTACTTTTTTTTGTTTTATTACTTTCCGGTTTTTAATTTCATCACGCGACGCAGCCTTCAATGGCGTATTGCTCACCTCGATACCGGTCAGATTTGGTAGCATGCGCAGCACAGTAGCGCGATAATCCTCCCCAGCTGCCATAGCACATGGAATTCCGTCTAGACCCAGCGTGACCAAATTCGAGCAAAGCTTTCAATATAGTTCAGCTCATCAAAATTGGGAAGACGGCGGCAGTTTTGTAAGCTTCCTGTGGAAGTCGAGGGATTTACGCTTAGGGATAGGATCTGAAGTTTGGTCATCATCAAGTTTCTGTATCATCAATATTGCTCCCCCTGACATTCAATCTTTCCACGATGCGAACGTCTTTACACTTATTCGTGTGTTTCTAACAATTGGGCGTCACAAACAAAAAATCCACTCAAAACCCATACATAACCGCACCTTAATTTTATATTAACTACTCAACCTTCTAACAAAATACCTTAAAGCCCCCAACACGACCAATAACGAAAAACTACCTGCGACGCCTATGAGCAGAACTATCTTGTGGGAATTGAGGGATACTTTGGAAAAAAAATGTTTAAATATGGGAAAGTTAATTTCGGCTCGGCCGAAGTTATGTATATCCTTGCAGCCATGATGAAAATAAGTATTTAGATGTCTGACTACGACCAAACTTGGTGAAATAATGGAAAAGCATAATCCACTTTTAATTACGAAATTTGGAGGCGATTCCATTTAAGTCAAAAAAGTTTTCCTTACTGGAACATTTATTGACCGATCATTTGTACTGCAGCTATATGCTATAGTCATCCGATTTCAACAAAATTTTGTAGAATTGTGTAAATTTGTATACAGTTGCAGCTTCCATTGAAAACAAAAAAAGTTTTTCTAACTAAGACTACTTTTTGGATCTTGCGTTTATGGGATCAATACTATATAGATGTCTGATTTCGACCAAACTTGGTGAAATCATGGAAAAGCATAATACACTGTTAATACTTTGTTAATTTGGATGCGATCCCATTTAAAACAAAAAAATTTTTCTCAGCAGAACTTCTATTTCGACCGATCAATCTTACTGCAGCTATATGCTATAGTCATCCGATTTTGACAAAACTTTGAAGATATGTGTTTAAAGTATATAAAATAAGAATATGCCAATAAAAAGGACGTTTTCATTAAAAACAAAAAAAGTTTTCCTCACTCGAACTAGCTTTTCGACCGATCGTTCCTATGGCAGCTATATGCTATAGTCATCCGATTTCGACCAAACTTAGTGAAATCATGGAAAAGGATAGTAAACTAAGAAATATGTACTTTGGAAGCGTTTCCATTAAAAACAAAAAAGTTTTTTTCACTAAGACTAGTTTTTCGGCCGATCGTTCCTATGACAGCTATATGCAATAGTCATCCGATCCGGCCGGTTCCGACAAATGTGCAGCGTATTTGTACCAAAAGACTTCGTGCAAAGTTTGGTGAGGATAGCTTTTAAACTGACGGAGGAGATAGCATAGAAACAGACAGACGGACAGACGGACGGACGAGACGGACAGGGCTAAATCAACTCAGCTCGTCGTGCTGATCAAGAATATATATACTTTATGTGGTCGGAGATGCTTCCTTCTATGCGTTACAAACATCCGCACAATTTTATAATACCCTCTGCAAGGGTATAATAAATGTCTTTTAGTATTGTTTTGTAGGGAATTATCGCCCTCTTACTAAAATGTGTGATGCAGCAAACATTCCCCATTATTAACAGCGCGATGTTAAGAAAACTTTTCCTTGTTTTTCTTATAGCATACTTTGCGGCATATTCAAAAATGTTAGACCAATGTAAAATACGCGTAGAATTACATGTTGATGTAAAACCACAAACTAATTCGCAAGTAAATATATTTGCAAAATTCCAGCCGAAGAAGTGATGTTCAACTACTACTTTTACGGAAAGTGCAAGTAAGTTTGGTTATTAGTAAGCAAGATTTTCTGAAGTAAAATAAACTGAAGAACACATAACATAACACCTTAGAATGTTGTGAGTAGAGAAAAGGGCGTACAGCCATATTTTCAGGTGACTGTTGTTTCTATCCTAAAGATCTCCATTAGAGAACTGAAGCTTTTTAAAAAAGACCCTCTCTGATGACTGAAATAGAAATGAAAACGAGGCTTCATTGGTTTTCCAACATCTTCCCTTAATCTGCTTTCTCTGTTTATCTTCTTTGAAAGCAAAGCAGCACTTATATGGTTTTTGAGCCGCCAAGGTCGTAGGTTTTGTTCACTTACCCTGTAGCTTAGCTGCACCGCACTGTGGGCCAGAAATATAATTTTTTGGCCAAAACTCTGGCATTCAACAGCATAGCTGAAATTTTTACAAAAGTTCTTAAAAGATTGAACTTAACGCACATAATTTTTAAAAAAATTTAAAAATTTTATAACATATTGATAATCCAAATCAAAGTTGGAAAATTTTTTCAGCATTTTGTTTTTTTAATTATTAAAAAAAACTCGTAATTAGATTTAAGCCAAATTTTGCAGAGAGGTACATATAAGTAAACGTTGTTTTTTGGAAAAAAAAATTGTCATTGTTATTGACCCAAAATGGTACTGACTTTGACTGCCCACCCCGTTAAGGATTTTCAGTCAATCGGATTACTTTCACTGTTATTTTCATTTATTTAACCTGTTCTTTATATTGGATTCTTAAAACAAAAAATTAAAAATAAAAAATTAATGAATTAAAAATAATTTTAGTATGTATTTTAAACCGTAATTCCGTGCATCTAAAAGTATGCTACACATGTTAATCAATGGGAATGAAAATAGCTTAGCTCTCACAGTTTGGCTTCATGGTCCAAATTCCGATGTTTTAAAAAAGAAAAGCATACTTTTCGGCTGACTTGAAAATTCAAACTGGCTCGATGCCAAATGGGGATTCATTTTTAAAAGCGATTTAATAAAATCCAAAGCAAAACCGCGCAAAAGCGCATACCTCCAGTTATAGTACAATATTCAAAGAAAATAATTAGTCATGATGCCAGTGAATACCCAGTGGCACTCGTGGGCACTTAAAAGTCTAAGTTGCCAAATGTAAAAAATCCCACAAAATTTAAGATTTTTTCGATTTTTTATGAGAACGAATAGAATTGGAAACATTTTTATAATTTTTTATTGAAGGCTTTTCCCTAGTCGAAAATATACAATCAAACTCTAGAAGCTGTTTCTTTCCTAGTGTAAAAATGTTTCAAATTTTGGCATTAAATAGCTATAAGTATTCTTAATCATTTCCGACAATCGTTTTATCCAGTTTCCCAAACAAAAAAGTGGGACTTTTGGCCAAAATTTCGGCCTGCTGGCCCAGTGTGCGATGGTATCAAATATAGTCCAAACAATAGAACGGATTCCCCGAAAAACGCTCGTAAAAAGTGTCAAAATAGGCACTCTTAGCAACTTTAAGCTCAAATTACTAAAAATCTCGACGTGATGGACAATTTCTGAAAACGCAAATTTCACCAAGAAACCCCAAGGTCTAAAATAAATTCCTAGGTTCCGCCTAGCGAGGTCAAAATTTAATACATTATACAGATCAACAAATATTGAGTCATGGCTGATACTCGAAAGAGTCCAAATCGTCCAAAGATTAAAGTTCCCTCTATGCATATAAATTTTCTACCGCGTCATTCCGTTCAAGATGGCTTTTTAATAAATTTTCAAAAGTGCCATTTTAGGTAACTTTTACATATTTGACCACCGGCTTGTCAAAAACTTGGGCCCTAGAGAAATTGTGAAAATTGATTAGTATTTAGTTCGAAAGCCTCTGTCGAACAGTACCAATTTTAATCGAGTGCCAGCCACCAGTTGGTGCCATACACAAGATTTGTTGAACTGAGTAAGGTATATAATTTTGACCATGCATGGCGGTACCTAGGAATTGATTTTTAGACTTGGGGAACTTTTCTTACAATTCAGCGTAGCTAAGGATTCTGCTATTCGCTTGAAAATTGACCCACCCTAGTGTGCATATAGTTGAAATTAGATTTGTACCTTAAGGTTTTGGATAAGTCGGGTAAGACTATAAAATAATATAGAGCCGTGCACGTCTATGTTATACGCGGTACTCTCGTGAATTAACGTTTAATAGCCTTCCCTTATGTTAATTAACAGAGCATTAACACTAATGTAATCCAATCATAATTATGTAAGCAGATGGCGCATGCTGTTCCGAAAAGTAGGCAACGTTTCTATAACCTTTATTCGATCAATATAAAAATGTAAAAGATTATAGATACTGGACAAACACTTAAGTGCAAGCCATTAAGTTAAGCAAATGTAAGCAGTAGAAAGAAATATTTCCGACCCCATAAAGAATATATTGATCAGCATCAAAGACTGAGTCAATTAAGCCATATCAGTCCGCCGTCGATCTCAAAAACTAAGAGCTAAGCCACAATTTTTTTTATAAAATCAAACACAGGAAATAAAATTAAATTTTCGGCTGGCGGCTTTATTCATTTCCAGGTTCATCAAATTTCAATTAATGTTCCACAATATTTTGGATATTTAGACACCAAATTTCAGGCTCCATTCTCAGTTCATTTAGTTGATTCAGAAGCTCCAAGTTTTCACTAGCCACTTGCATTTGAATTTTTCTCCATTCCAGGCAACAAGAAACTCCGTAAGGACTGAAACGGAGAAGGACTGAAAGGAGAAACGTCACATTTTAGCCCTCCCCAAAAGAAATTTTCACTCTACTTACAGAATCGGCCAAAGTGGGCCGCCTCAACGTGAAAAGGCAGATCAGAATACTTGTAGTAAAGTTGCCACCAAACACGAACTGCAGAGTTGCCAACATGCGATTGAAGCAGTTCATCAAGCGATGTGTGATTATTAGGGCGTGATCCAATTGCATCAGTTGCTCGTATGGAAGCCGAATCAGGTGCCGAATGCAGGCATACACCATGGAGAGTTTGAAAAAGGCCAGTCCCAGCATGGCCATTATATTGGGTGTTGTATACGCCGCCATCATGATGGGCAGCATCAATCCAAGCAATAAATATATCCACAACATCAACGTATTACGCCAGTAGATTATACATATCTAGCAACGCCTGGAGCAGACGAATGGCCATGACAGTTTGATTTAGCTCCTTGAAAGTGTACGGGACAAGAGTGGCCACCATCTTACAGTAGACGTCTCTCTGTTCTTACCCCCCTCCTTAGGCTTCTCCATTGGCTGTTCTGGCGGCGCGTTCTTCTGCGGCGAATCCATTTTTAATGCTTTGGCTGAGTATATAGCAAAAATAAAGATTTGTAAGGGTTTTTCGATATTTTTCACTATAAAATATATTTCTGTTCTAATGCTCGAAGTGCTTAAAATGAATGGGACTTGTTTGTTAAGCCCAATTTACACGACCTGATCTCTCAGGTGAGTTTTGTATCTGAGTATATGTCAGCCCGTGTAAACAGGAGTCTGAACCTACTCAGCTGAGCGCTCAGGTGTAATAGAACCGGCTCAAATTGAACTGACCGCACAGCAGAGCGCTCAATGAACCATTGGTTTTGCAACTGAGTCAACTAAGCTTCTCAGACATGTGTAAATGCTGAACTAAGTTGCTCAGCTGAGCGATCAGGTCGTGTAAATTGAGCTTTATAGGTAAACTTGAAGGCAAAACCTACTTTGCTTACTACTTGATATATTTATTTTTCAATTTCGCATACTTTGCTTACAAAGCTTAAAAAACTTTTTCAAGTAGGCCTTGCTTTTTCATTCCTAGTCTAAAAACTAAAGCAATGCTTTGGATATATCATTTTAAACTTACCTTTAGAAGGCTGATTTCCAGAATGCATGAAAATAAATTCTTATGTCGAACTTCTCATGAATAGAGAAACCTTTGAGCTAATTTGATATTTGAGTGCGTATTCTGCTGAAATAAATTTCCTCATCTGGAAAAACCTGTAGGAACAACGTTATATAAATCAAATCAAACGAATAAACAACATAATTTCCCAAACTTTATTTTATTAAACACAGAACAATGAGACCGTCTACACAACTTCAAGCAGCCCAGAAATATGGTGAAATGGATCAACGATATTCTTGCTGCGGATATAAAGAACCTAGAGAAGCTGGCCACAGGTGCGGTGTACAGTCAGGTCTTGTCAAAGTTATTTGATCGTACTATGCCTTAAGAGGAAGTCATTTAGATCACCGACCAACTTCAGCATTTCAAGCGAAACGGTCCCTCCTCCGAAAAGGTTTTCTGGCTCTGAATATTGCAATAGATATTCCAGTTTCAACATTGATAAGGGCTGAGTTCCAATCGAACTTGATCTTCGCAAAGCGTTTCTACAATTTTTATAAATTAGTAGAAAATAAACGTGGATCCATTATGGGAACTTATAATGCATTGGGAGCCAGAAACTTTGAAAAGTTTGCCGTGGCACCGGCCACACTGATTGTAATCACTCGCACAACACAAACGCCGCACTCCAAGAACGAGAACAACAATGAAGTCACCTTCAATATACGCAGAGGTGAGCGGGTTTTATTTGCGCAAGTTGTTGGACTTGAACAGTAGATGGCTCTTCATTCTTACCCTCCTCCTTGGGCTTTTCCATTTCCGCGTTCTCCAGCGGCGAATCCATTTATGGCGTTGAGTTTTTGCAAATACGCTAAAAATGGATTCTCCACTGGAGAACGCGTAAATGGAAAAGCCAAAGGAGGAGGGTAAACATGAAGAGCCATCTACTGTTAAAGTCCAAAAACTTGCGCTAATAAAACCCGCTCACCTCTGCGTATATTGAAGGTTCTCGTCCTTGGAGTGCGGCGTTTGTGTTGTGCGAGTGATTACAATCAGTGTGGCCGGTGCCACGGCAAACTTTTCAAAGTTTCTGGCTCCCAATGCATTATAAGTTCCCATAATGGATCCACGTTTATTTTCTACTAATTTATAAAAATTGTAGAAACGCTTTGCGAAGATCAAGTTCGATTGGAACTCAGCCCTTATCAATGTTAAAACGGGAATATCTATTGCAATATTCAGAGCCAGAAAACCTTTTTGGAGGAGGGACCAGTTAAGATTGAAATGCTGAAGTTGTTCGGTGATCCAAATGACTGCCTCTAAGGGCACCGCACGATCAAATAACTTGGACAAGATCTGACTGTACACCGCACCTGTGGCCAGCTTCTCAAGGTTCTTTATATCCGCAGCAAGAATATCGTTGATCCATTTCACCATATTTCTGGGCTGCTTGAAGTTGTGTAGACGGTCTCGTTGTTCTGTGTTAAATAAAATAAAATTTGGAAAATTATGTTGTTAATTCGTTGGATTTGATTTATGTGACGTTGTTCATACAGACCTGATTTCAGATGACAATGGCAATGGCTCTTTATCACCCATTTCGTCCAAACTGCTTAACAATAATGGACTTATTTCCACATCCGGTGACCTAAGTGCCACCTCTTCGTATCGCCAACCAGAATACGAGACAGCTTCAAAATTGGTTCATGTAAATAAAGTCCCATCCTGACTGACATTTCACAATAGGGTAGACACATCACTCTTAACCTGGCGACTGATTTCCATCTTATAGTGGGCTTGAGCTTGCAATTGCCGATCATTTCCTTCTGCCAAGTGGCTATGGCGTCATAGCTCTTTTGGGAAGTCAAATCATACATCACAATCGCACAGTGCGCCTCTTCATAAAGTTCCTTGCAGTTGTCAATGAAGTGTACATGGGTGAATTCGAAAATGATTCTTCCACAATCAGTATTGAAGGCAAGGCGAACAATGGCTAGCTTTCCGTCACTGGGATAGTAATGTAAAGTTGATGAACCCTCGTTGGGGCGCTCCAGATAGCTTGACTTACCAACGGCCAATGAAGAACCGTCTACTGTAAGTATTTTTTTTTTTAGGGAATTCCAACAAAGTACTGAATGTGGACTCGCCGCAGGAGAACTAGCAACCTGGAATATACGAAAATATGTCATCCATCAAGGATGAGATATCCATCCATCAAGGATGAGATATTTTCGTATATTCCAGGTAGCTCGTTCTCCTGCGGCGAGTCAACATTCCTTGATGGATGAGATATTTTCGTATATTCCAGGTTGCTAGTTCTCCTGCGGCGAGTCCACATTCAGTACTTTGTTGGAATTCCCTAAAAAAAAAATACTTACAGTAGACGGATCTTCCTTCTTGCCCTCCTCCTTAGGCTTCTCCTGTTGTGCGTTCTCCTTCAGCGAGACCATTGTCAGTGCTTTGTTGGAATTACAAAAAAAAAAAATAGAAAATTGCGACTTTTTTCACCGAAATGTATATATTAAAATAAAAACTAGTAGTTGATCTTTCCTGTTTTTACAGACGAAACGTTATGAGCTACACAATAACTCCACTCGCCTCGTTAATTCAGAGAACAAAGTCTCAGATAGGCTGATGCCAAAAATTTCTTCTAAAAACAAATTTTTATTTAGAACTATACAAGCTACTTTGATGTATAAAAGACGACCGAATTAGGATAGAATCTCAGCAAAAATTTTAAATGGCAAAAGAAGTTGGTTTGTTTTTGCAGACGTTTTTGCGCGCACACGACTGGCGCCGAGCCCCGACACTCCATAGATTTGTTGTCATTCTGTCTGCTTGTGTGCGCGCGGAGCCATGAAGTGAGTTTAAAAATCGGAGTTTCAGAGCATAAAGTCGTAGATAAATAGAGCTAAATTAAAGAAAACTAGACTTTCTTACCTTTTATAGGATGGCTGCTCACTGAGTGCAAAGTCCAATGGAGGCCACGCAAATACAAAAGGGAATGTCTGTCTTTTGGTGTTTTGCGCGCATGCTGCTTTGGAATTCCCAAACAGTTTTGCCGTTTCAGGCTTATTTCAGGATCAAGATCGCTGATGAGTGAGGATTTGGTTCCTCATGAAACGCGTCCGATCAACCTGAAGCTAGAAAATTCCTAGTTGGAAATAATTAAATAAATATATAACAATACAGCGGTACAAGTCCGTGTTTTTCCAAATTGGCAGGGCCTGGCCAACGAGCATGGCATATATCTGAACCAAGGAAATTTCTGGAGCAAATTGATCGCGCAGCCATGAGGAAATTTGAATATCAGGCCAGCCATAGCTCTTCGAAAGCAATTTATAAAAGCCTCAATTACAAACCAAACGAAGCTAACTATTTCCATGACGAATTAAAAAGCTGGCAGAAATCGCTAATATTCAAAGCACGTTCAGAAATGTTGCCTCTAAACGCCACGCCATACCAAACAAATAGCATTTGTGATCTGTGTAATTTAAGGACACCGGCCAAACGCCAAATCTTATATTAAAGGAAATTAGGAAGTTGCACCTAAAAAAATCGGAACTAACACACGAGGAAACCTAAACATTATAAATGGATCGAATTGGACAGCACTCGCCAACTGTTTTATAGGAGACAGGTCATTTTTAAGCATTCCCAAATACTATTCAATCAAACAATATACTCTACCCTCGTACAATCAGTTAAAGTTTATATTTCGATATAAGTTGACGGCAAATAGCTTTATACTAAATATGGATAGTACTCACTAAATTGCTCACCAAACTACTATTCCACAACTACAAGGTGAACGATCTGGTATCTGTGGACGACCCGGGCAGACAGTAAACCAGTTAACTTTATTTCTAGTTGAATTACACCCTGTTACTTTTGAAATGACCCACCGTATGCGGTAGAGCAGGTCGTGTATATCATTGCCTCATACTTGGTTTCTTCCAAACACCCCCAAAATCTGAAGTTAAGGCCCAAAAACATTTTTTTGCATGTTTTACTCATTTAAATTGAAATAACTCGCGCATGGACTGTCTGATTGTTTATTGCTTTGAAATATCCTAGAGCGAGGAATCTAAAGTATGATAACCAATAGTTTGACAGATTTAACGTGATGGCTAAGAAATGCGGGTTACAGATCTGGCATTTTCTCCTTTTTTCCAAAATTTCTACTTTAACCCCCAATGGTTTCACTATTTTATTCTAAGCGATTTTTTTGTTAAGTTTTATTATATAAGCCCATTTAATTCTCCGTTGAACAAATGTTGTCCCAATGAATTTGGTTACCCTTTGACGAATTCATACCCGTTTTTCTGAGTACACATCGACAATCTAGTATTTTTTTTTTTGAGTGTGCTTACATATTGTGTTGTGTTTTAACATGAATGCCCCTAAAAGTATAATATGATTTGTTTGGCGACAACTTTAAAAAACTCTTATCAAATACCTAAAAAGTAAATTTATATTTACGTATATGTTGCACTATTGCTGGACCAAGATAAGCATTCTCCAAATAAAGTTTCCCAAGAAATATTAGTTTAGCGAATCCAATCACATTAAGCAATAGTGATTATTTTTATACCCTAAGCGAAAGGTATGAAATTGTCCCAAAACCGCGAAATTTGCAAAACTATACCATTCATCCAATTGCGATTAAACATTGGGCAATGGTAGGACACTTGCCTGCGAAGGTTTCTAGGTTAAAGAAGTGGGCAGAGGATGATCCAAAAACCGCGAAATTTGCAAAATCATCATATGAGTATTTATGAAAGCGCTTATTGTTTAGATTACAATGCAGGCGTTGTCAAATTTAAGATGTGGATTAAACTGTCCAAAATGTCGCTAGTTTGCAAATTTTTCATTTGAGCCAAGATTGCTATTAAGATTTGATAAACGGCAATAGTAGTCAGGTAAATAGGAAGAGTAAACCAAACTGTCAAAATAATTGCAAAATGAAGACGGGTTATCCGCCTACAATTGACATCTATACAAATAAACTCAAACTATATAATTTTGCAAATAAAGCAGTTTGTTGGATCGCTTGATTCTTTCTCTCTATCACACTCGTGCGTTTACTTGGCTTGGTTGGGTTCGCCGCCTTGGTTCGACACACTGAAAATGATCGCATGCACTTTAAGTCAGAACGAGCAAGCTCTTTGCCTCACACGAGTAATAATATAAACAAGCTTTTCATAACACAGGTCATAATAAGCCTTTTGACAGCAATGGCCAAGCCTTTTCGACACTCTTCTGGTGCTTAATCGCACTCGCAGCAGAATTTACTCGCACATACTCTGCTGGTTGACGGCGACTTTCGACACAGCTCGCAGCAGATCTTTGGCTTCGGCAACAAGTACTCGCGGCCGAAGGAGCTTTACTCATGACGATTCGCAGCAGAACTTCGATTTTAGCAACAAAGCTCCGAGTCATCGTTATTATAAGTACGGGCAACTCTTTTGTTTGACAAGCCTTGAGCGCTGAGCGATTTAGCTCGTGGCGGCTCGTTGCAGTTCTCTGTTTGAAACCATCGCCGGCATGCGTCATACCATTGCCCAAAGTTTCATCCACAACAAATGTGTTAGTCTCCTCACCCTACCGAACACTATCAGAGAGCGTAGTTAAAGGTTGCTTCCGTCCCACTTTGTCAATGTGCCTCACGAAACCAGTTTTTTTTTAAACAACTGCAATGAGGGATCTGGTCGTTGCGACCTCTGATAAGAAGCATATGCCCCATACATGTCAAACCTCTATCTATTACCATCTCTGAGATCTGTTTGTTCATATGGACAGACGCCCAGAAAGACAGACAGACAGAAGGACGGTCAGACGGTAATAGCTAGATCGACTCTGCTGTTGATGCTGATCAAGAATATATATACTTTATAGGGTCGGAGATGCTTCCTTCTGCCTGTTATATACTTTTGCACAAACTTAATATACTCTGTGTACCTCTGGTACAGACTATAAAAAACGAGCAAGTATATAAGAAACAGTTTAAGAATATAACTTGATGGTATCAATCAATCAATCAAAATGTTCCATTTTCAAATCTTTTTTTTTGGAATTAAGCCCTTACAGTTCCTAATATCAATGAATGGGCGCATTCAGCAGACAAATCCGACTTACGATGACTGATTTACGAAGTGCGATTGCTGATGATTCTCTGCTGAATGGCATTAATTGATATTATGTGGCTTTTAAACTTTTTGTTAAAAAACAACCCTTACACAAATAGACTTTAATATTTAAAATTTTATGTGAATCATTGCACAAAGGTAGACTGAACTAGCAATCGGTTACCAAACGTACTTTTTGTTGGATTGCTTTTCAACAATCATGATTGTTAAATTTAGCAATCGCAATCGGCAATCACTTCATTCATCAGGTGAAATCGGCAATCGGAAATCATAAATCGTAAATCGGATTTATCTGCTGAATCTGCCCATTGACTCTATAAATATTTGTAATGAACTAAGGTTGTTTTCTTCTGATTTTAATAATAAAATGTATGATCCATGGTAGGTTCCTAGGTTCTAAAAATTCTGGATTTTTTTTACCTTACCTAGGTATATTTTTTAACAGTTACCTTGTAATTTACCTAGGTAAAGAAAATGAGTACCTTTCCAATCACTGACCGTTAAGTAGTCTCGTCTGAACCCAAACTGAGATTCGCAATGCTTGTTGTGTTGGAATACCCATCTCTCCAGACGGCAAAGAAGCAGCGATGCTGGTTTTGTATATTCTCTATTCCAACATAACAATTTGCAAACTTATTAAAATTTTTCTATTTGCAAGATGTAAACCAAAAGATCAGAAGTATTTTATGAAAAATAACTCCTTTACTCTTCTGGAACCCTTCGCTTCACATTTTTTTGTCATTTAAGTTGGCATTTAATTTATTACTTTAATCACTTTGCCACATAATTTTTCAAATTAAAAATAAGTCACAAATAATTTATGCCTCTTCGGTGAATTTATCTTTGACGTGTAATTGTATTCAATTCAGTGCAATAATTAAATTTCCACATGCTACCCCTTCCTTTTTTCCATTTTGTCACTTTAATGATGACAGTAATCGCAATAACGCGCCAGATAACAGTCAAATCTAGGAGAGATTCAACCACTTGAATATGAATTCCCCAAAGAAAATGGGAAAATAAAGTTAGTGGAAAAATTTTAGCCAGACATGATGACAAGCGAAAAGGAAAACATGCGAGTGAAATGAGAAAAGTTTTTTCCTCGCTTCTCGCTTCGCTATAATAACTTGAGAGTCCCCTCCGGCAGACAATTAGCCAAAGAGGCTTTCCCTGTAAGTTTAATAGAATTGATTATTATTTAAGTGCGGGGACAGATCAATTTTTGGTGGACTTGCTCCCAAAAGGGTCAGTTTGTTGTCTGCTGGTGGCATCGCTGGCACAATGGATAAGCGAAATCAATTTAAAAAACGTTAAGGAGCAGCAGGAAGTGGCAGCCAGGCAGCAGTCTGTGTTCCCCAAACAATGTTGGCAATATTCTACGTCCGGACATAAATATTTATATGGTATCCCTGTCTGTCTGTCTGTCTGCCTTTGCTGAACCGAAGAATTCAATAAAAACATGGGCAATAAATAAACGAAAGAATCCACCAATAAACTGTAAATACGTAGGCGTATATACGCTACAGGGGGAAACGGGAACCGGGTTGGTAAAAATATTGTTTGCTGAAAACGCTGCCAAAAATTGTCTTCAATTGTTGCAGCTCGCATTTCGATTGCGACAACGTTTAAGGGCCACCCAAGTGGGCGACACTTTTGAACTTTATGCAATTAAGATCTTCATTTATCACACAAAATAATTCCCTAAGCCACGCCCACTCAACGCCTACTTCAAGTGGAAGCTACCAACTCCTTAAAATTCATGAGGCGTCGACTGTAACTGTAAATTACATTTATACGCAAGTCAAACAGCATTGCAAAGTGCATTAAGGTGGTGGGGACGGAGGCATGAGATGGACAGGATGCAGTGTTCAATGTTGGTTCTAAACGTGCTACAGTCTTGTATCTGACATTGGCACTATGGTCCAAACTGATGATTATTTGGTCAAAGCGGTCTTCATACCGAAGGCTGGTAAGCGGTCACATGTTAAACTTAACGACTATAGGCCAATCAGTCTATCCTCGTTTCTTCTTAAAACCTAAGAGAGACCTATAGATGCCTACCTAAGGCAAACCATAAACCCTTCTCAATTAGTACATTCGCAACTTGCGTACAGCAAAGGACGGTCCATTGAAACCGCCCTGCACTCGCTAGTCTCAAGGATTGAAAAATCTCTTGAAAATCTCACCCAGACTTCTCTCTAGTAGCATTTCTCGACAACTTTAGTAGCAAAGCAATGTCTGGTAGGATTGCGAATCATGTCTTACTGAACAGAGATGTTGCTAGACGCTGTCTTCTTTATCAACAGAGCAACAGCATCTACAATAACACAAGGCAACAAAATTTCCAGTATCTTGAAGGTTTGGTAGTGATTCTAGATGATTTCGTTTACCAAGCAAGACTGCGTTTTCAGAAATTGTCCATCACGTCGAGATTTTTAGTAATTTGAGCTTAAAGTTGCTAAAAGTGCCTATTTTGACCCTTTTTAGGAGCGTTTTTCGGGGAATCTATTCTATTGTTTGGACTCTCTTTCTAAAGAAAACCCCCTGTTAATGCTTAAAGAGAGACGATTACAATAAATTTTATAAACGATGGCCAAAAAAGGACAGATTTCTAAGGTTTTTTTTTACTATTTTGTTGCTGGTTCATACCAGCCTTCTTTACTGTTTTTAGAAACGAAAACATATTAGAGTCTCTACCACCCATTGCATACTTTGGGGCACCAGCAATAAATTGGATATTTTTGGATTTTTACACAAGTGCTAAAATAGGTATATCTCCATTGAAAAAAATCGCAGAATTGTTTGGGATGGTTCATATTAAAGCTAAGATACTTTCCGATGGTATCAAAGAGAGATACCAGATACTGAGTAGCTTGAAATATGTTGGACCTCGTTGCTTTTCGATTGGTCAATTAGGTCCATTTCGTAAAGTACACAGAAAAAAAAGATCCCTGGTAGAAAGGATATTGAAAATTTCCATTTTAGGATCCAATTTTACAATATCCTTTTAACTTCATTCAGCTCCCTTGGATGAAGAAAAAAGAACAATTCAATATCCTTTATTTTGGCATAATGTCAAAAGGATCTTTTTTGGCCTGAAGCTTAGAGCTTAGGAATCGGTAATCGATAACTCGACAGCCAACCAGTCAAGCTAGACCGTAGGTTCGAAAGAGAAAGCCACACTTTACTTCGAGTCGTGCTGCTTCATTTAGGCCCGATTTCTCAATGTGCGGTTAGACAACTTGACAGGGAGTTTAACCGAATTTGCGTGTCTCATGCTGTGTGTGGCGCAACCGGAGGAACAGACTTAACCGCTGCTCGAGCACTGGTTAAAGTTAACGGCGAGTTCAGTGCCGATGGAATTATCGATATATTTTATCGATATACAAACAGCTGGCTAGTTTCAACTTGCTTTGTTTATATTATTATTTGCCGCCACAAAGAATTTTTCAACTCCACGCAATGGAAATGGAAGAGGCAAAGCAACGTATTAATAATGCACGAGATTACAGGAAGAGGCCTAATTACTTTACTTATTTGGATGATGCCAAATTTGTTTAACGATTCAGGCTGACAAAATCAACTTGTAAAATAATTCTTGCTATGATTAGAGATCAAGTGTCTTCTCAAACTAACAGGTAAAAAATTAACTTAAGTTGCGATTCAATTTATCAAGACCTGGATTGTTAACAGGAATCATGCATTGCTATCAGAGACCAAACTCTTGGTGTTTTTATGCCAGCGGCAGCTTCCTCATCACTGCAGGCGACTTCTGTGGAGTCAGCGTTCCTTCGGCAAGCCGTGCAGTTAAGCAAGTGTCTCACGCTATTGCATTACTGGCAAAAAATGTTGGATGAATGCAGGAAACAATCAATGGCTTCTTTCAGATAGCAAAGTTTCCAAAGGAAATTGGGGCTATCGACTGCACCCATATCCGCAAATCACCGTAAGGGGTACTTCTTGTTGTTGCATGCTAACATCAGACTTCTTATAATATGCTTTCATTATTGTTACCTTAAATAAACAATGGGTATTTCAGAAGATCAGTAAGCAACACTTTCTCAATGCGTAGACTTACCATCACAAAAAAAAGCTAATTCATTGAATTGTGCTGAAAAGTTCGAAATCAAATTAATATTTTTAAAGCTAACATATAAATTAAAACGTACTATCAGCATCAACCTGGTTTTCCAATCCTGTGGCTGAAATTTGAATCATGCCACCAACTTTTTGGGAGATTGCTGAGACTCCAGCTGCACTGGCTAAGCCGCTACCGGTGCGATAAGTCTCCTGCTTCTCAATGGCGAATTCTTTTTGCGACTTTTTTTTAAGATTGTCGTACTTATCGCGCAAGGCTTTCCAAGGGCGAAACTGATCTGCAAGCCTCGGCCTTCTGCTAAGCCTCGGCTTTCTGCTTCCAAGTAATAGAATCACTCCTCTTGTTCTCCAAATCATATTTGTTGGTCTCAACAAGGTCCACCAGCAAATGCTTCTCAGCCACCGAAAAGTTTTTCCCTCTAAGTCTTGCACCATCACATTCATTCATCATCGTAATTGATTTTATTCAACTTTATTTTTGATCGACAATGACCAGTAATAACCAATATCATTAAAATAAAAGAATCAATCACAGCTGATTCGGTCGTTTGGTTAAACAGTTTCTGGTCACCCTAATGCAGCGATAGAAATTTATCGATACCAGATGAAACTGCTGTTGAGAAAACCAAATGACTTGACCGCTTGACAACTGGAGGAACAAATTTGACTGGCGGTTGGCCAACCGGAACCTTTGAGAAATCGGGCCTTAGATGAAAAAAATTGAGAAGAACGCACGCTCAGCTGAAAAAAGTGAAGAAAAAAACCATAAGTGAAGTAAACACCAAGTAAGTTATGTACATGTACTCAAATTTATATATTTGAAGGCATTTGTATATTTGCAATGTATGTATATGCAATGAATGCCATACATACATACATATCTAATACTTCTTACATTTGCCTTTGTTTTTCTCTATGAAACAAGTTTTTTACTTGCGTAAATGCGTGCGCTTATCATTTTTAGGCTGTTCCATCCCACTGGCCAAAAAGACGGCACTATGTTCGGAGATGGTGCTGGATTTGGTTCTTTACCCGCCTACATACGCATTGATGAATAAAAAAAAGGTGCCCACATGGTGACCATGGTTGCAGCACTTGGGATGATATGAAAAAAAGAAAAATGCGGTTATGTTTAGAACTAATGTGGCTATCGTTCGGCCCTCCGAAAAAAAATTGAAAATTTTTTTTGACAAAATGGCGGACATTTGAAAACAAAAAATTTTTTGGCCTTTTTTTTGTAGTGTAGTGTAAAAAAAGTACACTTAAAATATAGGTATCCAAAAGTTGGAGGGCCGAACGATAGCGACGACAATTCTGCGTCGTATAAGCCCTTCCGGAGCAAAATCGGTCCACTGGTTTCCTCTGAATCGTGGCCACCAGTTTGAAAAACGTGGTTTCGAGATAAACGCGTTTAAAGTTTGCAGTTGCTAGGCAAATCGCGTCACTTTGGGTCATTAAAAGGGCTATATCTTCTAAACTATTTCGAATTTTTGAAAATCCTTTTAGGGGGATATTTTTGAATATCCAAGCTACAAAAAATAAAAAAAAAAAAGTCGAAAATTTTTTTTCCGCAAGTGTTTTCCCCTTAAGATTAAATGGATATTCAAACATATTAATAAAAGAACAAATGGATATTTCAAAAAGATTCAATGGATAAGAAAAAATAGGGGAAAGTTAACTTCGGCTCGGCCGAAGTTTTGTATACCCTTGCAGCTTCCATTGAAAACAAAAAAGTTTTTCTAACTAAGACTACTTTTTGGACCTTACTTTTCTATGGGATCTATACTATATGGATGTCTGACTTCCACCAAACTTGGTGAAATCTTGGAAAAGCATAATACACTGTTAATTACGAAATTTGGAGGCGATCCCATTTAAAACTAAAAAGGTTTTCTCACTAGAACTTCTTTTTCGACCGATCCGATTTTGATAAAACTTTGTAGAAATATGTTAAAGTATATGAAATAAGAATATGCCAATAAAAAGGACGTTTTCATTAAAAACAAAAAAGTTTTTCTTACTAGAACTAGTTTTTCGACCGATCGTTCTTATGGGAGCTATATGTTATAGTCTTCCGATTTCGACCCAACTTTGTACAATTGTGTAAAAGTATATAAAATAAGTGTATCCCTATAATAAGGGCGTTTTCATTAAAAACAAAAAAGTTTTCCTCACTCGAACTAGTTTTTCGACCGATCGTTCCTATGGCAGCTATACGCTATAGTCATCCGATTTCGACCAAACTCGGTGAAATCATGGGAAACGATAGTAAACTAAGAAATACGTACTTTGGAGGCGTTTCGATTAAAAACAAAAAAGTTTTTCTCACTAGAACTAGTTTTTTGACCGATCAATCCTATGGCAGCTATATGCTATAGTCATCCGATCCGGCCGGTTCCGACAAATGTGCAGCGTATATGTACCAGAAGACTTCGTGCAAGGTTTGGTGAGGATAGCTTTAAAACTGACGGAGGAGATAGCATAGAAACAGACAGACGGACAGGGCTAAATCAACTCAGCTCGTCATGCTGATCAAGAATGCTTCCTTCAATGCGTTACAAACATCCGCACAATTTTATAATACCCTCTGCAAGGGTATAAAAAGGATATATTCAACAGTTCAAAAGGATAGTACATAACTATCTTTTGGATATTTTAGTATCAATTAATCGAACATTAATTGACTTCGAAAGTGTCCAATGGATCTTAAAAAAATATTGCCATATCCAGTCCAAATGGATACGGAAAAATCATCCCGGTGATCTTCAAAAACTATCCCTTTTTTATGTGCACATAATCCGAAACCTTTAAGAATTAGTTTGGTTTGATGTTTCTGAAAGAACACTTACTTTTGCTTCTCTCGTGTTTTTGGCCTTATGTTTCTCGATGGGTCCAACACACGAAGCTTTCTTTCGATAACAGCTTGAAGGATATAATTTCGTTCGGACCTCAGGACCTGATCATAAGCAACTAAGCAAATCGAGCCAAGTGTCAGCTGAAAGTGTCTTTGTAGTTGCTTTAGAAGCACTCTGGCACGCATGCACAGTTGCAGTTTACTGCGGTGCACGCGCAACACACAATCATATATGCATAAGTGACAATTTCAGCCCAGCAAAGTGTCTCGTGGAATCAAAAAAAATCTCGTTGGTTGAGCAAAGAGTGAGTGACACAGAAGCACATCAACTGTTGGCTCTGATTCTTTTCGCTCATAACTTGTCGTAAAAGCCAACCCTATGGCAGTCTTATCCAGTAGAAGCTGGGCAGTAGAGCAAAGTCTAGCGACTCAGTCGGTTATCTCGTTGTCAAATAGACCACAATTCTGTTGTGCACATACATAGTCTGGTTTCTGTCTTTGATGTGTGCAGAGCTAAGTGAATACGTATTCTCGTAAAATAAATAAGAAAGCCTGGATTCAAATTGAATGTATTTGGTGTAAAATTTTACCACCTAAATTTCATATTTTAAGGTTGAGTCCGATGAATGAAGAATGAATTAAATCTTTATTTATTCTCAGGAACTTTACTTATAAGAGAATTTTAGGAAAATATAAATACTGATTCCTCTTTTTAAACATTAAAGACAAGAAACTATTTACATAATTTTCCAGATAAAAAACCGTCAGCTGGTGCTGCAGTCAGAATATATAATTTTATTATGCAAAATGGGTGCAAATTTATTTACTGAAACTGGCAATGCAGCTGGCCCACAGTGTGATGGTCAACAAGGCGGAGTCAACAGCTGGACTGGTCAGCTGCTGAAAAATGCATTTGGTGAGGCCACAAAAACAAGGAGCAGCCAAAAAGTGTATGGACATTTGTGGGGCTGAATACAGCAGCAGCATTTGTTTTGCCTTGGGCAAAAGGCCAAAGGCAAAAGAAATGGTCAACAAACATGGTCTGGATGTGTACGAGAGGGCAAGTCGTAATTTATTTTGGCTAGCAAAACATAAAAAAAAGGGAGACAACAACAAAAGTCTGCGGCATAATTAGCAGGGCATCTTCCTCTAGTGTTTCCTGACATCAACCACATATACAAACGCCAATGAAATTGGAGACAGGATTTTGATGGTGCGAAGAAGAAGGAGCAGACAGCGTGACAAAGTCGATTATTTTCATCTCGAGTGACAGCAAACAGGACTTAAATTACGGAATAGTTAACTGGCCAAGTTGCCCACCCTGAGGGGTGGGACAAGACTTTGAATGAATGAATAAAATGAATGGCTTATCTTTTGTTGACATTCGTCTGTGACAACATTGACCAGTTGTCGGCTCAGTGACACCGCATCCATATCCTTTGCCTTGTGGACTCGTTAGCGCCAGAGAAAGGAAAGTTTCTTCAGGCTGACTCAGCAACACATACGCACACACTGGGCCATAATTTGTGTGTGCCTGTGTGTGCGTGTTTATTGTGCAATAAGCTGCTCTCACTTCCTCCCTCTCTCCCCCTGCCATGCTCCACTTTTCTTCATTTTCTGTGTGCGTAAATCCGCTTTTAATGAAAAGAAAACCCATCCGAGTTTTATGTGTTGTTGTGCTCCTTCGGTACTCGCACACAAGGTCCACACTACAAAAGGGCAACAGAGTTACGGCCGGGGCAACTAAATAAATCTTGTTTTATTTTTCCGAGCCATGTGAAAATGCAAACAGCTGTAGCCGACCACGCCCTCCTCGCTACCCTCCTTCATTGATAAATCCTTTAGCAATCACCAAATAATCGAATTGCTAGACTTTTCTTTGTGTGGTGGCTGAAATTATCACATAAAGAAGTCAATTTGTGAGACTTTATCGAAGTCGGTTTGTGTGTTTGGAAGCAAGTGGAAACTTATTTGTGTGTAATTAATCGGCCTTGGTAAAAAAAACGTAGATGGGGAATCAATTTAGTTCTCATCATTATCTATTACATAGTACGTGGGATTTCCTACTTTTTAATGTCTTCCAAAAAATTAAATTTGTTCTTAAATAGCCATTCATTTTAAAGATGAACCCATTGTTTGACTTTAAACTCTTGGTGGAAATCGGAAACTGCAGGGTTTTCTCTTGGGGTTCAGCAACACAAAGAAAACCAACACTGTCAAGGTAAAAACAAGAAAGAGAGTCGGTCTAGATATACTCTCTATCTGCGAAAGCAAATGTTCAGTAGCAGCGATCAGAACTTGATTATAGTTCATCCGATCTTTACCAATTATGTAGGGTATATCTCTGTAAATATAAAATAGTTTGTCCTCACTGACTGACCGGCAGATTCATTGGCAATCATTGCACAGCCTAAACGGTAAGAGCTACAGGAAATTTGGACAGAAGTTTCCTTATGTGGTAAAAGTTCGTACTAAGACAGGGTTTTGGAAAATTCCACCCCGAAAAGTCAAAAAAGCGTCGGGAAAGTTTGTATGGTGCAAATTTTATTTTTCATACGATTGTATGCGAATAATTGGACTCGTATTTTCACGATTTATTGGAAATCTACCCCATCTGGAAAATCATCCCCCCTTGGTGGAAGTTGGTGAGTAAAGGTTGAGTGGGTTGAAGATATCTGGATTATTGAGGTGGTCATGACCTAACTGGGATAATTATAAAAACATTCAGTTTAACTCGGGCTGCCGTTTTTCATTGTACTTGGTTGTGTGCAGGACCTGGACCTGGAGGTGGACTTGGAGGTGGACCTGGAGATGGACCTGGAGGTTCGCAAATTTCTTAATTTTGGTGAAACTTTGGGGATTGGTTGGACGCTTGCCCGGGAAGGTTTCTTAGTTAAAGAAATGGCTGGGAAATGGTTCAAAAACTGCAATATTTGCCAAATTCTTAATTGCGGGCGGAAAATGGCGCACAAACTGCGACATTTGATAATTAAGCGCACGTAAACTTAGAGGAATGGTTGGAGAATTGGTGAAAAATGTCCCAAATCCCCAAACCTTATTTTGGGCCGATAAATATCAAGTTAGGTGTGTAAGCTTTAATTTTCAAATGTCCACCACCAAGATAAGAGCTAGTCTCTGCTTTGAGCCGATGTATGTAGGATACGGTCAAATA
Source organism: Lordiphosa collinella (assembly GCA_018904265.1). Classification (NCBI taxonomy): domain Eukaryota; kingdom Metazoa; phylum Arthropoda; class Insecta; order Diptera; family Drosophilidae; genus Lordiphosa; species Lordiphosa collinella. Next base: position 202,862 of record JAEIFV010000243.1, read on the forward strand.
TTTTTTAATTTGTAAAATCCACCCCCAAGTCAGAAAAGAAAAACTGATACCGATATCGGCTTAAATAGCTTAACTAATAACTAAAAAAATTGGCCGGGCAAACTGACGGCGGCGTAGCGAAGCAAGCCGTGTTATTTGCTAGTATTATATATAAAGATTGGATGAACTATAATCAAGTTATGAACAAACGAAAGTTCGCAACATCTATATACGCCACTGGCATTATATAGAGGGTGTTATAAAATTGTCCGGATGCTTGTAACGCATAGAAGGAAACATCTCCGACCACATAAAGTATATACATTCTTGATCAGCATGACGAGCTGAGTTGTTTTAGCCTTGTCCGTCTGTCCTTCTGTTTCTATACTATCTTCTCGGTCAGTTTTAAAGCTATCCTCACCAACCTTTGCACGAAGTCTTTCGGTACAAATTCGCTGCACATTTGTCGGAACCGGCCGGATCGGATGACTATAGCATATAGCTGCCATAGGAACGATCGGTCGAAAAACAAGTTTTAGTGAGAAAAACTTTTTTGTTTTTAATAGAAACGCCTCCAAAGTACGTATTTCTAAGTTTACTATCCTTTCCCATGATTTCACCAAGTTTGGTCGAAATCGGGCTATATATAGCTCCCATAGGAACGATCGGTCGAAAAACTAGTTCTAGTGAATAATTTTGTTTTTATGAAAACGTCCTTATAATTGGCATACACTTTTTATATACGTTTACACAATTCTGTCAGTTTTATCAAAATCGTGACTATAGCAAAGCGCGTTGAGATCGGTAAAAAGAAGTTCTAGTTTAAGTTCATGAAGTTGTGCAAAAAGTATGTAACAGGTAGAAGGAAGCATTTGCGACCCTATAAAGATATATTCTGATCAGCATCAACACGAGTCGATTTAGCCATGTCCGTCTGTCCATATGAACGCACGACCGAGACTATAAGAGATGCCTCAAATTTATGTAGGGTATACCCGATTCAAATCGAGTTTGTTTCAGATTTGGAAAATACCCTCCCCCCTCCCCCCTTTAAGCGCAAAAACTGAGCCACAATTAAGATAGACCTTCCAAATTTACTTATAGTAAGGCCCAGTATCTATCTATTTTGAAAAGATCATTAAGATCGGACAAAAAACATCGATGTTATATACGAATCAATTTTGCTTGTGTGAGAGAGGGGGGTGCCATGCGCTTGTGTGCTTGTTGGAGTGTGTGTATGTGTGAGAGTGTGTGTATGTACAGGAAAACACACGAAATTAAGGGAACAAGGTATTTTGTAGTCGGGGCACTCGACTGCAGCTCCCTTTACTTTTTTTTTTTTCAATTTTTGCCACTCTCCCTCCGCCCCCCGCAATTTCGGAATAACGTCATATCTCCGACAGTTTTATAGATCGAAGGTACGTACCTTCTGGACATATTTTGTAATTGGGATTCTTTATCGATCTGCCCAAGAATTCGTAAAGATCGCATGAAAGATATTCGAGTTGTAAGGAAAACAAACAATTATGCTGGGAAGCAACGGCCGCAAGGCGATGGGCAGTACTTCACACAAACTTTGGGAGGTACAGAGTATACTATAGTTGGACTTGACCGACTTTCTCACTTGTTTTAAAATAAAGTGAAGGAGTGTACTGATATAAATTGACCTAAAACGTAAGCACAAAGCGCCTACTAAGTGGTTAATTTGAACTATTCAATTTTACATTGAATATTTCAGCAATTTTATTTGTTACACTAGTAGGCCTTGATTTAAACAAACGACACATTCTTAAAAAATTGAGAAAAGATTTCATTTTTTACTTGGCAGTCGCTGTGATCAGTCGCTTTCGACCGGTATTCATTTCATTTCTTATTTTTATTTATTTTGCACTCTCTTCTTTGGTCTCACGAGCTTCTCATTGAGTGGACAGTATGCAGCTCACAACAGTTGGTTTCCGTGCACCTTGCTGGATCCGCGATGAAAACTTTTTTTTTCTAGATTTCTATCTTACTAGTAAAATTTTCTGATTTTTTTTTGTTACTAATAAATTTGGTGTGTTTAAATACACCTACAAGCAGCGCGCTTTAGGCTGATACTGCAACAAAATTCATTCTGAGCATAAATTTTAATTTGTACAGAAATTCCGCTTATCATACTTCCTACAATATACGGAGTGCAGTGAGTCTCTGCGTGTGTTTTCTCTCGATACTTTTCGTCAAATCATTCCTTTTGACATCCAATCGCACACCAGAGCCACACACGATGACTGCCTACTCAGACATCTCACTCTAATATTGAGAACTCTAGCTATCACATCACTAGCAGTTTAAATTAAGTATGCCGCGCAATTTGACTTATCCCATCTGCTATTCTGACAAACAACACGTCTTCGTGTAGCTACCACAATGTTTGGTACATTACTTACAAATTTTTTATTCTTCTTTCTATATTCAATATTCAACTAATATTTCATTTATTATAACCCTATAGTTCAGCTGGTGTCAAGGCACTACCAGGCCTAACGACCTGACGCATCACTGAGCGACAGTCACGTCGTTAACGACAGGTACGGCATCATAGCTCTAGTCTTGTACGTGAACTATAGTGTGCACCCATCACCACACTGACTGGTAATGCAGGGTCGTACCGATCGGTACCTTTTCCGGACATTCCCTTACAAAATTCGCTAGGCAAATACTTGGCTGGTGGTTGGTCTGGTGGCGAGTGCTCACTACGAAGAGTTAGAGAATTCGTTAATACCGCACCGGTGCAGCTTAACTACAGGGAACTTCATCTAAATTATTTTTTTTTCTAACCGTCATTTCTCTATCTCTGCCTTGAAAACTGACCAGGCCCATCTACAAGCTTCGACACATCAGCTTCAACAACCGTACACAACAGTTTCGATAGCTTCCTTACTGTCTCTTTCAACAGCTTGCGTGTCGCTATCAAGCTTGCTTGGCACCTGTTCATCTGGCAATCTTCGTAAGCTTTCGTGGGCATTTTCGTAAAGTCCGTCACTATTTAACGATTTTAGCATGTACCTTCACCCTCCCCTGCTTGTACCGCTTGTAAAGCCTTAATATTGAACAGTGTTTTTCTTGAAGGAAAATCCGGCGTTTGTAAGATCATCTGATACAATTTGTATTCTTTCAAGCGCAACCTCTTCAGTTGGGGCCACTTTCAATATGTCGTCCATATAGACGATGAGGTAAGAAAAAGCAAGATCGCCCAAAGTCTTCGTAACTGCTCTTTGAAAAGCCAAAATGTCATCCATTATAAGGGGAAGTGGAAATCTATCGGCAATTATGTTTGCATGCAATTTTCGATAGTCAACAGAAAGGTGCAGAACCATTCTTCTTCCTTACCAACAAGGCTGGACTAACATATGGGGAACTACTGGGTCTAATGGCCGGATGGCTCAGCGGCTAGTGTGCGCGACCGCTGTGCAAGAGGTCGTGGGTTCGATCCCGCTTGGAACATCTAATGAAAAGTTTTTTCTTTGAATAAACTTTACACCCGGTCACCCCTCTCTGCTGTTGGCGCCAGCTTTGAAGTAATTAGCCATGCAAAAGCTTCCCAAACTACCGTTCGGATTCGGCGTTAAACTGTAGGTCCCTTTCTCTTGCGCGAAAATTAGAAGCGCACAAGCCAAGAGATTGAGAGAAGCTCGGCTGTAGCCCTTTGGGGCTGTGCCAACTTGACAAGCCATTTTACTACTTACTGGGTCTAACCACTAGGGCAGAATCTGTATGGCGGCCTTTGTACGGTCTTAGTTGGCTCCACTAATCTTAGTCACATTTCGAGGCGTTTCCAATGCCTTTTAGAGCTTAAACTATATGAAACCTTTTACCCATTAGCTTATTGGCAATACCCTTCCTAATCAAGAAACATTCTGCTCCGGAATCGAAACACACACAGCTCAATACGCTTGCTTGAGCGCGATCCAACTCCAGGTCCAGCTCCAGAAAACGAGCTTGGGGCATTATGGGGAAATGTGACCTCTTTCGTTGCATCGATAACATATGATGTTGGTCTTCTTATCCTGCTGCTCACTTCCAGCAAAGGCCTCACTTAGTGCCAGGATTAGGGTACCACCTTGCAACGGCCTCCCATTCAGGACGATATTGACTGCAGCGCACCACCTTGCAATATCAGCGCGACTTCTGCAAAGATTTTGCAAGCTCCAAACCGACTTTTATGCTTCCTACAATTCACGGAGTTCAGTGAGTCTCTGCTTGTGTTTTCTTTCGATACTTCTCGTCAAATCATTCCCTTTGACATCCAACCACACACCAGAGCCACGCACGATGTCAGCCCACTCTGACATCTCACTCTAGTATTGAGAACTTTAGCTAGCACATAGCTAGCTTTGAATGCCAAATTAGTATGCATGTCTACACCATTTCCCGCAATGCGAATTAAAGTGAAAAATTGAGTTCCGTTCTAAATTTGAAAGTGTTCTCTCAGTGTCTGCGACATTATTAAAGTGTGGTATTTGGCAACAAGCAACGATTTGTGAGCAGGGCCGTTATCATGATGCAAAAGCTAGCTTCACGTTTGAGTTTTTTTTCACAAAAACAAAGCGCCTGTGATATTAATAGGTAAAATGAACTAACGTCTTAAATATAGAACAGTAAGTACCCATCATCGTTTGATTAAAAGAACCTTAAGTTCTTTGCATAATGATTTGTCAATCCATAAGGTAAGGAAAAATGTTGAATATGTATGAAAACTGCACTTAAAAGCTGAGTAACGATTACCTAAGTGGATGCGAGACCTTTCTCTGCGTGCTCACCTATCCAATATTAACATCTACATTATCTTCGTTTCCTGCTTGGCTTTATCAGTTTGCAATGCAAATTTCATTATCCCCATCTCCATTTTGCGCATCTCCATATTATCGCCAGCTGAGCCTGTTTCCCGTGTTGGTGCTCCTGCCACAACTCACGCATTTCATGGCCATTAGATTTGCACATAAATTTCTTTTTTGGCCATTTTCAGTTTATTTGCATTTTACTGCTGCGGCTGTGACTGCGGCTTTATTCGCTCTCTGAACTGTTTTTCATACAAAGTTATGGAAAATATAAATTTGAAAACTCTAAACGGAGCAGCGGTTAAGGGAATGGGGGAGCAAAGACCGAGACAGCCTTGGTTGACCGACAATTTATTACAATTACGTCAAAATGCATTTGAATGGCCGCCGTCGCAGCCGCAGTTGGTGGTCATAAATTAGAAGCTGCAGTGCAACTGATAATGCCAGTGACTGAGCGGGGGCGTTGAAGGGAACCGAACTCCGCTTTGGAAAAGTTGCTCAATTGAATTGGCAGAAAGCGGGCAGTACTCGTTTCCTGCATTCTGGGTCACATGCAAATGGGTCAGCCGACAAGGCGGCTGGCAGTGCGGGCGCAAGCATAAATCACGGTGAAAGTATCCCAAATGAAAAGCGAAAATAGTTTCAATTCCATTTTAAGGGTAAACAAAAGGGTGTCCAAAAGATACTCGTTACAATTTTTAAAGTGGATGAGAGGATGAGTAGGAACATATTAAAACCTGGAACTAGTTTGGAACCAAGGGACTTGCAAATTCTGAAGAATGGTAAAGTTTCGAATTTCGACTGTCACATGAACCTCAGTTAGGTCTTCGAACAAAATTTTTGCTTACGAACTTTCGGAGTCATTCACGGCTATCAAAATTATCTGGTAGTCAAAAAGAACAGTTTACCTCTTCAACCAGAGAAGATACTTTCTTTCGTAGTATTTGCGCATAAAAGTTCAAATCTGAGAAGGAAATTATGCTGCATTTAACAGCTATAAGGAAGCATCTCCGTTCTTATAAAGAAACACCAAAAATGCGGCAGACCCAAATTATAATTGGGAAAACAAATTCTACACAGAATTAAGCAAGACCATGATGTTTATAAATTTACCAATCAGGTCTTTAAACAAAGAAAAATTTTAAATATTTCTAAACCCAGAGAAATAATCCGTTCTTAATGTATCGAAAACGTGTCTTTTTGTTCTCAATAGTAGGGTAATCCCGTTTTTTCTTATTCTGAAAACGATGGTCTTACACAGAAAAAAAAACGGCGAGATAAATTCAATCTTTTTTTTCTTAGAGTAATCCTGGCACGAGCTTAAAAATTCAATCTCGATTTACGGGATATTCTACTCAATTCAATCTTTTAAGGCTTGACGCAATCCTTTCGAGCTTGTTTCATTCCATATGTGCTTACTTCAATCACTTTCGAGATCACAATGTTCATAAATTAGGAACGATAGCAGAAAAGTATAAATAGCACTTTAGACATGCGGCAACAATCATGTTTTATGGTGGTGTGCGATGAAATACCTTGCCATTCGTGTTCAGTGGAGAGCTGCAAGGTTGTGAGTTCGAGTCCCAGACAAGACTACATGAAATTTTTTAGTTCTTTGTTTTTTTCAGAAGCTTTAAATATACCAAAACTGGTGTCGGGTCGGTGTCCAATGGAAAATGAAGGAAGAAAAGGAAAGTTAGAGGAATCTTTCTGGGAGCAAATAAATCTCGAACAGGCTTAAAGTGATCCTGCTTTGGAATTAAATTGAGCTCGAATTTTTTGATTAATTTAATCTTTAGGGGATTACCTCTGGTTAAAATTGATCTTTTCTGGATTGAAAGAAGTGCGATCAAATCTATCTTTTTTCAGATCGGCTAAAGAATATCCGGGACTATGCTGTTTACAATCCTGTTTCGGATTGATGTATTCCCGTTTGGATTGATTTTTGTTTTGTGTGTATATATGGCAATGCTAAAATATGTGACATTTAATTAAAAAATCTGTTGAAAGTGATGAAAAACTGGTTTGCATCGTTCTCAAAACAAGCTTTTTCTTTCAAATTAGGCTCAAATATATAGAAAACATTGGTTCTTAGCTGGTGAATAGCCTCGAAATATCATTTTCATCACAGAAATTATGACCAAGACTGTTGAAATTGATGAAAAGCAGACTTGTATCGTTCTTAAAAATCATTTTCAAAGAGATGCTAGATGGCCCGGCGAAATTCGTACCGCCTAACAATAAATAACTGTAGTGAGTTAACTTAAGGCCCTCTTCTGGTCTAGACGACTGAAGACGACATTGAAGAACCTTGTGATGTTCAACATTTTAAGTTTTGTTATCAGGGGCAAAAATAAATAAAGCAGAGGGTTTGCCGACACGTGAACATGACACGTACATTTGACCATGAGAAAAACATGCAATTTCCAAATTCAGACCACAAACATTTAAGAGCTGGCCTTGTGATTTGATGAGCTCGTCTTTCGACGAGACGAAATTGCAAAAATTCGGAGGAAATGAAATCAATCCGCTCGATTCATCGACAGGGACACGACCATTACCTTTATTCAGCAATTGCTTGGAAAAATCTTTGAGACAGCAGAAGTTTCTTCATATAGCTCCACAGATTGGATGATTTAAGGCAAGAGTTTATTTGATTGGCAGGAGTCGATCTTGGAATTACAGACAGTGTTAGGTAGAAATCGCCAGACAGTAAATTAATTGCGCCTCCAAAACATCTTGAGTCATTGGGCAGATCTTTTAAAGTTCGAACAATTGCTTTCAATGCGCGCTTGTGCGCCATAGTGCACTCGTCCCAAATGATGATTTTTGCCGATGCCATTGCCGAGTGTTTCGCAATGTTCAAAAGTTTGAAGTTATAACGGCAATTATAACGCCGAATGAGCTGTACGACATCGTTCTAACAGTGTGGTCGCTTTTCCAGAAGAAGCAGTTGCTATCGCAATGTCGAATTTCGCACGAACAGTGGCCAAAATCAATGACATGAGAAACGTATTCCCAGTTCCACTGGGGGCATCCAAGAAAAATAAGCCACCATTTCTATCATGAATTGACTTTATTAATGTATCATATACTTCCCTCTGTTAAGGGTTCAACATGGGTTTATTCGTTTGAACTGATTGGTGTAATTTAATTCAATTGATCCAATTCTTTATTAAATTCACTCCACGATCTGGTGCAGGCATTCCTAACCTGACAAAAAACGCCGAACGAACATGTCTTCAATCAAGAGTAAAGCCTGGTCATGCATCTCCTCATTCGTCTCAAGTTCGGGATTTCTGCATTTCGAAATGATGATAACAAATAATGTGCGTATCTGAATTGAGATTCAGATACAATTGCTTAGCCATTGTCGTGTCCCATTTATGTATTTATTAAGTTTGTGCATATATTCGCAAAAGCCTGAAGGAAGCACCAAAGACCCTATAAAGTAAATTTTCTTGATTAGTTCAACAGCCGAGTCAATTTAGCCATGTTCGTCTGTCTGCCTGTTTTGCATATTTTGCGATTATTTATGACCGCTTAGAATACACCTGCTATTTACCGGATTTATGAACCATTTATTTAAATACTTTTTATGAGCGATTATGTTAGGCGGGGCCGGTACAAATCCTTCAAATCAAAAATCATGAAAATTCATCCAGCCGTTCTTGAGTTATTAGTGGTGTAACTAACACCACTTAGTTTTATATATATAGATTTTTTTATTGAGAATTTTTGCTAATAAATATATTAAAACCATAAAAAAGTGTTTAATAGCTGCTGTTCCTTTTCATTTCAAATTTTCAAAATAGAGCAACTTAAATTTTTTTTAAACATTATTCTTTTTATGCTCTATTCATCACAAAAAAAGAAACGAAAAAAAAAAACATTGCCTTCAACATTTCGAAGAATAAACTTAAAAATTGGACCTCAAGTCTCTTTTGCTTTCCATTCTTAGTATTCTGGCTCGGTTTTGTAGAGTTACGGGCATTATGTCATCGCGATTTCCTTTAATAGCTCGTCTGGATACATTGGTACACAATTGCATAAGTCGCTTAGCTCCTTGTATTGGTGGATAGTAAAATTCTAAATATTCTAAAAGATGCTCATAAGAAATATTGGCAGTGAATGGCGGCTCAAATAAAACGCTGTCGTCATCTAAATTAATCACATCGACGTAGTCCGAGCAATCAAAGTGTATTAAAGGTTTTTTGTTAGTCTTTTTTTTTTGGTTTTAAAAATTATTTTATATATATTTTTTTTTTTTTTTTTTTTTAACTATTATTTTTTTCTCAAAAAAAAATTTTTATATATTTTTTTAAAATAAAAAAATATTTTTTTTTTTTCCTCACAACCCTTTTTTTCTTCCCCCCCCTGCTCCCCCCCCCCCCCCCCCTCCCCCCCCCACCAAAACCCCCCCCCCACAACAAAAACAAAATATTTAATGTTTTCTCCCCCAAAAAATTTTTTTTTTTTTTAAAATTTTTATTTTTTTTTTTTATTTTTTTTTAATAAAAATTTAATTAATTATAAATTTTTTTAATTTTTTTTTAAATTTATAATTTTTATTTTTTTTTTTGTTTTTTTTTGTTTTTTTTTTTTTTTTTTTTTTTTTTTTTTTGGATTATTTAGTTCGGGTTTATTTTTTTTTTTTTTTTTAAATTACATGTTTAAAATTTGTGATTATATATTTTTCCAATCGATGTTCTTTTGTGTAATTGTTGCTGACATTACAATATGTATTTTTCTTAGTAATTGTCGAAACCCCTGAACTCGTTGTGACTTATAATACAGTTTCATAATTTCAAGGGATCTCAGAGTGAACTCAAAGATTCGGCTGCAGGCACCAGTTTCTTAAATGACTAAAAACGTTCCCCTTCTACAATTTAGCCAGAACCTTTGGATTAGCAAAGCTTTTTCAAATTAAATTTAAATTCCATTTCCCCTCTGCTGACTAATCCGCAATTACAAGACACATCCGCACACATGTGCATTAATTAAAAAATTTGCTGCTCATTTCTCATCTCTCCAACTGGCCCAGGCCTAAGCAAACAGGTTGATTGGGAAACTAGACAAAAAAGCTTTGGCCATGTTTACTTAGCCAGTCACAAATGTGCCTAAAATCAGAAAAACCAAGATGGAAGACAGAGAGAAGGAGATTACACGTAATTTGCATAAAAAGGTTAAAGGCATGAAATGTGGCTAATTTTTTTTTTGCTGGACAAACATTTGCCTGTTAAGTGCGCCTGCGAATGGCAAAACCAGAACCAGTTGCCAACGCTTGCCAGCTAGCTGAGTCAGCAGAACAAGGAATTTGCCTCTCTTTCCCTGCTCCAAAATGTTGGTTATTCCAAAGTTAAATCACAAAGTTTTTCTGGCCAAAAACAATTCGCGCGCTTTGAACCTGAAAGAAACAAAAAGTAAAGTTGTTTGCGCCAAACTGAGGGGAAAGTCTGCTTGAAAATGTTTTGCAACATTTTCTATATTCGAGGATGGCTCTGCTGCTGGCAGGGAACATCAAATGGTGGCCACCTTTTGGCACTCTAATTATGGGAAGGGCAACTAAAATGTGTTGAATGTCAGGACCAAGACAATTGTGCTCATTCTGCTCATAAAAGTCAACGGAGCATGTCAAAAGCAATTTATGTGCGGCTAGCAGAATCCGCATCCTGCACATGACAATGAACGTGATGATGGTGGTGGATGAGCGGAGGCGAGGGGCGTGCCATTTAGTGCACAACAAATGCTCAAATGGCATAAATAAGCAAGCGAAGGAGAATGAGCAGCAGCAGAATCAGGAGCTGCAGCTGGAGCAGCAGGCAATGCCCATGTTTGTCACTTTGACAGTTGCAAATCCAACACGAAACAATGTATGACACGTTATAGAGGGACGAAAGGGAAGGGACCAACTGCTGCTGCTGCTGTTGCTGCTCAACAATTAAATTGTAATTCAATGAAATTGGAGCAGAGCTGAGGGACATGTTGCAAGTTCTGTGTCCTTGTCGGTTAATCAGTTAGATGAGCCATTCTAATTGACAGCTGTTGCTGTTTATGGTCGCTTAATGAACAGGAATTTAAGACCAGAAAGACAAACAAATGTATACTAATACTGTCATTTTGCTACGGTTTTACCAGCCAACTAACTATTGTTCGATGGGAAATTCGTAAGGCAAAGCAAATGCAGTTAAATAAGGTACAAATGAAATAAGCCAATGAACTATACAATTTTCTTACCCCTTTTCCCTAGTGAACTAGCTGGATATACACAATTCCTTAATCAACCTGCGTATTGCATCAGTAATAACCATTATAATCATGATAACCGAAAAAGGAAAGCAGGAAGAAAAAAGGCCAAGGACTTGTATCTTTAATTGTCCGAAATGCCTCCCCCTGGATCAAATATAAGATTTCCATTAGGAGGCCCAAGCACACACAATCACGCACACACACACGCACAGGCATTGCCATGCAAAAGCCTCTTCAAGGTCACTGCTGTCAGTCGCATGGCCTCAGCTTATCTCTGTGTGCGTTTATCTTCATCATAACACAGATGTTTTGGGCCACGCATTGTATACGTACGACCAACGCCTTAAATACCTCCAACTCAAACCTAATCCTCAATTTATTCCTCAATTGCTTTTTATGCTTCGAGGAGGCTGGCAAATATTTATTTTGGTTTATCAATCATACGCACTGTGTACTGTTAAAACACTGGGAACAGTGCTGCCCCGCACACCACTGCGCAGTCTCATTGACTTGGCAAAGCACGTGGTTGCCCATGTCTTAACATAGTGATGTTATCTGCGGGGGCCAAGGCTAAGGCTTGTCCCACACACACCCACACACACACCCGCACACACACGTATGTAAAGTTCAATGATGACAAGGAAATGCTTTCGGAAACTTTGAACCAATAGTTTGCCCAGCTGTTTAGCTCAATTTCAATGCAGTTGCACTCCGGCCAGGCAATGTCCATGTATGCAAACAAATTCCACCAACACACTCCTTCAAGTCAATATTGAGTTCAAAATCCTTGTCTTCTTTTGGTCAGCTTGACCCAACAAAGTCGTCTGAGAGTTGTAAAGTTTCCGTTGCTTTGATGGGATTTGTTTGAAAAGACGCAAAAAAGAATGATATATCGATGTGTTTAGATAAGTAGATGCTTTGGCTTGGTTCAGAGTTTGTCTGTTGCAAAGGCAGACGTAGCGAAGCCCACGCCAATTATGTACATGGCCAGCTGTTTGGCCGTCTCGTCTGGGTTGGCCTTGACCTTTTAGCCACCTTTGAACTGTAAATTGGGCGTTGTCTTGAGTGTTTGTCAGATGTCTGTTAGTGAACTGTTTCGAAAGGTTAGTTTTAAATTTAAAATCTATTGCTAGCTTTGAAAACTGTAGAGAGGGTCTTAATTAAATTAACCCTTTTAGGACCAATGTTGTCCAAAGGCAACATTGTCTTCACTTTTACAAATCTTTGGTTTGTTACTTTTTCGTGAATTGTGTGTGACATTGTTTAATTGACTGCTCACTGAGCTGTGCTCAGTAATGTTAATTTTAGTTGGCTCGGATGTGTCACGGAAATCCCAAGTGATTTTCGTATAAACGTTTGCATTTCAATTTTAAATTCTTGACCTTTATATGTAAAGTGACAAGTATATCTTCGGTTGCTAGATCAGATGGTGAATGTTAAGCAATTTGGACCTAATACCTAAATCTACTTGGCCTTGAAAAGTCGGTTTCAATTCGTTTAACTATCGTCATTTTATCTAGTAACCAAGCATTTTTCTGTCACTTCACAGCTTTTAGATTTCTGAGTCACCCCATATATGTTTCAAAATGCCTGCTCTAATAGCTTTAGATATTGGTTAGGATAAGGAAATTGGCGATGGGAAAAAAACTCAACGACAGAACCACACAAATGCGTCCAGTCCATTTATAGCTGTCCGATAAAGCGTATTCAGTTCTCAATACAACTATTGTATGGACAAGGACATGATTTGCTATGATTTTTAATATAAAAGAGACCGAAATTCTTAACCACTTCTCCAATTGTAAGCCAATGAAGTTTCTTTGGAAAACAAGCAGGCTACGCGACTTCAAGAAAATACTTCCAAAACTAGAAAGAAAATCTTTTTATCAAAATTGTGTATTGCTGCATCACTGCGCCATTTTTATACTAAACAAAATATTTCAGAAGTAGTTGGATGCATGGATAGAACGTCAAATAAATTAAAATTTCAAGGCATTCTGACACAGAAAATAAGTATTTCAACCGTAAAGGCTACAGGCCAAACTTTCTCAGTTGCAGTCAGGGTTTTGAGTTGGCATGGCCCACTGCCAGTCGTCCTGGCCTCCTTTTTTGTTTTGGTGATTTTGGCACGGATGTTCATCTTCTAGTTTTACCAAACTTGTGAAAAATGATTGAGGAATTTATTTCTTTAACAAAACTTTAAAAATACTTCCACGACGTTAAAATGCTATTCACACTGAGCACATCTTTCAACCACCATACCACATCCTAAGTCAAAATTCTTAATAACTATTTGTTATGTCGACTTTTTTAAATTTTTGTTTTGTCAAATTTTTTATTGGATCACTTGACTTGACAAATTTTAACAGGAAAATTTTTTATGACTCATGATTTCGGATAAAAGATGTTAGATGTGCTCAGTGTGAATAGGTCTTTAGTCAAGTTTTTTCTCTTGAGCCAATGCTGTTCTAATCCGCATTAAAGTCTTCCCAAGCATTCGCTTGGGTGCTTAGGTGCCGTTCCAGCACTAACAACTCTTGCTTCGGAGTTCGATAGTATTCACTACACAGAAAAAAATGTCCATTCTGAACCGACTCAATATGATCCATATGCTGTGGACAGCAGTACTCAAGCACCAGAGAAACTAGAGCGTTTAATAAACCCAAGTATACCATTCGGATTTTTAATGAGAGCGTGAGTTTAAGTCGGTCCTGCGCAACTTTGGTTGTAAAAAACATTACCCATATAAATCAGAATATGAATAACATTTTAAGTTGAAAATGTTACAGCTAGTTTTTATTAATACGAAAATATAGTTATCCCAATCTCTTCCCATTTCATTTTAAATTGTATTCCAATCGGTAAATTGATTTGGCAACAAATTAAATGAAAACTATTTCCATTGTATTTGATCATATCCACTCGCGCAGCTTGTCTGTGAATGGATGTGTACCTCAGCGGTGGATGTCGATTGACACTGAAAGAAAGAAAATCGTCAACACTCCATTTTTGCATTCAGTTGGTTGGTGAAGCGAATTGCAGAGTGGTTTGTTGCACTAGCGATTCACGATTTCTTCAATTAGCAAAATCAAATTTGTTCCAGTTTATGCAGCATTTGTAAATTCACAAAATGACCAGCGCACATACGAGGTGTGCTCAAAAAGTATCGCGAATTTTGAATTTTCGCGGGTTACGTATATTCGAATTTCGATTTTTTTGTGGCGTTATGTTGGTACTCATGTCTCTCACTTATGCCGACAAGCTCGGCCATTTTGAATGTTCACTTAATTGCTGACAGCTGCTTTGCTTGCACGTGTTTTGGATCGTGCGCGGATGCATTCCGAATGTTGACTGTGGCATACGGAGAAGCTACCTTGGACCGAAGCAACGTTTATCGGTGGTACAAAATGTTCTCAGAAGGCCGAGAAGATGTGAACGACGAAGAGCGTGCCGGACGCCCGAGCACTTCAACAACAGACGAAAAAATTAATGAATTGGAGAAAATGGTATTGGCCAATCGTCGAATCACCGTTAGAGAAGTTGCTGAGGACCTAAACATATCGATTGGCTCGTGCCATTCGATTTTTATCAATGACTTGGGCATGAGACGGGTCGCCGCGAAATTCGTACCAAAATTGCCCAATTGCGACCAAAAACAGCATCGCATGAACATTGCTAATGAGATGTTAAACTCTGTCCGCGACGACCCAAATTTGCTCCAGAGGGTCATAACTGGTGACGAATCGTGGGTTTATGGTTATGACGTATAAACCAAAGCTCAATCATCTCAATGGAAGCTGCCGCACGAACCAAGACCGAAAAAAGCGCGGCAAGTTCGGTCGAATGTGAAAGTTTCGCTGACAGTTTTTTTCGATTGCAGGGGCGTGGTGCATCATGAGTTCTTGCCACTGGGAAGAACGGTCAATAAGGAATATTACCTGCAAGCTATGCGCAATTAGAACAAATGAAAAATGATTTTTTGAAGTGCTTCGAAGATTGGAAAAACCGTTGGCACAAGTGTATAATATCTCATGGGGATTACTTTGAAGGGGACAAAATAGATATTCATGAATATATAAATAGTTTTTGAAAAAACTCAAAATTCGCGGTCCTTTTTGAACACACCTCGTATGATGAACATATGATATGATGAAAACAAAAGATCTGGCAACACCAACGCAACGTTAATGAAATGGTGTTTATGCACGCACTCTTGATTCCATTTCATGAAATGAATATGCAAGATGAGTATAGCATAAACGTAGTACCAGACATCAAACAACGATACCAAAAAACGGCGGGTCACTCACCAAATTTTGAGGCAACAACAGTCCAACAACAAAAATCTAATTACAGTAATTGCTTCACTCTTGAGATCCTGCATATAATAAACACACCAACAGACAAGCGACTGAACTACAGACACAGATAACTGTGACCACAATTACAGGCCCCTATTAACCACTTGAAAAGCCAGACGGTACAGACTTGTAAAATATTGTAAGTAAATATGATCGCTGTTTTTTGACTTTTGATTCTTATTTCAAATGTAAAATTAAATATTAAATTGCAATTGGTAATTGAAGATTGCCGATGTTGCAACCGAAATATATTGGATGAACTGACACACACTTCTGTTTTCTTTTTTGACCTCGAGCCAGCTAAACAAAGCATTCTACAAGTTAGAAAGGTCGCCAACTATAATCTTAAAAAAACAAAAAATAATTGTGATACACAAAAAAACTAAACCGGCACCTGAAAGTCGATAACAATCGTAAATCGATTGTATGAAAAGCCAGGAAGTGGCAACGCTTGCACACTTCAACTAGGCGACCCGAAGACAGTTCTATTGTACCTGATCACTCAGCTGAGCAGGTCAGGTTGCTACTCAGACGCCTGTTTACACGAGCTGAGAGCAAATCAGACGAAACCTCAGCTGAGCGATCAGGTCGAGTAAATGGAAGTATAAGGAATCAAGTATAAGGAAGAGTAAGTCTTGGTTTGCACGCAAAAAAAAAGAACGTCGAGATACACTCAATCCTATCATTCTAAGAGCTTATAAATTCAATCTCGATTTGCAGGATATTCTACTCACTTCAATCTTTTGAGTCATGGCCCAAGCCTTTTGAGATTGTTTCATTTCAAATGTGCTTATTAATATCCCTTTTGAGACCACATGTTCATAAATTAAGATCGAGACCGGAAAAGTGGGGTAACAATCATGTGCTATGATGCTGTGCGATTAGATGCCGTTCCATTCGTGTTCAGTGCAAGGTGATTTCGCGTCGGAAAAAAACCAGCACTAGTGTGATGAAGAAGAATCTTTCTGCAGATTCAAATGCTTCACTGATGTCGATGTGGATGACATCAGTTTCCTGTTTCATAAAGAATTCATCATTAGCCAATGAAGTAAATTCAAGCACACTGGTAGAAGTTAACCGCAGTTTTATAAATTCATGCTGGAATCTTTCCTTAGATTGATGTGTGATACAAAATTCTTTAAAAATTGAAATTAGCTTCTGGGTTGATAAATGCTTACAGACCATTCCTGCATAAATTTGTACCAAATATGTAGAAATAAAACACAACCAAAGCTTTGGTTGATTTTAACCTCAGGGGGGCGCCAAGGCTATCTCTTGCATCTTGTAAGTGTTTGTCAATGCATTACCATCCACTGCCTAACCTTCTAGCAAATCCTTTGTTTGATTTGATAAGTAATTTTGTATGGAAATAAACAATTTAATTAGTTAGCTGCAACGTGTTGTGCTATCTGCGGGTGAAATCAAGTATGCGTAAACATCAGCTAAAACATGCCCCCCCCCCCACAGACACGCACTCCCAAACTCACTCAGACATGCAAACAAGACGCAGGCATGCGTAATTAAATTTACATGAATTTGATATTGAATACACAGAACAGCAAGAACAAGGAGCATAAACACACACAAACACACTTACACGCATGAGCGCAAATGGCGCGTCTTTGCAATTGGCATTGCCTATTTTTGAGCGCAAATGTTTCGCAGAGGAAACAATTCTATTGCCTACTTTTGTGAGCATCGCCACACATGAGACACTCACACACACAGACGCAAATAGACTAAAGCAAAAGTTCATTTGGAGAAAGAAACTTTTGCCATTGTCTACACCCTCCCTCCTCCATCCCGTTCCCTCTTCCTTTTTCTAGCTAATTGGCTGTCTTTGCTCTCGTCCAATGAATCTCTAATTTTGCGCATTTTGGAGTTCATAATAATTAAAATTACGCGCTGTCTGCAGTGTTGCTCGTCCTCAGTATTTGTTATTGTTGTTTTCCTTGTTATATGTATTATTTATGGTTGCAAAAGTTTGTCCTTGTGACTTTTGCCTTTGACTTTGACTTGATGCCAACTTTTTGGCTTTGGTTTTTGGCATTATAAAACTTTTTGCTTCAATGTCTTTATGAGAAGTGAAAGAGAGATAGAGAGAGGGAGATTTGCATTAAGCTTATGTGAATAATTATATCGAATTTCAATGGAAAACCCTTTGTATGCAACTGCCAGAGAGAGAGAGAGAATGTAAGCGACATGACAGACTGTTGAGCTGATTAAAAAACTTAACTGCCACATGCGAAAAAACTTTCTGCTTAACAAACATTCAACATCAATGACAACGGCAACAGCTTTTTGTTATTGTTCATCTCTTGACAATGTCAACACTTTTGCGCTTTTATCTGTTTGCACTAAAGTCTCACTCACTCTCTCTTTGTGTGTGTTTAACATAATGCGATTAATTGCTTTTCATTAAGCGCTGCTCGCGTTCGCCTGTTGCCATTTGCCAGCGTTTATTTAACTTTTAATTCGAAGTCGT
The DNA here is from genome assembly GCA_018904265.1 of Lordiphosa collinella. Classification (NCBI taxonomy): domain Eukaryota; kingdom Metazoa; phylum Arthropoda; class Insecta; order Diptera; family Drosophilidae; genus Lordiphosa; species Lordiphosa collinella. Next base: position 220,753 of record JAEIFV010000243.1, read on the forward strand.
GTTGTGGCAAATTTCAAATGTGTTTACCCTGTCGAAGCGCCTTCAGCTGGTACATCTACATAAGTGTCTTAACCGCAGCTCAACCCACAAAACTATAGATACTTAAGGTTTCTCAGTGTATACTCTCTGTACAGTTTGCTTGTCTTTGCATTTACTACAAAATTGTGGAGCAAAGTGTGGTTAAAAGTTACCCGACTTTTGCCAGAGTAAGTAGTTTTTGTTATCTTGTTGGCAACTTTTGCTAGGCCTTGAAGCGTTTGAAATAAATTAAGCTATGGAAGTTATATACTGATTATATCTGCACTAGATCGATAGAAAAGTAAATCTGGCAATGGAAAAGGTCAATTGGGAATATAAATTATATAAAACTCCAACTGACTTGTTAATAGAGATTTGTTTTATTCGAGTATGAATAACAAAGGGAAACAGACATTTTGGTCCAGCCTTCTCGATGCAAAATTCTGGTCTAGTCTTGCTTACAGATTCCAAAACACAGAAACGTGTTCAGAAAATAAGATTTTTTCTTCTCAAAATATGAACAGAACGTTCTCTAAAATTTTTGAGAACAAATGTTCCAAATGTTCATGAAATGAGCACAATTCAGCTCACCTCTACTACCGCTCCGAAAATTATGGTCAATAGCCAAACCGTCTAAGACGGCCGCCGCCCGGCAAAGGTCTTGGGTTCTAATCCTAAGTAAGTCCAACAAGTTTTTGTTTCTTTAAAAATCAACCAAGGCAGGTGGGATGTTGTACAAGCGATTTCTCTGCGGACCTGGACCTGCACGGTGGTGGAACTGGACGGGTGGACCTGGTCGGGGGAACTTGGACGGTGGAACTGGACGGTGGACGTGGACGGGGTGGACCTGGACAGTAAACCATTAACTTGGACGGTGGATCTGGACAGTGGACCATGGACGACTTTTGGACGATGGACCAGGAACTCAAAATTTGAGTTTAAAATGTTCTACAAAACGGAGCATATCAACTCATATCAAGGTTTTGCGTTCTCAAAAATAGTTCTTAAAGTGAGAAATTGTTGTCGAAGTGAGAAAATCCGTTAATAATTAGTTTTTGTGATCGACTGTGCTTATTTTGAGTTCAATGCTCTCGGGTTCTTTTGCTGTGTGTCTCGGTTTGGCGCCATCAGCTCTTGTTTTCAAGATATAGCGGAAAATCCGATATGCAGAATTTTTGGAGCCAAGATTTCTGTATTTATAAGTCTTAGGGTCGTGGGTCGATCCCGCCTCGAACATCTAATGAAAAGTTTTTTCTTTGAATAAAACTTAACCCGGCACCCTCTTGCTGTTGGCGCCAGCATTAGTAATTAGCCATGAAAAGCCACTCAAAAACTGCCGTTCGTTCGGCGTTAAACTGTAGGTCCCTTTCTCTTGTGCTAAAATTAAAGCGCACAAGCCAAGAGTTTGAGAGAGGCTCGGCTTTGGCCCCTCGGGGCTGTTGTCATCTTGACAAGCCGATTTTACTTTAAGTCTTAGAACATGCAACTGTGCACCACAAGCACTGGATTGATCTTTAAAGCTCAATTCTAAGCTGAGCTATGCGGAATAAATCAAGCATGTTTGTTTACTTCGGCTTGCTGACGTGATTAAATATCTTGTTCAGCTGTCATTTTATCTTTCAGTCACATGTGTGCCGTGCGCCCTTATGGAAAAAATTCATATGCAGCCTTAAAAACCAAGCTAGTTGCATCAGCAAACCCGAAAGCGTCCAAATTGACTTTAGATGAGAATTTTTCTCAGCTTACGGCAAATTTTTCAAATTTAATCGTCATGTGCAGGCCAGAGCTGTGGTCAAGCTTTAATTAAAACCACTTTATCAAATAGCCCAAGGGTTCTTCTTCGATTTTCACAAATTTTTTTGAATTTATATCGGCTGGATGGACAAAGTTACTGCATGTAAATTTCGAAAAATCAATTAAAATTTATGGGAAATAGATTCATACACCAAATATGTATAGGAATAATTAAAAAACTTTGTGATCAAATATTGACCTTACTATGAAAGTCAAGTTGTGCTAAAGTATGTAACAGGTAGAAGGATGCATTTGCGACCCTATAAAATATATATATTCTTGTTCAGCATCAACAGCCGAGTCGATTTAGCCATGTCCGTCCGTCCGTCTGTCGGTCCGTCTGTTCGCTTCGATCTCAGAGACTATAAGAGATAGAGCCACATTTATTACCCCCCCTTTTTCCTCCTTATATATATCTAGTAAGATCCAATATCTATCTATTCTGAAAAGATCAATAAAATCGGACAAAAACACCGAAGTTATTTACAAATCAATTTTGCTTGCAATAGGGGGGTCTTGCATTGTCAGTTACCTCGTGCTTGTGGGCTTATGTTAGAGTGTGTATCTGTATGTATGAGTGTGTGTGTATGTGTATGAAAACACAAGAAGTAAAGAGGACAGGGTATTTCGTAGTCGGGGCACTCGACTACAGCTCCCTAACTTGTTATACCCTGTTCCCATTGAAAATGGGAAAAGGGGGATCATGAAGTTGTGCAAAAGTATGTAACAGGTAGAAGGAAGCATTTGCGACCCTATAAAGTATATATATTCTTGATCATCATCAACAGCCGAGTCGATTTAGCCCTGTCCTTCCGTCCGTCGTCCGTCTGTCCGTATGAACGCGTCGATCTCAGAGACTATAAGAGCTAGAGCCACAAATTTTTGAATGTAGGTAGGTGTATACCCGATTCAAATCGAGTTTGTTTCAGATTTGGAAAATTCCTCCCCCTCCCCCCTTTAAGCGCAAAAAACTGTTAGAGCCACAATTTTTAAGATAGACCTTCCAAACTTTATATATATCAAGTAAGGCCCAATATCTATCTATTCTCAATAAGATCAATAAGATCGGACAAAAAACACCGAAGTTATATACGATTCAATTTTGCTTGTGGGAGAGGGGGGGTCTTGCATTGTCAGTTATCGCGCGCGGCCGCATGCCATGCGTTTGTGTGTATGTTGGAGTGTGTGTATGTGTGACTGTGTGTGTATGTAAAGAAAAAACACACGAAATCAAGGGAACAGGGTATTTTGTAGTCGGGGCACTCGCCTGCAGCTCCCTTACTTGTTTGGCTTAGCAGGTATGCGGCTTTTGTTGCCGGCTTACATAAGAATTTTGGTTTAATTCACCTTTCGTAGCTGGTATTGAATTTTGATTGAAGACACCAAATGAAAAGTCAATGGCTGTCCTGTCAACGGCGTACATAATCCATGTGGTCGTAACCTCAATGTATCCCATGTCGTATAGGCTGGGAAAACTGTAGAGCGACAAATGATCTACTACCTCAATAGATCTACTATTCTACAGGCATCAACAGCATCTACAGGCATCAGGAGTCTGGTATAGCCACCAGCAGCTAAGCGAAAGTTTCTGAAATCACAGGTTTACTCAGTCAGTGATTTTGGGAGCACCATTGGACGAGTTTCTATCGCTCACCTCACTTTTTCAATGCGATGGGCGACACCCTTGGCTACATCAGTGACTCAGGGATGAGTTTTTTTGATTTTCCAAAAATTTTTGAAAACGGAAAAACTCCCCCCCAGGAAAAAAACAATTTTTGAACTATTGAAGTAAACTGATATCATCACTTTTGTTGCTTAGCTTTTCCAGGTGGCGATTGCCTTTCGAGGCCTTGATGTCCTGGTCTGCGGCCTGGGATGGTGATCCGGAGTTGCTAGAGCGTTGGGTCGCTTGCAAGGATGTAGTCTCGTACCCTGGGTCGGCTCCGTGGGGCATTTCCAAGGAAGCTCTGGAGCAGATTAGGTTTAGCAGTCAGAGAACAGCGCACTCTGAGACTACAAGGGGATTGGTTAGTTCTGGAGCTGATTAGTTTGGTGGGCAGAGGACAGCGCACTCTGAGACCACGGGAGTATTGAGTGGACAGATGCAAGGCGCACTCTGAGACCACGAAAGGTTTATGTGGACAGAGGACTGGCACACTCTGAGACCACGAGGTGATTGGGTAGGTGGACAGAGGCAAGGCTCACTCTGAGACCACGATATTCACGGACTGACCTCTGCACGAGAAGTGAAACTTCTGAACAGCATGGTCTGCTTATATAGCGGTCGCTCTGCCAAGAATCCCTAACGCGTTCGGCCATTTCGCTTGATCGCTTATCGATAATTATCGATAACTGGAATTGGGCGACCAATTTAGTTTGAAATGTGCGTGACTTATTATGGCGCGTCACATACTAAAGCTGAGTCAAATTTATGTCCCACCATGCAAGGTGGCGTTTAAAATGTTTCAATCTTTCTTGGAATGGTTCAATATTTTAATACTCAATTGTTCATTTTACTTTCACATTCTTGTCACAACATTCGCACACACACCGAGTGAGTGGCGCCCGGTTGAGTTTGCCCGAAACATCTTATTTTCCCCACATCCATAATCCACTTTTCGCCACTTGCCAACATATGGCCTCCCTTAACTGCATATTCTCTTACTCCCTGGGATTTCTTATCCCACATTCCACTCGACTCTTTTGTTCAGAAACTCACTGCCAGCACCGAGAGCACCCAGAAACAAGCCCACCAACTAACCATTTTCAGCTCCCCAAATCCCCAATCCGTGTGGCCTTTTGGGCCATATTTTTTGACCCGGCCATAAGTTTTCCTTTTTGCGTTTCACACATTTAGTTGGACAGGGCAATGGGATTTTTTTCTGCAGCTGCAGCAACAAAAGTCCATTATCCTTTTCGGCGTTATCGGTAATCAATTTCAGAGGGGCGCTGCCGCTCCCGGAGAAAAAAATAAAACTTTATACAGTTTTTGTGTCCCTTCCAGCTTTGGTACCAGCAGCGTCAACGGCAACAGCAGCAACAACAACGGTTGTTAGTTTTGAAATATGCATATAGTAGGAGGAGGAGGAGGAACCTCACCCACCCCCGCACCACCCACACGCATGGCCTAACAAAAGCTTTTCAAGTGATGTTTGTTGTTATTGTTGGCGCTTTTTGATGCGAGTTTTGTAAGCGCATTCTGCAGTGCAATTTCATTCGCCCAACAAATAATTCAATTTCAATGTAGAGCAATTTTCCTTTTTTACCGAGTTGTTGTTGTTGTTGTTGTTACTGTTGCTGTTGCCACTCACTTACATAGTTGTCGAGTTGTTGAAAAGTTTTTTGCTGTTGCATTCGCAATTGGCTTCAAATTGGCTTGTCGAATTAGGAAAGAACTCACAAGTGGGTCGTAGGGGCTTGGGGCGTGGGCGTTGGATCCCAGCTTCAACCTTGCGCCAGATTTGAGCTACAAGCTGTTTTTAATTGAATGCGGCGACCAGCTGTAAATTGGATTGGATAGCTGTTGGTGCAGTTGCCACATCCAAATATGAAAACAATTATCCAAACGCCGCTCAAAAGTCCGCTCCAGAAATTGCACTCAGCCGGATGAATTATGCAGAGAAGCAGATGCAGATGCAGATCCTGGTTCTGTGCCATTCTGAAGTTGGCTGCTCATTTCAATGCGGTTACATACCTCCAGCTCCACTCCGCCCTCGATTGTTCCGTGGACAGAACAGAACAGAAGCTGGCTGAGTAAAAAGTGAAACTGTAGTTTACTCTTCGCCGCTTTTCAATTTGGTGGCTTGGCTCAGCTTTCACTTTTCAATTAATTTTTGCGGTGGTCCTTGCTGTTAGGCTTGCCACGTTGTAGCATTTTGTGTAAGCTTTCCCTGTTTGGCTTTTACTATTAATGCTCTACGAATTTGGGGATGTTACAGCTAGAACAGCGACGACTGACAAAAAGGCAGAGTAAATACGAAAAATATTATTTTGAAAAAAAAAGAAGTCTATTGTGTGTTAAGAAGGATGGCGCATGTAGTAAGCGTGGGTAAGAAATAATATCTTTGAAAAACTGGCACATCTGTCACTGTAAATATGAACTCGGCTAAAAACATTCTTCAAATTTGGAATGGTTCACTACGGGGCTTGAACCCATTTCACAATTGTTATGAAAATCTTGTCCTTTTTCCTTTTTTACCTAGCGTGTAGAGCAATCGGAATGTTCGGGTTTCCCTTCATCCGATAAACTTGAATTTTAAAATCGATCCAAATTTGAAGAGCGCAGAATCGGGTTGGTTCGATCTTAGTTGTTTCTCAAAGTGGAGCTTGAACTGAAACTTTTAAAATGATGATCTACCGAACCTGAACTCAAAGCAGACCCCTACCATAAACACTGTTACACTGGATGTCATGTTATTGTACTCAAACAATGTTGTTAAGGCGCGTTTTCTCATGTTCCTGTTTTTGCAAATCTAGGTGGTTTTTGCGCATTTGCATAGCTCATGCTCAAAATGAGCAGTGCAAATTCACCAAATTCACCTAGATTTGCAAAAACAGGAACATGAGAAAACGGTCCTAAATGAATACTCTTCAAAATGGACGAAGTTAAAGCACAAGGCAATTGTCTGTGTTGGTGTCGGGTTTTTAACTGTTGACGACGAAAAGTATGAGCTGAAAGCTAAGCTCTCAACCAACAGTGGTATGCAAAACTTTACTTGTTCCCATTAAGATATGTCCGCCAAGCTTAATGTTGCGCTTAGACGCATCCCAATAAAGTTTGTAGTCTGCTCTGCTGACATTCGTAAATTTCCAAGTCTTCAATCATTCTTTGAGCTTCTTCGGAAGACAGGAACTCTCCTGTGGTTATGGGGGCTCATGTAGCTTACTGCGTCTCAAGTCGACTCACACCTCCACGTGGTAACCCCTGGTAACAGAGAGATTACTTCGGGCTTGGCACCCGATTCTCGTCTATTACATTCGCCAATGAAAACTAAAACAATGCCTCGGATACGGACCGCCCCGACTACGACCTACGCAAACGTTTTAAGGACCACGATTTGAGGATATGCACCAGGAATGTTCGGACCCTCAATAGAGAGCGTGCAGATTCCCAGCTGGTGGATGTCCTCGAGAAATATTCATCAGACGTTACCGCACTTCAGGAAAAGCGATGGACTGGACAGGGGTGTAAGGTGATAACATTCGAAACCAAAGCCCCATGGGAGATCTACTACAGTGGTCATGATTCGAGGCACGAGTTTGGTTGCGGCTTTGCAGTCAACAAAAGACTGTGGAGGTCTGTCATCAGCCTTACACCAGTTGACAAGCGACTAGCCGCACTCAGACTTAAGGCAAAATATTTTTATATTAGTCTTGTCTGTGCGCACGCCTAGACAGAAGTCAAAAACGAATCGGAAAAAGACTATTTCTATGAGTGCCAAGAAGACCTATATGAGCGCTGCCCCAATCACGACATCAAGATCGTGCAAGGAGACTTTAACGCAAAAATCGGGAGAGAAGAAGTTTTTCGCCCGACTATCGGCCGATTTAGCCTGCACAAAGAAACCTCCGATAATGGAGAGAGGCTAATAGACTTCGCTTCGGGCCGGAACATGGTCATTAGTAGAACCAGATTTGAACACCGCGACGACCACAAGGCGACCTGGAAGTCCCCTGATCGTCAATCAACACGAAACCAGATTGATCACGTTGTGATAGAAGGACGGCACTCATGGACTCGTATTGACTCGAATCACTACCTTGTTGCAGCCAAAGTACGCACTCGGCTCAGTGTGGCACATGTTGCACAGTCGCACGCCGAAAGCTGAACGTTGAGAAGCTGCAATCACAACGGACATCCGAAGCCTACTCAGCAAAACTCACCCAGTTGCTCAGGGAAACCCCACCTGGCCTTCTGGTGTAGGCGAGCAGTGGAAGCATATTTCACACTCCATGAGCCAAGGATATTCTCGGATTTAAGGAAACCTCCCGAAAATAGACATGGTACGATACTGCAGAAAAAGACGCTGCGTACAGGAGAACTCTGCAGACTGGGGCATCGCGGGCTGTTAAGGAGCGATACCGGGAGAAAAGGAGAGAGGAGAAGCGCATTTTTAGAAGGAAGAAACATGAGCAGGAAAGGCGCTTGAGGGAGGAAGTCGAAGTGCTGTTCGGAAGGAGTGAGACTCGAAATTTCTACCAAAAGATTAGGCAACTAACAGAAGGTTTTAAGCCCAGAGTCACACTATGGAAGGACGAGCACGGAAATATGGTCAGAAATCCGCAAGTGGCACTAGACAAATGGAGAAACTATTTCTCCAACCTGCTGGGAGGTGATGACGGACACAATGCCGCCTCTGGGGAAGTAGTGACACCACCAATCGATAGCATAGAGATAGACCCGCCTGACCATAATGAAGTCTGGTTAGCCATAAAAAGGCTTAAAAATAACAAATCTGCTGGCGCTGATGAGCTGCCTGCTGAATTGTTCAAGGCTGGCGGTGAGGAGCTGGTAAGTGTACTCTGTCCAAGACTTAAAAAAGGACAACCTGCAGTTTGCACCAATTACCGCGGGATCAGTCTCCTTCCCATTGCATATAAGGTTCTATCATGCAACCTTTGAACGTCTAAAGCTGAGAATAAGCGGTCTGATTGAACCTTATCATTGTGACTTTTGACCTGGCATCATGCAAATTTGAACGTACTTTGTTGGTATACCAAAAGTAGACAGGGCTTCAAAGAACTATGACCTTATCGGCGTGTCAAAGTTGGTGGGTGTCGATCTGTCTCTCTTGGGTCACCTAGCGCATAAAACAACAGCGGCTACGCTGGATAGGACATGTTACCCGGATGGATGACAACGCTCCAGCAAAACGGGTGTACCGTCGGCATGCGAACGAGATAAGAGGCACGCCCTGGCTGGGTCGACCGAAGCGGAGATGTCGCGACCTGGTGCAGGGAGATGTTTTGAAGCTGGGTGTGCCCTTCTGGTGGGATGTCGCTCGGGACAGAGGCGAGTGGCGGACATTAGTCACAGCGACCGTGAACGTAAAACGGTTGTGATGGCCAAAGAAGAAGTAGAATGTATTTTACTCAAATGCTTTTCCAGTTTTTTGACCATTCACTGAAATGTGATTTCATTATACACTTGAAAAGTATATTACAATTTTGTCCAGAGTTTGGACCGCATAGAAGGAATCATCTCCGACCACATAAGGTATATATATTCTTGATCAGCATGACGGGCTGAGTCGATTGAGCATTGTCCGTCCGTCTGTCCGACTGTCGGTTTCTACGCATAGTCCCTTAGCTTTGAAGCTATCAAGCTGAAATTTTAGCTGCACACTGCACATATGTTGGAACAGCGAAAATCGGATGGACACTTCTTGTAGCTGCCATAAACATTTTTTTTTTTAGATTTTTCATTTAATATTCCAATGACACAAGACATAAAGCTTATGGTCACAAAATTAAGTCAGTGGTCACAAAAGTTTCAAGTGAATTTAAACTTCCGCACAGTCGAAATTAGCTTTGCTTTCTCGTTTTAACACATAATATGTCATGTCATTGACTGCATCAATGGTCTTATAAAACTTCTATTAAGCGTAATGGTTCGTTAGATTGTCCCTGGAGTGTAAATACAAGTTTTCAAAACCGTGACGAACATGAACTGTCATAAAATTTCATTTGGATTCGATGGTTTGATTAAATTTGATTAAACTTAAACGATTCACAATTCGCAAGACTATTGAGATGTATTTTAAATTGTCGTTCACAGTTCACCACTCAAGTAACAACACTTCTTATTCCATGTCTCCCCTTAGCACCAGCTGCCTCCTACCATACTTTATCCACTTCTCTTTTCAATTAAAATTTCAAATTAATTTAAATAAGCTTATCCTGTGGATTAAGTCGAGCAATTGTAATTATATGCAAATAGAATAATGTTATTTTAAATTACACTAAATTCATGTTCCACTTGCTGGTGAGGTTCTTACCACAAATCTCGAATAAGAAGAAAAGAAAATAAATATTTTCCAATTTTATTAAAACTCAGAGTAATTTTTCTTTTCTGGTTTCGGTTAGGGTACTGCCCCATTCACCATCTTCCAATCGTTGCCAGCCTTGCCATTAGTTTTGACTGTGGCTTTGGCTTTTCAATGTAGGTCATTGCAGTTTTTGGCTGGTGCTCAGAGAGAATGCCAAACCACGTGACTATTCGGAACAATTGGTGGCTCCCCCAGCTTATCCTGGCCCAGGCTCCATAACAATGTGGGGCGAGTGTGTCGATTAGCGAAATTGAAAATGACAGGCCCAAAAAAACAACAACGGAAAACAGGCAGCTGTTTTGTTAAACTAGAGCAGAAGTTGGACCAGCGGACAGCTTATTATGCTAAAGATGATGCGGTGCAGGGAACTGGGTCAATTGAATTGAGTGGGCGCACAAAATAATATCCCTAAATCTGCATTCCGAGTTGGTGCACTCGTCGTATGAGTAATTTTCACTAAGCGGTTTATTCGCTTTGGTTGCCATCGAGTGGGAGCCGTGCAGAATCCGATATGCGATTTATTTTGGTTAACTGCACATCCAATAAACTACAACCAAGTCGAGCGCGCGCAGGGAAATGTGTAAATATTGACTTTTGAAAATCGAAATCGTCAAAATGTTCATAAAAGTCCAATGGAAAACGTTCAGCGCAGCAAATATTTGACTCTGGCAACAGACATGACTGTGTCCTGCGCTGGTCCGTGTGTCCAAGAGGATGTGCATGACCAGCAGCTGGACGGCAGCCACCTTCTATAACTACACCCATCGCCTTTGCCTTGCTGAAAATCACAGCATATAAATAATGAAAAGCGATTTAATTTTTAACAGCTGCATTTTGTACGTTGCGAAAGGGGACGCCAGCTGGGAATGGGAATGGGTTTAAGCCATGACATGGCTCGCGTGCTTGAATTTAACTTGGCTTCGTTGCTTCGCTGGAGAAGTGTGGATAGCTCTTGCATGTTGACTGACCAACCAAAACTGAAACAACTTAAGTGCACAAATTTCACACTTCATTTGAACACGACTTGCGGACGTTTAGGAGAAGTTTTTGGGAATGAGAAAAGAAGATGTAACGAATTGCTGATGTAACAAAATGAGTTGGATAATTTTTGAAAATAAGTTGCAACTGTCGGTATACATACAGATGTCTGGTGTAACATTTAAGCACAATTGAGTCGAGAATTAGATGGTATCGTGTGGATACTTGAGATCTTTTCCTGATAAATTGGGTTCATTACAGAATTTAAACGGTTTAAGTGAAAAATGTCTCAATTAACTATAAAGCCCATAAGATTATTTTCACATATGAGTGTGCATTTGTGGACTATTTTGATTTATACCCTCAGAAAAAATAAGTAAAAACTGCATAGTTGGATCAAGAAGTTTCGATGTCAGAAGTACGGTAAGAACGAGAATTATTGATCTAAGAGCGAATTTCTTGATCCAAATGCAAGGTGGGCCAAAAGAAGTCACCCTATTGGAAGATGCTCTTATTTTTATAAATAGCCGCCAAAGTCAGATCTGTTTTGACATTTGTGGACTAGACAGATGTAGAATACAAGTGAACAAGCCATGAATCGATACACTCCCCAAGAACGCGGAATAATCGTGTCTATTTTTTTTGCGTAACAATTCGTCTGTGGTGTTGGCGCAGCGCGAATTCCGTCGCAGATTCCCCGGCCGCCCTACACCGACTGCGCAAACACTGCGCCGTTTGGCCACCAACCTTGAAGAGTATGGAACCACACGAGACGTTGCCAAGAGTGGCCGGCACCGGAGCGCCCGTTCGGCCGAGAATATCGCCGCTGCTGCCGAGGATGTCGAGCTGCCGCTGGAAACATCGACTAGACGCCGTGCCTCGCAATTAGCCATCAGCCGGTCGTCTCTAAGGCGAATTTTGGTCAAAGATCTGCGCATGTTCCCGTACAAAGTCCAGTCCGTGCATCAGCTGCTGCCTGTCGTCCGCCGAACGCGGGTAACCTACGCCCAACCCATCCTCAATCTCGAGGACGAAATGGACGATTTTTCAACCAAAATCATAATGAGCGATGAGGCTCATTTCCACCTCAGCGGGTACGTGAACAAGCAAAACTATCGCGTTTGGGGCACCGAAAATCCACGAGTGATGCACGAGGAGCCATTACACCCGCATGGTGCGCTGTTCACGCTGGAGGAGACATCGGGCCATTTTTTTTCGAGAACGCCGCTGGTCAAACGACAACAGTGGACAGAGACGAATTAGGACTGGAGGACATGTGGTTCCAACAGGACGGAGCAACGGCACACACTACGCGAGCCACCACCGACATTCTGAAGGCGGCGTTCCCGGGTCGCCTCATCTCTCGTTCTGGCGATTTGCACTGGCCAGCAAGATTGCCTGACTTAACCGTTCCAGACTTTTTTTGTGGGGTTTTTGAAATCCCGTGTTTACGTAACCAAGCCCGAGGCCTTGGAAGCCCTCAAGGACAACATTCGACATGAGTGCGAGAATCTGCAGCCCGAAGATCTTGCCGAAGTGATGAAAGATGCCATAAAACGAGCCCGTATGGCAATCAATTGTATCGGCACCCATCATTCTTGAGTCAAGAGCTTAACATCCTCAAATCTAATATTCCTCATTCTTTAATCAAGAGCTAGGTAAATTTAATTGCAAGAACTCTCATTCTGGATCTTGTTCGAGATGAGCGACGCGCTATTTTTGGTATTGTTATTGGTTATCGAAATATGAGCATCGATATGTTGTTGGCGGTATACGATGGCGGTTAATTCAAATTTTTCGAAGTCGCAACATCCCGCCCACCGTAAAACGACTCCTAAGTTTTACCTAAAACATCCAAGACTGCTAGCTTTGAAATCGGACGCCTTAGGGTGCCGGTTGATGTCTGAATTTCAGCTAACCTTACATGACCATCCTTTGCTGGATTTAAATCTGTTGGTAGCCAACGCCAATCATTTTCGTCAGTGGAATCCAAGATCTGGCTCACACGATGAGCAACAAATTGCTTATACTGCCGATGGTCTGATTGAATCCATGAGATTACTGTTCTTGAGTCCGACCATAAGGTGGCAGTCTTCACTTCCGTAGCCGCGTTCCCAGCACTGCCGCTTGCAATTCTAGTCTGGGTAATGACAACATTTTCAAAGGAGCGCACCTAGTTTTTCCTGCTACGAAAATAATTTTGACCTCGCCTCCGCATGTTTTACTCCAATATGCTACGGCTGCGAAAGCCTGTTCATTTGCATCCACAAAGATGTTCAACTCTATGCAATCCTTTGACGTCAAAAATTCCGGTGACTTCAATTAGAAGTCTTTTACCCCTTCTAATTGAAGAACCCATTGTTTAAAGCAGGCAAAAATTTTATCAGGAAACAAATCATTACAATGGATTCCTGTGCGCCAAACATCTTGAATCAGAACTTTTCATATACACATATATCATCAGATCTGATAGCATTCCAAAGGGATCATACACGGACATAACACGACTGAGCATCTGATACCCAATACAATGTCTTTATCTACGCAATTCAATTTCAAGGCAAACACAAATTCGTCTCTTTGACTGTCTCAAAACATGCCCAGAATTTTATCTACAGAACTGTTATCCATACTGACTATTTCTTGACTCTGACCGTTTTCATTGGCTTAATCTAACATTTTTTGGACCGCCTTAGAATTAGAAACGAATCCTCTCAGTTCAAAATTTTCCATCTTATGCACCTTTTTTTCAACTCCATGTTATCTTTTTAGTCCCATGTCATAACTATTCGGGAAATGGAATTCGTCTTCCTTCCATAGAAGACCAGTTTCATACGACCCATAAAATCGTTTTGTGGTGTTCTTTAGGATGTTCCTAGCACTGACTACGTTAGATGATTCCAATGGCTCAGTTCCTGACTTTCACCCGAAGTTTTCCGTAGTAAAGTAATCTGCCACAACTTGATGCATTTCTGTTTCAATTTCATTTTCTTACTTACAAGCGTGAAACACCACAGATAATATTGGAGAGCTATCTTTTTGGATCCCAGTTGATCCATACATGCACCACCCTAGTGGTGTCTTTGTCGCAAACAAGTTGCTGTCCAAAAATACGCTCTTAATAGTTGAAACCAAATGGCAATTATTAATGCCAATCAACAGCATTGGATCCGCTTCTAAATTGTGATTTTTTAAGAGCTATAGGAGAGTTTAAAAAAAAAAAACACATAAATTCAGAAAAATGCATGAAATCTTTATTTGAATCGATAGAACGGTCCATATAATTTAATGTTTGAAGATTATTTCATGCAAATGTTGACCGTGACTGCGCCTCAAATGGTCCATCCGCTTAGTCCAATTTTGGCATTCTCTTTCCAACATTTCGGCCGATGTCTCACGAATAAATGCTTCAATGTTGTCTTCCAGTGCGTCAATTGAAGCGGGCTTGTCTGTATAGACATGAGCTTTAACATAGCCCCACAAAAAATAGTCTAAAGGCGTTAAATCGCACGATCTAGGCGGCCAATTGACCGGTCCCGAACTTGAAATAAAATGTTCACCGAACTCGCCTCTCAATAAGTCCATTGTTGTGCGTGCTGTGTGGCATGTGGCACCGTCTTGTTGAAACCACATGTCATGCAAGTCAAGCTCTTGCATTTTGGGCAAAAAAAGTTGGATATCATCTCACGGTGGCGCTCCCATTCACAGTTACGTTACGATTCGCATCATCTTTGAAGAAGTACGGTCCAATGATGCCACCAGCCCATAAACCGCACCAAACTGTGACTTTTTCTGGATGCACTGGTAGCTCTTGCAATGCTTCTGGCTGATATTCACTCCAAAATCGACAATTCTGCTTATTTACGTACCCATTGAGCCAAAAATGAGCTTCGTCGCTGAACACAATTTTTCGGTAAAAAAGTGGATCTTCGGCCAACTTCCAACTTTCACCAAAAATTCTACGTTGCGGGTGGTCGTTCGGCTTCAATTCTTGCACCAACTGTATTTTGAAAGGCCTTTCCTAAATCCTTCTGCAAAATTTTCCACGTTGTTGAGTAACTGAGGCCCAATTGCTGCGAACGGCGACGAATCGATAATTGATGGTCATCATTAACACTGGCCGATACAGCTGCGATATTTTCTTCAGTTCGCACTCTACGTAAGCGTGCTGGTGGTTTAATGTCCAACAATGTAAATTTGGTGCGAAATTTAGTCACAATAGCCCGAATAGCCGCTTCAGTGGGTCGATTAAACTGACCATAAAATGGAAGAAGCGCGCGATGAACTTTCTTAACAGAGCACGCATTTTGATAATAAAATTCAATAATATGCAAGCGTCGTTTGTTTGTAAGACGAGTCATGGTTAAATTATAGACCAAACTGAAGATGTTTGACAGTGAAACAAAAGACAAAACGTGCGTGTGCTGTTTAAACCAGTGTAGCGAAAAAGATAATAGCTAAAAAATCACCATTTATAAATCCTTGAATTGACAAGTTTTTCAATCTTCCGTATTTTTCCTTTAGCTCATCAATATTTATAGACTGTAGTGGTAACTTTAGGTTAGGAACAGTGTTGCCATTATTTTGCAACCATTTTTTACCACCATCACGCGCTCGGATTTGAATATTACATTCAATGGACATAACGTCTGTTGCCCGACTCTCTATCCAGTTTAGAGTAAGTTTATTTTTTGGTTCTTTGAACCCAATCTTCTCAGTTATCAATGACGCAGAGGAACCTTCTTCTAAAAACGCAAATGTTTCAATTACAGTATTATTTGGACCTCTGATCTCTATAGGTACCACTTTGAACAACAGTTTTGACATACGGGGCTGAATTGTAATAACTGAGTCTTCTTGTGATGAGGCATTTTCCTCTTTCGGCTTATCCTCTACATGCAACGATGGATGATGATTTTTCTTGCATCCATTTTTCTGGCATTCGCGTTTTTATTTGCAAGTTTGCACTGTATGCCCTCGCCGAAGACACCCAAAACATAATCGAAACTTTTTTACCATAGCCCATTTATCTTTTATGTCTGCCTTTGAAAATACCTCACACTCATTGAAATAGTGGTCCCCATGACATTGAAAACATTCGATTCTATATTGTTTCTTAGTTTCCACTGCTTTCCTTGACGTTTGCATAACCGATTTTTGCTGACCCTTATACTCTTTTTGTGCCTGTTGCACTCCTGTCGAGCAAACCACTGTTGCCCTTGCAATACTCATTGAAAAATAGCTGAGCCAACTACTAAAGTCTTTTAGATTGGGATTCTGGTATTTTGTTCTGGTTTATTACAAATGATCAGCCTTCTTTACTGTTTTTAGGAAACGAAAACATATTAGAGGATCTCTCCCACCCATTGCATACTTTGGGACACCAGCAATAAAAAGGATATTTTTGGATTCTCACACAAGTGCTAAGAGAGGTATATCTCCATTGAAAAAAATCGGAGAATTGTTTGAGATAGTTCATTTCAAAGCTAAGGAGTGGTACTTTTCGATGGTATCAAAGGTAGTCCAAACAGAAAAATGGATTCTCCGAAAAACGCTCCTAAAAAGGGTCAAAATAGGCACTTTTAGCAATTTTAAGCTCAAACTACTAAAAATCTCGACGTGATGGACCATTTCTGAAAACGCATTCTAGCTTAGCACACGAAAATCATCTAGAATCATTACGAACCCTTCAATATACTGAAAAATGTCAAATTTTGTTGCCTTGTGTTATGAATTCAAAGAGTGCTTTCCTGTATTACTGTATAAGTGTTTGTGAAACAGGCGGGTATTTTCGAGTCATTAGAACTCCCAAATTGTAGTAAATTAGTTAAGAAGTATGAAAGATTACGGAAGTGAACTATGGATATTAAAGAAAAAATGTGTGATATGGAATATCTTTACCAAATTTTCAAATATTTATTCCAGTTGACGAAAAATTGGGGACATGACTTTTCGATAAAATCTTAGGAGAGACAAAAGCACGCTTTTTTATTTCATAGCTATTTTTTTCACAATCGATATTTCATAATCGATAACCATGCCTACTCCACCAGCTAGTTGATGACAGAACCCCAGTTACACTCTAAATAAAAATAACACGCTTTTGTTCCTATGTTTAAAGTAAAATTCATATAAGTGTAATCCCACTTTTATTATTCATTATTTTATTTTCTCTCTGAGCTAACGCAGTTTATCCCATGTCACTCACAACTCGTTAGCTGGGCAAATATTTTTATCGCTTTTGTAACAACTTTTCTTTCAACCACAATTGTTCTTCCCCGTTCTTAGCCCCACTCCGCCCAGTCTCATGTTGGCGACCACATATTTTCCACATTTTCCACATTTTCATTTTCCAACTGCTTTTTATGACCATAATTCTCCAAAGCCATAAAACAAACTGTGTCTTTCGCACTAATGTTCTTCCATTTGAATATTAAGTGCGGCTGATTGAATTAAATGGATTTCTACCTTTGAAAGTACTCATCATAATTGGTCATAAAACTTGTAGCTGATTAATTTTTGAGTTTCGCTTGGCTTATTCAAAATGCAGGCAAGGGAAAAGTTTTTTCTGGAAAACGTTTACACCAAAGTTGACATTCATTAGAGCGCAAAAGTTGTTGCGGAGACAAAAGCGGAAGCTGCTTACTTTGCCATTTTCTTTCATTTCCTCCAACATCATCATCATCGTCAGGAGAAGGAGCAGCAGCAGCATCAGCATCGCCAACTGACAATAGCAACAGGCGCTGAATTAGCAGGAACATGGCGGAAGCTGGGACCAGTGTCCAGCCCGTTGGCTCATCAAAAACTCTTTGAAATGAGTTTTTATTAGTTTTTTTTCCCCTGTCATTTTTTGTTTGCTATCTTTTGCAGTTTCTTTGTGTGCGTGTTAATTAAATTTCAAATGCACAAAAGGACTAACGACACGTTGAGGCGGGAATCGGGCATCGGGCAACAGGACCAGAGGTTGAGAATACAAAACCCATTCTGGCTTTAATTGCATCCATGTGTGTAAATGAAAATGTTTGCCATGTTTTTACCCTCTCACTCTCCATTTTTCAGTTGTGGCATAAACAAAACATCTACAACCACAAAAACAATGAGTAGCCATAGTCGCACAGTGGAATCACAGTGTGAAAAGTTTCACAAAAAAAAACATTTTGTAAATTGAATCAACATTGATAGGAAGGCTTTTGAAAGTATTCTTAAGTCTGCCACCAAACACTTTAACGTGCTGAAACAGACCTGCCAAACAAACCTCTTTCTGAGTGAAGGAACTTCTTATTAATACTTAGAAGTTTGGTTGACTTCTGCAAAATGTCCTACTCCCCAGACTTCCTTTCCATATACCTGGATTACGTGCCTCCCTGTATTCAAGAGATTGCATTTCTAAGAAGCTTAGCTTTACCGAGAAAGTTGTTTGAAAGGTTTCTTCTTGCTTTGGCCTCAATGCTTCTTCTAAGAAAATGCTTTTTAACTGAATGGCGAGAGTAAAAAGGACTCCTCGATATGTAAGCTCCTTTGTAATTTTGAATTCCTCTCTGGATGGTCCTACATAAATCAGGTATTCAGGTTCAACTTCATTTCCCAGATAGTACTTTTCTAGCCGCCCTGCCCTAACCCGATTATGGACTCAAAGTAATTTCTGTTTCTGTTTTGATCATTGGTAAGTTATAGTAACTAAATATTAATTCTGGACCCTGCAATGTAATGTAGATCGTACAAGAGACGTTTCCTTGGCACATATTTAATCCACACAAAAAAACTTTTAGCTTTTTCTTTTCTGCTGCTTTAAATGAACAATCCCCGTAAGGTTGTGCACGCTGTCCATTCCAAATGAAGCTATAATTTATGATACAATAAACATTTGACAGTCCCACTGTGCGCCGTCGTGCAACAACAAGGAGCAACCCGTACCGGGCAAGTGGCGAGTTTAGCGCCAAGATTTTGTCGGACCAACGCCAACTTTCGAACCATAAACTTTATGTCGGTAGATGTCGAGTAAAATGTTGTATTTTTTGGCATTTGTTTTGTTATGGTTTTAATTAAGTTTTAACTGGCGCTAGACCAAAAATTGCTCCACACAAGCTGCAAGTGAGAGCCGCCATAATTTACATGGAGCCGCAGAACAACCTTTCCCCTCGAGAAGATGGCTTTCGGTTTCGCTTGGCCGCCGCCGCCGCTGCTGCTGCTGCTGTTGGTGACAGGCGCCAGAGAAATTGATTAATGTGACTTGCAAATGACGCCGAATGGGGGGCGCAGGGTGAATAGGGGAAAACGGCCTAGAAATGTTGGCTTAGAAACTGCTGCAATTTGTGCCACAAATTGTTGCGCTCAAGTGTCAAGTGCAATTCTCAACGCAATGCAACGCATGGCCTCCTCCTTGCTAATAGCCGCACATCCTTGAACTGTTAAGTTAATAGGATACAAAATAATTAACAGCTTCTTGCAAACAATTTCAATGGCTTCAAGAATGAAAAATGATTTCGGCATTGTGGCGTATTTTACGTGGCAAAACATCATAAATTTTGTCATGTTGCCCTCGTACAAAGTTTCATTATGCGAAAGTGAGTTAAGTTAATGGGTGGGAGGGATGCCTACCGCCCAACAAGTAACGGCCACAAATTATGCACAAGTTAAATATTAAACCTAAACAGAGTAGACGAAAGTTTTAAAGGGCGTTCGAGCACAGTTTTGGTGTACAAGTTACAAGAGTAATTCAGTTGAAGCAAGTCAATCTGAATCGAATGCTGAAAAGAGCATGCAACATGGCTGAAATTTTAAAGAATACAAGGGATATTTCTTATTGCAAAGAGCTTTATAATTCAAGAAATCAATTTCAATAAAATTTGATTTAAAAAGCTGTGTGTTTCTACCTATGCCTTTTCCTTATCAGACGACTCTTCGGGATGTAAATTTATGTTGAAACGCCAAATTTTCAATATGTTCTTAAAGTCAACATAGCCTGAGAGCAGTGGGGGATTGGCATAAAACATTTGCTGCGTTGCTTGTGTGACATTTGTTTGGTTTTCATTTCGGTGTTGCAGGCTCAAAGGTTACCATAGCAATTCCATAGCAGCAGCAGGAGCAGCAAATCTCCTGCCACGTTCTCATCCTGTCAAAGAGGGCGAGAGCGAAGGGCAAAAGCAAAACGGCTGAAGTAGACGAACTGGGTGAATGCGAAATTGAAATATTGCATGAATTGCAGGAATGCACTAAAGGTAGTAACCGCCCACTCGACCCCACAATCCGAAAGCATGGCCAACACTTGAAGTGCAACTATTTAATAAACATAGGTAGGAAGAGTGATACACTACTTTGGCTGCGGCACAAGATTCTTTTGATGTCTTGCTTGAGTGCAATTAATACGCTACACAAAAAGGGGGCACGGTAAAGGAAAATGGAGATGACTCTATGGATGGCTCGGCAATGAAAAAAGTTAAGAAAACTACATAAGTAAAGAAGGTAAACCCGCCGCGGCTTCGTCCCCATACTGCGAGTGTGAAGCGTACACCATTTTTGTTGCTTGGCTAAGCAGCTCATTGAGCTCTCATGATTATGATGCATCCATTAGGTGAGAGAACGACTAAATTGTCAGCATAATTTTTAAATATTCGTTGTTTTTTCCACTTTACGCAATAAAATTTGTCGAATGACACCTTGCTATAGTGGGGGAAAAAAAGGTGTGAGTGTGGCTAACACTCACGGGGCCTTGATGTGAAACATGTTGTATACGATATGATCCGCCTTTCACATTCTTGCGGCTGTGCGTTACTTTATTCTCCATATTCAAAACTCGATACTCAGTAATCGATAATAGTATTTGATACTAAGCTCTCGATATTAAGTACTCGATACTTAGGATTTGATACTCAGTATTACTCGATACCAAGTTCTCGATACTCAGTACTCGATTCTAAGTATTCGATACTAAGTATTCGATATTAAGTACTCGATACTCAGTATTTGATACTCAGCACTCGATTCTAAGTACTCAATACTTATTATTCAATACCAAGCACTCGATAATCAGTACCCGATTCTAAGTACTCGATACTTATTATTCGATACCAAGTACTCGATACTAAGTACTCGATACTCCGACCTCGATTCTCAGTATTCGATACTAAGTATTAGAGACTAAATACTCGGTACTTGGTACTGGATTCTAAATATTTGGGTCTGAGTACTCGATGATAAATTTTAGATACTCAGTATTCTGTGTGTTTGTTTTTGTCTTTGAATTTGTCTTTGTTATTGGGCGTGTTCACCAGCACAAACCAATCATCTAACATAAATCAACAATCACAAATAAAGTGTTTGGCTGCTGGTGAACGGTTTTTGATAGAATTTGCAGCCAACAAAACTATCGATATTTTTTTGGCGGAAGTTTTGAACTTGTGACCGAAAATATAAAAATAATAACATATGAATAACATCAAGTACAAAGAGTTGGATGTGACTGTCGTCAAAAACGCCGATATGGCGAAATTTCGACCTCTTCGGTGGCGACTTGGTTGTTTCTGGTTGTCCCAGGACCAAAGATTGTGCTGCATCGTCTATGCATTGCACTGGGAGCTTATTTAGTGCACATGCTGCAGCAGGATTGGCCGTGTGCCATTGAGGCGATCAATAAGTTCCAGCAGCAACGTATACCAAATGTCAGTGACGATGTGCAGCTCTGGATCATGCTGGAGGTGCTGCAGGCCATACAGGAGGAGGCACAAGTCATACACACCTCGGTGAAGCGAGTCATCTTTTGAGTAGAGCTGGGCGGCGGGTGCCGGTGGCGTGGGAGACATGCGAGACGTATTTAAAGCTGCAAATGGGACGCAGAGAATGGGACGCGGTGGGCGTGGGTGTGGTCACCTGGATTAAGAACATTGGCTACTCCATTGAGGGCTTTTTCGTAAGTCAAAACGGTCACCTACTGATAAGAAGGACTCCCGTTTTGCCAACATCCAAACGCAAAAACAAAGACGATTCCTTGCCCATTTTGTTTTAATTTTCACAAAATTAATTCTTTGTTTATTGCTGTCAGCTGTTTGCTATCGATAACAATCACAAAATCAAATCAATCTAACAAAGAAATACTTTAATGGATATACATCTAACACAATCACGAAAATTAGCAATCATGATGGCACATCACGCCCGTTCACCAGCACAATCTAACAAAATTAGTCGATTTGTGGTCATCGATGGTGAACGCAACCATTGTCTTTGTATTAATTAGTATGTAAGTAACAAGACAATCTGTGGTTACTAGATCTCGTCGTTATTTTCTCTCGAATTGAATTTACTTGGCATCGAGCAATCGACTTAAGTTGCTTAAACGAGTTTGAGTTTTTCTATACCAGATCTAGTAACCGTAAGCATATTTTGTGACTGTCGTCGACCCACCCTTATACCCCTTACAATGTGTTTGACTGACGTATTTTGCTAGGCGATGTCCGCTCATTACGTTAACGGCTCTCCAGGCACGCTAGGTCAACGCATTGCCATGCAGGAGCGACGCTCGATAGACGAAATGCCATGCAGAGAAGCGACATAACCCTCAATCGTTATCGTCACGGCGCATCACCTTACAAAGAGCAACGCTGGGTTGACGCTAATACTGTGACTGACCTCAGACGTACTAGAGGGACGTTATTCAAATTGGATGCAAAATGTTAACGCTTACACGAAAATCGACTCGAAACCCGGAACAGGGCACTATGTCTTTGTTTTTGTGTCTTTATGTTTTTGTTTTTTTTTTTTGTGTTTGTTATTGCGTTTGTTTTTTTTATTGTTTCTTTGTTTGTTTTTTTTTTTGTCTTTGTTTTTGTCTTTGATTTTGTGTCTGATTTTGTCTTTGATTTTGTGTTAGTTTTTGTGTTTGCTTTTGTGTGTTTGTGGCCAGTCAACTGATATTGCACCCCCTCCGCCCAGGTGACGCGTGTGTATACTAATCTCCTTCCTTATAAATTGTTTATTTATTTTTTCTGTATTGCTTTTTTTACTTCTTTATTCTTGTTCAACTTTTTTTTTTGTACATTTTATTTAATTTTTTCTTTTTTAATTTTATTAGTTCAATTACGATTTTATTCCACTTGTTTTGTTCATGTCACATAGAAAAATCGCCTATTTGTCTCGTTAACCATACAAATCGTAATTTTGTTATTGTTACCCGTTTTATTTCTTGTCTCTTTTAGAAATTGTTTAAAATACCGTGGCGTCCAACTTAAATAAAGACTATATAAAAATGGTTCCGTGGGGTTTTCGTTTGTGTATCAACCGATAATTTAAATTTACTTTTCATTTCAAGGACACATACGTCGCCGGTCTAAGAACTTTAAAACTTTGCGATTTCCGAATGTCGGAACACCAACTTTTGCGATTTGGCGATAAAATCAGGAATGCAAACCACTCGAAAATAAATACTGGTTCGGTTCAGTGGTTCACGCAGTTTTTGAACCGCCGTTTCGGTTCATTACATAGTTTTTGGAGCTAACTGAACCGCGGTTTCGGATCGGTTCAGTGGTTCATAGAGGCACATTATGAAATATTATGATGAATGACGTATAAGGTGACTTTGGAATTCCTATAAACCATTTGAATTCTGATTGATTATTGAATTATAACTAATCCTCGACCTTCGACGCTAAAATCACTTTGACTACAATTGAAATTTGGTCGTTAGCCCCATATACATGCAAAAGCACCAGCCCGAAATGATTGTTCTAAAACCCTGAACGGTTCTCTATAAAAACAAACAAAATAAAAAACTTTGGAATTCATAAAGAGCAAAGAAACCCCTTTAAAATGTATTCAAGAGAAATGCTTGGCCAGTTATCTTGGTCTGTAGCGTTGTCTACAGAAGTTTAACAATTGCCATTAAAAACAACAAATACATATATGACATTTGGACACAGCCCCCAACACCATTGCAATAACTTCGGCAGAAGCTGTAGCTTTTAATAGACGCATGTAAACGTAAACATGAAAAATACTTATGATTCCCAAGTCTTTATTTGGCTCAGAGTGGCTTTAAATAGGTAATTGCTAATGGTTTAAAATCTCACTGACGAGTCCAGGATGGTTACGGACGAAACCAAGTCTGTCTGAGTATCGATAATCTGCTTTGTGTCCATATGTTCATATCTTTGTTGTTGATTTCAGATTGATTATAGAATTAAAACCAATCCTTGACCTTAAGACAGTTAATAATTACTTTGACTATTTGAATATCTTTTAAAATCCCAAGAAGAATGTCTAAAATTTGTGATGTCGGATTTGCAGGACTCGTCTATAAGTTCCTAGAGGAATGCCTTTTGAAACATATAGAATAACATGCATCTTACAAACCCTTTTAGAAAAACTCTCCTCACTAAGATTAAATTTAGATGAAGAAGTACCATAAAAAATTGAGAATATTGTCCAGTGGAGGACGAAAATTCAAGAAAAGAAAGCAGATTAATGACAGATATATTAAGAGATCGGCGGGCAATGCAGAGACATGTTACATGTTCTAAAATTTGTGTCAAGTCATCCATAAAGGTTATATCAATCCTGCATCTACCTTGTAGAAGGTCGAACGAAATGTCGTATAAAAATTGTCTTAGGGAAACGATTCCCCAATTATTAAGTATCATTGGCTAAAGGAAAGCGATTCACGTCTTAAAGCTCGTTTCTGAAAGGAAGCCGGTTCGGTTTGCGGTTCGGTTCACCGGCTGGAGTAAGCGGTCCGGTTCGGTCCAGAACCGGCTTGCATCCCTGGATAAAATTGCAAAGTTTTTGCGAATGTGAAAACGGGAGCATGGCTGACAGCTATGAATAACAACTGTTATCAATTATTTGCGAGAGACGAAGCACTGTTTTTGTAGTTGGACCATAATCTTATACAAACACCTAACTAGACTTTCGAATAAGAAAATTAAATCTATCGTAGTTTTGCAAATCAACCGAACACAAATTTTAAGTTATTTCCAGGACACCTCCGTATGTGACTATATTTAAATTTCCCACCTAACATTCGGAAAGTTTACTTTTAGGGGCATTTATGTTAACTCAAAAGTTATTCTGTAAGCACATTAAAAAAGAATACTAGATAGCCGATGTTTGCTTAGAAATACGCGAATATCATCGGCAAACGGTAAACAAATTCCTCTAAACAACATTTGACTAACGTTAAATCAAATGAACTAATATACTAAATTCTAAGAAAAAGATAGCTTGGACCAATTTTGTTAAGCCAGTGGTGGTTAAGGTAGAAATTTCCCAAAACAGTTCAAAATACCGGATCTGTAACTCGCATTTATCAACCATCGCATAACATCTCTGTAACCATTGATTATAATATACTAGAATCTTCGCGGCGCTATCGGAATTAACGAGCACTAAACGATTTTTAAGCCATATCTTCAGATTTTGGGGGTCTGCAAGGAAAGCCAAGTATGAGGAAGTGCTTTACGTGACCTGCTCTACAGGTCATTTCCCAGGTTTTTGAGCTTTTGTGAAATTTTGAGTGATTAAAGTCTTAATCTCTTTCAGATGTACAGAAGCTAAAATGAAATTACGCAATTCAAATTTCTAAACATAAATTATGCGATACGTACAATTTGTTAGTCACTCTCGCTTGCTTCCGGTTTATTTCTGCCAGTTTATTTCGTTCATATGAGTGAAAGAAAAAATGGAAATACATATGCAAAGAAATGTTGTTAGTATATTTCAGTATACAAAAAACTCAGCCAACTGCCGCTCCCTGGCCTGGTGCCAGCTGCTTGTTTAGTTGGCAGGAATTTACAATAGACCAAAAGGCAACAATAAGCAAAAACCAAAAACTATTTGCACTCAACATTGATTCGTGCTGCCGTTGCCTTTGCCTTTGCCTTGTGCCACTTACTTACAGTTCCAGTTCCAGTTCTCCAGTTCTTGCCACTTCTTGGCTGGGCAAATATGAAGGCGCCTGGTGATGTGTTTACAAGTTTGTGAATTGTTGTCATTGTCGTCATCTGCTGGATGTGGGTGCTCAATCTTGGCTGCCATTCAGCCCGCTTTTCATTATCAATGTACCCGTCCCTGCCCGCCACTCCCCCTGCCCGGGTAAACATCAATCAAGCTGCATTATGCAAATATTCGCTCGAATGTTGCAACAAAAGAGCAGCCTGTCAGACATCAGAAAGCATTTGCTATCCATACCCATCCCAGCTTTTGCCCCTTTCTCTCACCCGCTGTCACTTGCATTAGTTGCACAACAAGAAACGGAAAAGAACAACAAAAAGGGCAGCTGCCAATACTTTGCTACCAAGGGATTCTTTGACTCGTTTTTGCCTGAATTAAACGATAACGAGTTTTGGCTTTCAACGCTTTATTTTGATGCTAAAAGCAACTGAAGGGCTGTTGTTGTTGTTGCTGGTGTTGCCTGCCAGCGCCAGAAGAAGCAGCCACCAAAGAAAGTGCAGGCCAACCAACTTTTATTTATGCGTAAAGTTTCGCGGGAAGCAGTAGCAGCAGCCGTAGACGGGTGAGGGAGGAGGAGGAGGAGTGCACTCGGTGCTGAAATTAAAACGTCTCTAGCAATTTCAGCCAACACTTTAAAGGAGATTCAGTCAGTTGTCGACTCCTTCTACACACACAGAAATCCATATTCCAAAAATTCAATTTCTTTCCTTTTCTGAGTTCGGCTTATCCACGTTTTGTGTGTGTGTGTTGGATCCCCGATTCCTTTTCTGCTGACAATAAACAAAGCTGCCCAAAACTTCTTAGAGTTGGTCGGGTTTGGGTCGTGGGTGCGGCAGACTTCAGCTTGACTTGGCTTGCAGTTGGTTTAGCTGGCAACACTTTGTTGGGAACTTTGCATAAACTTTATTTTTGGGAAAACAAACGAAAAAATATTCATGAAAAAAAACTTGCAAATTACTTTTGCGATTCGCGTGCAAAAAGCCAAATTTACCGTGTTCCGTTAATTGCAAACAGTTTGCAATGCATTAAAAGTTAATGGAGAATAAAGTTTGTTTAGCATTTTCATGCGGCCTTTGAGATTCGTGAAATTTATCAACAACTTATTAACTGAGTCCTGCACCGAATCAAACGCAGATTACTCTTGTTTTAAGCCTTAAATATTTTACCCAAATTGTTAGCTTAATGTAATACAAGCTCGATAAACTGAAGTCAAGTTTCGGATCGGAACAAAACCAATAGATTTCAAAGGACTGGTTTAAAGGGTAGGTTAGGTTAAGCTGAGATGGTAGAAGCAATAAAGCCTCTTTAGTGTGACCAAAATTAGGTTCATAGTGATACCATATAACCTTAATTTTTACTTTTAGACAGTAAAGGGAGGGCCATCCCTTCTAAACCAGCGATGTTCCTCCATAGCCCCCAGGGGCCGAGCGTAATCGGCTATTTACACGCACACGGGACGAGCGCATGCCGAAGTCGGACATATGAGTTTAAGCAGAGCTCTCCAGCCGTCGTTGAGGGCATTTCAAAACTGGGCTGTGTCGCTTTAATATCGCACACACTCACTTTTTGTCTTCGCTCTTTTTGAACATCGCTGTTCTAAACCATTTGATTACTATCTCATCGCAACGGGCATACGTGGCTTTAGTGAAAAAGCGAATTGTCGCTCTTAGCCATTGCAACCTAATCTCTATTTCAGAGAGATTAGGTAGGAAATGCTGACCTGGGATTGTGAATCGTGCCCTGCTGAGCACTGGACATTGGAGATGAAGGAGATTCTGCATCAACTGAGCAACAGCTTTTGCAGTAGTCATTATGGTTGATACCAAGACTCGCTCATGTCTGCCTAAAAGACAGTGTCCTGTGATAATTCATAAGAGTAGGGAGACATTCTAGACGCAGTAGTGTTAAAGTTAAAATTTTTTTAAAATTAAGTGAGCCTAGAGACTTCACAAGTGTGAATTGATCTCCTGGTTAAGTTTCCCTTACTTTTAGCTTACAAGATGTACCCCTATTGTGCTCTAATCCGGTAGGAGCTAGGCGGTAGTCCCAAGCCTAGCGAGTCGTGCGGCTACCTCGTTGCCCTTCTTGTTGCTTTATCCAGGCGTATTCTAAAGTGCTGAAGCATCTCATTCAGAGATTTGCAGCACTCAGTAAGTGTTTTTGCATTATTAGTGTTACAGTCAAGGGCCTTTAATGCAGTTTGACGGTCTGAAAATATACAAACGAGGTGTGTTCAAAGGAAGAAGTGAATTTTCGACTATCGATATTTTGTTTTTGTTATATTCGGCCACATATGTTTAGCATATGTTTGCATTAGCAGCCAATTTCGATTAGTAGTTTGTTTTTGGCAACTGAAAAGGCTAGTGCTCTGCGATTTTTGACGAATTTTGAGCAAAAGCAACGTCGCATTAGTATCGCTTAGGAGTTGTTGAATGACGTTAACGACGATTCTTTCTTCGAAAGAATATAAAGACTGCAGACACGCTGAGTGTTTTCATTGGACTATCACTACTGTGGATAGAACCCATCAGTGGGCTTAGTACCGAAAAGTTGCTACCTTACTTGCTCTTCGGTCATGAAACTTGTAATTACCCGCGCACGCTCAAAAATAACACACGATACTGTTTAGCTTTCCGGAATATATTTAGTTTGCTCCGCTCAAAGTCCACGAATAAGCTGAAACTTTATTCATAGGCA
This sequence comes from Lordiphosa collinella, assembly GCA_018904265.1. NCBI lineage: Eukaryota > Metazoa > Arthropoda > Insecta > Diptera > Drosophilidae > Lordiphosa > Lordiphosa collinella. Next base: position 249,228 of record JAEIFV010000243.1, read on the forward strand.
ATCGACTGCCTCGTCGATTGATATGACCCGAGGCACAGTCTTCTACATCCTTCCTTTATTGTTCGGTAGAGAGACTTCACCTTGCCTTGAACTGGTACTTTTCAATTCCGTTTTGTTTCACTTCTGGGGCTTGTTAATGGTTCAACATTTGTTGCATGGTTTAAGGAAACCCAGATAAAACCCAATCAAACCATATATCGTAATCTTCCTTATTGATCCTACCGCTTGACGATATTGCCATCCCTCTCCGTGACCTCATAATCAGTTGTGACATAGTTCGGAGGGAGTTTGTGTGGGGACCACTCTATTTATATTAAGACTCCAGTCTTCCACTTCTATGGTGCTTTCCCTCGTCCCTCTCCTTTGCGGTCAGCTTCCCTCTTTGCGATAGCGAAATCATCTGATGATAGAATCGGATGGCTGTATCTCTACACAGCTGAATCCAAAACCTTTCTGGTGTTTGTTGCTTCTGGTCTTGCTATAAATTCAACAAATGGGAGGCCCACTGATTCGTCTTCCTCGTAGGTCTCTTGCGACATCAAGACATACATTTGCTCACCATAGAACGATACAATTACGCGTCGGACCAGCGCTTCGACGCGATGCATTCGCCTCATGCCCAGATCAGACATTGCGTATACGTTATGCCCGCGCATTCGGGCAGTTGCGAATATAGTTACCCGTGTATCCGCCGCCCTGATCATATCTCCATTTGCTTTAGATGTCATTGCTCCATATTTATTCCAGTGCTTGACAAATTTCAGTTTAAAAAAAAATTTTATCCAATAAATTCTGCTTCGGCGAGAAAAATATTCCGTATGTCTTGACAAGAACGGAGTAAACATCGTTCCCCAATTCATCGTCATATTTCTCCAATGCCACAGGCAATGATAACGGAACTGCTTGGTGATTGCATGCCGCCTAGATGCTGTAATTTGCTCCTCTATTGCCTTGGTATTGTTGGGCACCTCCTGTCCGTTGGGCACAGCCAAGATACAATAATTGGTTCCTTTAATGAACAGCATCAATATATATAAACGAAATGATCTTAACCGTTTTCCACGTTCTTTTCTCAGCTTCGATTTCTCTTTGCTCTCACATAGGAATGATTCTTGTCCTTGTCCTGCCATCTTTCCTGAAAATTAATATTACTTTAATAATCTTGAAGAACCTCTCCGAGCTTTTCGATACCAGAAGAGGTTTTAGGCAGGGTTACACCTTATCGTGTAACTTCTTTAATCTGTTGATGGAGTATATACTGCGCCAGTGCCCAAATGCTAACAGATCGGGCATCATTTTTTATAAAGATGTAATGCTACTTGCATATGCCGATGACATTGACATTATCGGCAAGTCCAAGTCCAGAGATTGAGAAGCAGTCAAAACTCATGGGCTTAGCGGTAAATGAGGAAAAGACAATGTTCCTAGTCTCAGAGCGCAGTGAGCCTACGCATCTTAGACAATGTGTTGCAATAGAAGAGTACAACTTTTACGTTGTAAAGGACTTTGTCTAACTCGGAACGATGATTACCAGCTACAACAGCATCAGTCTGGAGATCCGAAGAAGAATAACTCTTGCAAACCGATGTTACTACGGGCTCAGTAAGGAGTTCAAGAGCAGAGCCCTCACTCGAAAAACGAAAATCGCGCTATACAAGTCGCTCATTATCCCAGCATGGACATTAACAACAGTGGATGAGGAGGCGATCGGCGTGTTCGAGAGAAAAGTTCTACGGAGGATTTATAAACCTGTAAAAGTTGGCGATGAGTTCCGCACCCGTATGAACCACGAACTGTATGAGCTCTATGGGGACACTTATCTAGTCAAACGCATAAAACAACAGCGGCTCCGCTGGCTTGAACATGTTACTCGTATGGATGAAGATGCTCTAGTAAAAAAAAGTGTACAGGCGGAAGGCAAACGAATTAGGTAAAGGAAGAAGTGTAGGACGGTCGAAACTTAGTTAGGAAAAAAGGTGCTGAAAGACATTGAGGCGCTTCAACTGACCAACTGGTACCAGCTCGCACAAGACAGAGGTAAGTGTCGGGCATTAATTGCAGCTGCCGAGACCGTCAAACGGTTGTGATAGAAATATCGGGCCAGTTAAGAAGATGAGAATAATCTTGTCGCAAGTATATATATGTATATTTGTTCCCTTAAATAAAGACTAGGCTCTCTTTATACCTGTAAGGATATTATCCTTCGTTCAACAGACTGTTTGTCAGGTAGCAAGCAAGTTATAGCCCGACCCTTTTGTCTGGTATCTCATAATCATGCTGCTTGAGACCGTCGTCTAGTGTCACTATGCCCGAGACCATTTTTTCGGGTATCATCGGATGGCATATCATGGGTATAAAGGGTATATAGTGTTGGTCCCAGAACGCTTCCTTGAAGGACACCAGCACTTATTGGCGTTGTGTCTGATAGTTCTCCCTCTTGGGTTACCGCAAAGGTACAATAGAGGTGAGAACAGTGATTTGATTATGTACAGCAGGCCATCGAACGGAAACTATAGGTTTAATATAGGTTAAAAAAGTCGGCGTTCCAAGTAACAAAGCACTTTAATAATACTTCATGGAATATTTTTTAACTCAGCGCTTCCCACTCAATATTAACTATTGCCCCCCAGCCCCATACAAAATATTTTATCTCACTTGATCGGGCAATGTCCTGTCTCTCCCCAAAAACGACGAGCTTTAAGTTATCAGCCACTTTGCTTCCCACTCAATTGAGTGCCACTCAAGATGTGTACATAATTTTTATGACAGCCTCAAGCGTTGCGCTAATCATAGCCGATGGCTTTCTATAAGATTCGGGTACTCAACTATCGATAGAAAAACATTTTGTTAAGTTTTGAGGTAACTTCGTTACCAAGTCGTTGCTCATTAGATGTCAGCTGGTGTGGGGGGCTTTGTGAGATTATTTATTAGTGACTCCTTATCGCTTTCCTCCCCCCTGCATGCCGGTTTGCTCTATGTGTGAGTGGGGCGCACTTACACTTAATTGAATCCTGCGGGCAACATTCAAGGGGCTCCTGAGGCATGCGGCATGCCAAAGCGTTTAGAGGGCTTGGCTGTCTCGCCGTGCCCATCGCTATGTCAGTTGTGTTGTTTGGGTTTATGCGCTTGCTCCTGCTCACATCCTGCCGGCGGCGCATCGTCAGCGAGTGCCTCTAATTCAATTAGCAAGTTCAGAGCCAAAGCGGCAAATGGCTCGTTAAACACGCTGTGTTTTTGCAGCACCCCCTCCGCTGGCCCCCTCCGCAGCCGTGCAGCATTCCGCTTTTGCTCCCTCTGTCTCTGATTCGGTAAGCTTTGTCTTCCTGCTTAATGCCACTTCACTTGTGTTTGTTCGTTTTTTAAACATGTTTTATTACATTTTCTACGCTAACTGGCGCCATTTTTATGCAAACGGAAGTTGGCACATTCACACACAAACACACACACACACGCAGACGTTGCTTTGATGTGTCTGTGTGTGTGTGAGTGTGTGTAATGAGTAAAATGTTATAAATTGCCAAAACTTTGCTTTCCCCATCCTTCGACCATTTTTTATGCCCTGTTTGCCTGGCAGATAATGCAGGGCGAATCTTTTACACTTCACCCAGCGGTGGTCAGTGACCAAATGCTCGTCCGTCCACCTCCAGTCCTGGCATAATTATGAGCTATGCATATTACCACCTCGTAGGACTCCATGGCATGCTTGCAAAGGGATTTGTTTCAGCTCATTTAATTTTTGCCCAAATAACTCGTGCAAATTGTTTGCTCACTTTGTTGCCAAAGTGTTCCCCCACGCTGGAAAATGCATGTTTTGATGTGGGTTACGAGGAAATGCAAAAACTGTTCACATAATGTTAACTCGCCTGGAAAATGCTTTGATTTGTGCCTGTGCGTTGTCTAATATTAAATGCTTTAAAGTATGAATCATTTTTAACCAAAGAACTTGCATTACTCACCCATCATTCAGCAACAAATGGCAGGATGTTCTCTCCCAACCCTCCTGCTGCTTATCCACAGTCTCCCTTTTGTCAACTTTGTCCCGACGCTCATCGTTCATTGATAAAAATCGTCATCAGGCCTCATCCTCTTATCCTTCCGATTTATTTTTTTTTTGGCTTTGACTTTGCCTGGCTTACTTTTTATGTTGTTGTTGTTGTTTTTGCCGATGTTATTTATGGCCCGCTTACGCATGCCAGTTCATCAATTTAGGGAGCAAAAAAAGTAGAGTCAAAGTTTGAATTGAAATTAAATAATTCTCACTTAAAAAACTTTTAATTAGTTATTAGAAATGATTTTTTCATTAACTGGAGCACTAACTTCGGACCCTGCCATTGCCACTGCAACGGCCAGCCAGTGGCCAACTGTCAATTGCAAAAAGTTATTCAAGCTTCGATTTCGAGAAAATTTATTAAACGTATTTCGGGCCGAAGGGCAAAAGTCAAAAGTGGAAAATTGAAAATTGTTTTCTGAAAAGCAGGACAAGGCTATTTCATTAGTACATTCCAAAAGTGCTGAGGGCTGCATAGAATGAGGAGGGGTAGTGGGAGTGGGTTGCTCTATATATATAAATGTGACATTTGGCTTTGGCTCGTTGACTTTCTGTGTAAAGACGAGCAAAGTAAATGAAAAGCAACAAGAGAGAATGACTGGAAACCAATCAGCGTGAAAATTGTTGTCGACTAACCGGAGAGCAGAACACGCACAGGGAATGGCACGAGTGTGTGAGGGAAAGTTATTCCTGGGGCATTTGGCGGTCGCTTTTGTTAGAGTTCTTCAAATTGAGTCGCATAATGGCCACCCATGCCAACGGCATGTCATTTACTTGACACGTGGCCATTGTACAATTTCCCTGCAGAAAAACAAACAATTCCAGAGTTTACCTTAAAATATCTGTCTTTGGTTCTGCCAAATTATATTTAATTGAGTGTGGCCATGGAAATTCATTATGAAATGAATTAAGGCCCTCTTCTGGTTTTACCATTTTTATACCCTTGCAGAGGATATTATAAAATTGTGCGGATGTTTGTATCGCATTGAAGGAAGCATCTCCGACCACATAAAGTATATATATTCTTGATCAGCATGACGAGCTGAGTTCATTTAGCCTTGTCCGTCTGTCCGTTTCTATGCTATCGCCTCCGTCAGTTTTAAAGCTATCCTCACCAAACTTTGCACGAATTCTTTTAGTACAAATACACTGCACATTTGTCGGAATCGGCCGGATCGGATGACTATAGCATATACACTCATGGACAATACAATAGGTGTGAAGTTTTTTTTTTAAATATCGATTTAAATCGATATAAACATAATATTTTATAAGGAAGCTATACTTTTTTAATATAATCACTCTGTTTCTGTACGAATTGGGTGAATTCCCGGAATAAATTAGCTTTCTGTGAAAAAATGTGGATTGTTTTATTGGCTGTAAACTCGGCCGGTCAATAAAATAGGTGTATGAAGCAAAACATTAATCTGTAGTTAATACATACAATTATTTGGTTGCAAAAGGTAAGGTATTTAAAAAGTATAACCGGCTATTAGCTGCCAAATACTTAGTTAAATATAAAACAAGACCAAAAATTGTGAAATATTGATTTAACTTAAACATTTATCTTCGTTCACCTATTATTGTAAATAATAAATAAATAAATTGCTTGACACAGCCCCAAAGGGCCAAAGGCCGAGCCCCTCTCAATTCTCTTGGCTTGTGCGCTTCTAATTTTCGTACAAGAGAAAAGGACCTACAGTTTAACGCCGAATCCGAACATCAGTTTGAGAAACATTTCATGGCAAATTACTACAAAGCTGGCGTCGACAGCAGAGAGGGGTGACCGGGTGTTAAGTTTATTCAAAGAAATAACTTTTTATTAGATGTTACGAGGCGGGATCGAACCCACGACCTCTTGCACAGCGGTCGCGCACACTAGCCGCTGAGCCACCCGGCCACACAGCCACACCTATCATTGTGTCCAGCCAAAATTGGCGGATTTAAGGAAATATTTTATTTAGTTGTAAATTAAAGGTTTTGTGAAACTGTTTTTACTTTTTGTTTAAAGACAATTAATATAAGTTTTGAAAAACTTTGATCTGTTGATATTAGAGAAGATATGAATTACAAATAAAATTTTTTAAAAATAAAAAAAAAAGCACACCTATTATTTTGTCCATAAGTGTAGCAGTCTTAGGAACGATCTGTCGAAATACTAATTTTAGTGAGAATAACTTTTTTGTTTTCTATTGAAACGCCTCCAAACTTCGTATTTCTTAGTTTCCAATGCTTTTCCATAATTCCACCAAATTTGGTCCAAGTCGGACTTCTATATAGTAAAGCTGTCATAGAAAAGGAGTCTTACAGCCATGCTCCCATTTTCGCATTCGCAAAAACTTTGCGATTTGATCCGTTAATCGTAAAAGTTGGTGCTCCGACATTCGTAACTCGCAAAGTTTTAACGTTTTTAAACCGGCGTCATCCGAGTCCGTGAAATGAAAAGTAAATGCTAATTATAGGTTGATGCACAAACAGACACCCCACGGAACTATTTTTATTTAGTTCTTTAACATTTTAAGATTATTCTTACGGAGTCTCCTACTCATTTTCCATTAAGAGTATATTTTAACAATTTTTTAATAGAGACACACGAAATTGAGCAAGGGGTTAAACAGCTCACAATAACAACAATTTGCGATTTGGCCGAGGTATATATCGATATATGACTATCGATAGGCGCTATTCAGCTGTTTCTGTTATGTGAAGTGACGCAAAACAAGTTGGAAATGAAACATTATCGATAATAAAAACTGGCGAATTTCGGAGCGCTCTGAATTTAAATCGTACGAATTGGCATAAATCGCAAAATTAAGTGAAAGTTGGAGCATAGCTGTTAGTGAGAAAAACTGTTTTGTTTTTAATGGAAACGTCCTTAAAATCGGCATGTATTTGTTTTATATGCTCTCACACGATTCCACAAAGTTTAGCTGAAATCGGATGACTATTGCATATAGCTGCCATAGGAACGATTGGTCGAAAAACTAGTTCTAGTGAGAAAAACTTTTTTGATTTTAATGGAAACGTTCCTTACGTTGGCTTATATTTATTTTATTTACTTTTACACAATTCTACAAAGTTTTGTCAAAATCGGATGACTATAGCATATAACTGCAGTATAAATGATCGGTTGAAAAGGAAGTTCTAGTGAGAAAAACTTTTTTGTTTTAATTGGGATCCCCTCCGAATTTCGTAATTAACAGTTTTTTATGCTTTTCCATGATTGCACTAAGTTTGGTCGAAATCGAAAACCTATATGGTATAGCTCCCATAGAAAAGTAAGGTCCGAAAAGTAGTCTTATGTAGAAAAACAATTTGCAAGGGTATACAAAACTTCGGCCGAGCCGAAGTTATCTTTCCCCTATTTTTATAATTATAATTAACTTTTTGATCGGATAAATTGATAGTCAGTTATGGCACCGTCATATTCCATTTTGTATGTTCACTTACATTGTCGGACCAGTTATAGGTAAACGACATCATTTTGTGTTAAGCCAATTATTAGATAAATCATTTTCTTAATTGTATCTTTTTAAAAGCAAAGCATACTTTAAAGGGCATTATGCTCAATAATTTAATACAATAAACTATACTTAAAGATTCAATATAATATTTTTATTTATGTTTACTTATTTTTCTTTATTTTTTCTATTTAATTCTTTTTTCATACTTCGATTTAATTTTACCCACCATGAAAATAATTTTAAATATTAATATAAAAAATAAAATTTTTAAAGTAAGGAAAAGGAATGATTATAGAGAACATAAAAAATTATAATATTAAATATCGGAAAAATAATGAAAATTAGTTTTTAATTTTTTTTTTTTATTTTTTTTTTAATCTTTGAGATATGTAACAGCTGAACGTCTTTATAATATCATATAATAGTAAGATAATAACGATTTATATTATAAATGACCCTTCAACCCCTTTACCATTCACCCTTTCGCATTTACTATTCGGTTATTCCCCATGAGGGGACATTTCATACAAAATAAATTTATTTCGATACTTTCTATGACGATCACTACGAACATCCCGAACTGAACTTCATTTAAACTGATTTTTCTTATCTCATTATTACACTGTTATTATTTACCACAACTTACTTAAATTTACTAGTTCAAATAATACTAGTTTTAAACACTTATGTTGTAATTAATACATTTTTTTCTTTTTTTCAGATGAATAAATTTGTCGATGGGACTGTCACTGAAGACCAACGGCGAAACCTCGTTACAAAAAAGCACTTTAAAAAAAATGCGTGAATAAAACAAAAACTCAGAAAATAATTAATAAAATAAGTATTTCAGTTAAATTTACAGCCTTTGCAGTTCTATGTTCAACCAGAAATGAGTACCGTACGCTAAATTGACCCTTTGCGGTTTCAACAATGAAGACGTTTTTTTATAATACTTACACCCAGCGTAACGCAAACAAATTACTTTTTGTAATTAAATTTTTACATTTGATGAAAAGAACATACATAAATTTGGTGCAAAAATAGTTTTTATTAAGAAACCATGGATGACCGCCGCGAATTTTTTGCATGATAATTCTTCATAATTCGCGTTCCATCGAAGGTTTTTCTTGAATTTTTTGAGCACAGGTCACGGTATAAGACAATGACCATAATTTTGCCAAAAGTTTGCAACGCATAGAAATGTTTATTGGTCGAAATCAATGTTGAAGATCGCAAACTTGCAAGGGTAGAAAATCTTCGGTACAGACGTTTTAATTCATAGAATTCTTCCCTTTGTGCCAACTTCCCTCGTAGTAGACTCCCCAATTAGCACTTTGTTAACGCATCAACATATTTGCTACACCTCAAAGTATCCCAAATCACCTACTCAAAGTAAATCAGAATCAAAGCGAACCTTGAACAAAATGGATTTCTTCAATCAATCACAAAATTGATTGGCCCTTTCAACAGCCTCCCACTTCTTCGCCAACCACGTGGCGTATGCGTAATTTTATTTATAGATGACAAAACTTTGCAGCAACAGAAAGAGGCCTTAAAATACACCTACAGCAGCAACAACAAACAAAATAAAGTAAACAAAACACAGTGAGAGAGAGCAAGAGCGCGAGCGGACGCAACAGTGTGTGACCAAGCGAGCAATTGCGCCTGCGTTGCCAACGACGAGTTGTGGAAACTGTTACCAGTATTCTGCTAAGGCTGCTGCTGCCACTTGGCCATGAAGGCCAGTGCTTGAACCACAAATTCAGTTTAGTTTTGGCAGCGAGCGCAGTTCGACGTGCAAGTTTCATGGTGTGTGAGTGCGGGCCGAAAGTTGTAAGACATTTCACGCGAATGTGTTCCCTTAAACAAGAATTCTGAAAATAAAAATAAAAAATAGGTAAACAAGTGACCAAATAATTTGATAAATTTCGTTTAATTGAAAATTCACAAAATGTCATGAAAAGCTGTCGGTGGTGATGCTTAAAAATCAATGAAAGTGAAAGTGAAAACAGAACAAAACCCACGCACAGACACACAAACACACGCATACACACAGCTGCTGCTCACACACGCACATAGAGAAAATTCGTGAGCTAAGCGGAGAGAGCAAGGATTTTTTTTGTTTTTGACGTCATTAATGCGCGAGTGTGAATGGAAGTGTGCGTTGAGGTGTCAAATTTAGCCAATTAGCTTGACAAATGGGCCAACAATTAAAGCCGAGCGACGCAAACAAACCCACAAAAAGTGTTGCATAACCTGCAGGCGCAACTTTTGACTTACATACACCAATGCGCCAGGCCAGGCCAGGGCAGAGCAGAGCAGCCATGCAATGTCCTTGAACGTTTGCATAAACTGTGTGTTGCTACTGTGGTTATGTCGTTGTCAGTCAGGCTCGCCTGGCATTGGCACATTTGTCCCCGCCCGTGTGAGTGCGGTGTGTGTGTTTATCTTTTGGCCGCAAGCATAAACAAAAAATTCTCGGCACGCTAACTTTGCAAAAATCTAAAAAAAAAAAACGACATATGAGTGAGAGAGTGCCACACACTCACACACACACAAAATCAACTACATTTCTAGGTCGGGTCGCATTTTTAGGGTTAAAGGTTGGCTAGGCAGGTTGGTGGCTTTTTGCGTAATTGGGTTGAGTCAAAGTCCTTGAACTAGTGTGCCACATGCGTCACATGAAACCAAATAATCCTCCTGCCCCGTCTTTAAAATGCTGAAACTCTTATCTCTGTTTCAACCTCACTTAAAACTAAATCAAGCATTGGGCTGATGCGGGGCCTGTGAAGGAGGAGGGGGTGCCTCCTTGGTTATTTACGACCACCATTCAAAGCATTCAACCCTTTTTTGGACAACGGGGCACAGGCCATTAACCAAATTGCCTCAAATGTTCAAATATTTTAAATTATTTAAATGCGTAAAAGCGCCAGGGAAAAGAGCAAAACTTCTTTGTGGCCACAAAAGGAAACAAACAAAAATTGGGAAAAGACCTTGGTAACTACCACAGCCACGCCCCCTCTAGCGGCTCATAAATCTTACTTAGCTTAAAATGGAAAAATTTCCCAGAGAAATGTACAATAAAACTAAAGGACAATTTTAATTAATTGAATACTGTTTAAATGAAGAATTGATACGCATTTAATTAATGCGCATTTTAGTTATTTTAATTTTAATTAAACTGCCAATGCTGCGGTGGTATTTTTTTTGTTTATTTTTTCAATCACCCCCGGCAAATAAATTAAATATTTAATCAAGCGGCAAACCCATGAAATTGTTGCCTTTTCTATGGAAAATGCATCGTTAATATTTATATTGCGGCACATAAATTCCATAAGAAACCCGGCAACAATTTATTAATTGCATAAAAATTCCATTTATAAGAGCAGAAGGCGGGCGGAGCAGTGCAAGGAGGGGAGTTGGGAATTTCGGGGTCAAAAATGAAGCGCGTATATTTTCAATATGTATAAGCATTTTTATGCTGACATGAAATGGGGCCAAATAGCTGAGTGGGTGGAGCAACGCAAAATATTCAGGCGAAGCTTAAGCTCTTAAAAACTGCAACCGAGTGCGAAGGAAAAAAGAAAAGTTCGGGACGGTCACGCAAATTCGAAAATTTGGTATGCGCGAGAAGTATGCAATTTCATGGAAAAGAGGATATATTTTAGTCTGCAATTCCAATTTCATTTTCAAATTTCAAATTTTAAACTGCTAGGCACGGTTGAAAGCTTGCAAAGCTTAAAGCGGGAGGTGAGCCTGATTTGATAAATATTCAGAATTGAGTTCTGCATTGTTTGAGGTTGGATGTTTTTCAGCGAAAATTTTTGTTCGTACCTTGGTTCAGTCCATGCATAAACAATATTTTACTAAGAACGAGAAAGAAAAGCTACTTCCAATTGCACGCCTCTTATATTTATATAGGTTGCCATCGCCCACTGTTAAATCCTTGGTTTTAAGGAACTCTTAGATTTAGATGCTTTGTAGTCTCGGGAAGAATGGAACAAATTGATTTTGGGACAGAAGTGGCTAAAACAAAACAAAATAATGACACTTGAACGCCTTTAAAGTACAAAACGAGAGCGTAAGTTAAAGTCGGTCCTGCCCGACTTCGATATACCCGTTACTCAGGGAAATTAATGTTGAATAGCCTTCCCTTATGTTAGTTAATAGAGCAATAACATTAACGAGAACATTTCAACATTAGCAAAATTTGAAATAATCTTGATCTGCGAAGGAACAATAGGAGTCTACATAAACAATTTGGTGGCTTTAGCTCTTCTAGTTTCCGAGATCTAGGTGTTCATACAGACAGATGGGCGGACAGACGGACATGGCTATATCGACTCGGCTGTTGATGCTGATTAAGAATATATGGGCAATTCCACCAAGACCAAAAAATTAAAAGTAGTAGTTTTATCATACTTTCCCAGGGAAACAGTTAAATTAAACTAATGTAAGCCAATTTTACATTTTTTCATAAATCATTTCGAGATTTTTGAACGCACAGCCTCGCAAGCCCCATTTTTCTCATTTTTATAGTTTTTTGCACGTTTTTTCTAAAAATAAAGTTCATTGACTTTTGATATCTAAAATTGTTCTAAAGGTACAAAAAAATAAAAAAAGATGCATAAGAGACCCTAACAAACTATCTGATTGCATTTAACTCTTAAGTTTTTGCTTTTCATGTTTTCCACTCTATCGTTTTTGTTATGAACATTTTGCTTGTTTCAAAGCACATTTTGTGCTAGGTTCATGAACATTTTGGGCTTGTTTCAAGAACGAAATTTTGTGCTAGAAAAAAACAAAAAAATTTATCATGTCGGTCGCTGCCGCCACCCCATCCCAGACTCACCAGGCATTAAATTAAAAACTTTTTTTTTATTATTTTGTCTTTTTATTTTAATGTTTTTAATATTGTTTATATTTTTGCAATATATTTTACAATGCACTTTGGTCCCAAACTCGATTTTTTTCGTCAAAATCAAACAAATAATTACTTTTTTTACCTTCTTTTTCTCTTTTTGAGTTTTCTTGCTTTCACGAAAATTAAAATCTCTCAGGACTTTTATCTTAAAATTTTAAAATATTTAGTTTTTTTCATGAACATCTTTTCTGTTTTCATGACCACTGTTCATTTTTTATGAACGGAAAAAACAGACCAAAATCATGACCATGTATTTTTCTCTGTGCAGTCTCTTCTTGGGAGCTGTAGCAGATAGCGCGTCAGTTTCTTGTCTCTTGTCTTGCAAATAATATAACTTAGAGATTCTGCATCCAGTTGTGTTTCTCCACTTTACCTCTGCGTCTTTCTCTGCTATCACTTCCATCTAGCTGTTTAGTTTATGTATGGATATAGGCCGAGTTCGACTCCGGCCTTAGCCAGACTGTCTGAACCTCTATCTCTTACCATCTCTGAGATTTGTTTGTTCATACGGACAGACAGACAGACAGACGGACGGACGAACAGACGGACATGGCTATATCGACTCGGCTGTGTCTTTTTAAATTTAAAAAGATGCCATCGATTTAAAATCAGAGCAGCAAACCTCAATAATTATTTAGGAGCTCCAGTTTTACCGCAGAACCAACATTTTCCAATGGGTGAAAGTTTTGGTTCGAACCTTGGTTCGACTTGCGTTTTTCCCAATTTAAAAGCAAAACATATTATTTTGTTTAATATTCAAATATAAATCAAAATTTTTCCATATTTATACAACATTTACACTAGGACTGCGCTATGCGTTGATAGCCAACAATCCATTTTGTTTGGAAAATTATTTTGTTTTCCATTTTACTGATTTAAGGTCTGTTCTAGTGAACTTAACACAAATATATTAATCAAATAATAATTTATTTTTGCCATTTCTTTTTATGTAAATATGTGTAAAATGGCTTGACACAGCCCAAAAAGGGCCAAAGCCGAGCTTCTCTCAAACTCTTGGCTTGTGCGCTTCTAATTTTCGCACCAGAAAAAGGAACTCTACAGTTTAGCGCGGAGTCCTAACGGCAGTTTGAGAAGCTTTTGCATTGCTAATTACTACAAAGCTGGCGCCAACAGCACAGAGGGGTGACCGTGTGTAAAGTTTATTCAAAGAAAAAACTTTTCATTAGATGTTCCGAGGCGGGATCGATACCACGATCTGTTGCATAGCGGTCGCGCACACTAGCCGCTGAGCCATACGACCATTTCTTTTTATACTCTGTATATATTGTATATTCTTGTCGATATTAGAGACTCTAAGTGATAGAGCAACAAATTATTGCATATAGGATGGTGTAAACCAGAACCTATATCAAGTTTGTTTCAGTTTTGGGAAAAATACCCCCTCCCCAGTTCAACCGCAAAAAACCGTTTGTTTGCATGTGTGAACGTGTCGGTCTCCGAGACTAAAAACGATGGTCTCAAATTTCCCCACTTCGCCCTGCAAACACAAAAATCTTTCAGAGCCGCAATTTTAAAGCTAGAGTCTCATGACTAAATATATAACAAGAAAGATAGTCGGTCAAGCCCGACTATATCCAGCTCTGTACCTGTGAAGTGCTGCCCATCACTGTTGCGACCGGTGCTGCCCATAATTGTTGGTTTTCCTTATAACTCGAATATCGTTTATCCGATCTTTAAAATTCCTTCGGCGGATTGATAGCGAATCCCGAATACTAAATATATCCAGAAGGTTCGAACCTTTTATCTATAGAACTGTGGGAGATATGACGTTTTTTCGATATTGCGGGGGCGGTAGGGGGCGTGACCAAAATTGAAAATAAACTTGACCTGCCTGCAAGTATTAGAATCATATGTTCTATACATGTCAAACCTCTTTCTCTTAGCATTTCTGAGATCAGTTTGTTCATACGGACAGACGGACGGACTTTTGCACAAACTTAATATACTCTGTGCACCTCTGGTACAGAGTATAACAAGACCCAATATATGTCTGTTTTTAAAAGTCAATAAAATCGGACAAAAAACACCGAATTATACGGGTGCATGTCATAACGCCCAGTGTCATAGCGCCCACGGGCCCGCGGGCGCTATGACACATTTAAAAGTGTCACATCACCCGCACCGAAAATGTCACAGCGCCCGTGGGCCTTATGACATTTTCAACCTGTGTCATAACGCCCTCAATTTCTTAAAACTTGCAAAGTTTATCAAGAATCAATGAAAGTACCGTTAATAAAAGTACAGTTTAATGTGTTATCTCGTTTGCAATCGCGCTTTACATGTTTTTGGCACAATAATATTCTATTTAGTTTGTGATTGATCTCGAAACTAAGTGCACGTGAAATGGAATCTGTTTATGAATATAAAATTGTACCTGGACTTAGAAAAAATTCTAAGTTGCTGCTTCTTATAAACCAGCAACAATTGTTTAAAATTAAAAGTGTTTTGAAGGAAAGTTCGCTTTATATCGCGCGATTTTTATGTAAAAAAATTTTTGCCTGCGGCGCTTCTTACGTTATTCAGCAGTCTATTCTCACAAGAAATTATGCTGGGCGGCTATTTATACCAGGTATTTCTATTATTAGGTTCGGGCGTTAATGCACTTCTCATAGTGTCATAAGGCCCACAAGAAAAATGACATAAAGCCCGCGGGCGATATGACACTTTCAAAAGTGACGCTATGACACTGGGCGTTATGCCATGCACCCGAATTATACATGAAACAACATCGTTAGCTGTGAAAACCAGAATCAGGGAAATTTTCTATTTAGGACCGGAACTCGACTACAGCACCCTTACACATATTAAAAATTATATTAAAAATTTTATTAAAAATGGTATTGTTTTATCTTAATGTCCAATATAATTGATGTTTATCCAAGACTGTTAGGTTAAGATTCAAGTTGACAATATAATCATGGTCTGAGATTTTCTGGTCTCTGTTGATTTTGAAACTGTTTCTTCTCGGTTTCGAGACTATAATCATGGTTTTAGATTAATTTTTTATCAGGGCAGTAAGTTAGAATCTCTTTCAAGGCAATATACGTCTCAGCTATCGCCAATAGCTGGTGAAGGTGACCAGTTGTGTAAAAGCTTTTTAAAGAAATTCGATTTAAATCGATGTTCCTAGGCGGATCTTTAGAACAGTAGCCACAATCACAACCCGCTGCCTCACATTAGGACACCAAGGTACCAATAAGGAACCAGATACAAAGAAAAACTAGAACCTAAGCAGAGCCGGACTCAAAATAAGATTTGCTTTGTTTCCCTAGTTACTACAGAAGATTTAAAAAAGAAGCTTCAATTCAAGGTTCTCAGTCAATTACTCCTTTCTTTTAAAACATTAAAGGAAGATACAGAACTATAAATAATTCAAATCGCTTAAGTTTATATTTAATGTGACTAACCGTTCTATTACATCTTTTTGTTTGTTTAAAATTGAAAGTCACTTGAAATGATTGAGTTAACGTGTAATATCGCAAGAGTGACATAAAATGGAAACTAAAGTGATAATTCCCATTTCGACGATTTAAATTTGGCAACGATTTAAATGAACAGCAGATTTTAGACGATAGTTTTCACTTAAAAATGAAATACCATAATTTTTTCCAATAATTAAACCACGAGATTCAACTTTTGGATTGCAGAACCTACGTATTAAAGTTTTATTGTTTTAGGGTCCATTCAAATGTACTTACATGACAGATTCAAGCGGTAATCGATCCCGTTTCAACAATTTATTCAATAAACATTATATTCTTTTGTTGACATCGCACTAGCTATTGATATTTTAGGTTACATTTTTATACACAGAGAAAACGTTCAGTTTAAATATTTTTCACCTTCCTTGTCTGGAATTCGAACTCACAGCTCACTTACCTGGTTTCGGGAATTTAAGCACATTGCCGGCATCTTACCCCATACGACCATCAAGCACTCGCGCGACTTTGGAAGCAACAAGCAGCAATCAGCGAATAGGATTAAAAACAGGATTCGTGTAGAATTTCTATACGTAGCACTAAGCATTTGAAATCCTTAACCTATATTAAGAAATCCTACATGTCACGTGTGAAAAACAATTTTCCAAATGAAAAATATAACAATGCATACTGACTTTGAGCTACAATTTTCGTTTAGAATTTCAACACGCGCATGTAGATTTTTAATATCCAAACGTAAATGTAGAAGCCCTAAAGCAGGCATGCTCAAAAAAAGCATAGGGCATAGCACTCACCAATACTCTCACAGAAAAGCACATTGAAATTGGGTAAGGCAACAACAAAATCACACAAAAATTGTTGTTGGTCAGTTTGCATGTGCCAATCAAAGAAAAGAATAAACCCGGTTTTTGTTCTACGCGACACACACAGACGAAATCGTTTGCATGTGTGTGGTTTTCTATAGCTCGCGCCCTGCATGTATACGCTCATACACTTCCTATTTTGGGTGCAATTACAAAAACAAAACGAAGCCAAGGAGCCTATGTGTGGTATTCAGATTAGTGTATGAAAAATGAAGGCGTTATTTGGAAATAAGCTGATTTTTCCATGTCATGTAACCTTTGCCTTTTTCCTCGAAGCATTGAAATTGTCCAAATGCCTCGATTACTTTTTTTATTTCTACATTTAGCATGTAGTTGTTCTACATGCCACATTTAACTTTATGTTTTCTACATTTAGCATGTGAAATTTAGCATGGCAAACAACGTTTCGCGGCGTGTAGCTTATTTTGTTTTCTCTGTGTAATGCATTTAAATATTCCTTCCTTCCTTTATATAAACCTTTTTATTTCCAATTCACTAACTAAACATGAAATATTATTTAGTTTTATTTCAATGTCTATTCCGCCATACTGAATCTACACTCAAAGTTTATTCATTCGTGGTGGCCACAACTGGTTTCCATATCGCTTTCACATTACTCAAATGAATAATAAATAATGCCACAACAAAAATGCAAAACAAAATATTTCTGCAGTTTTCTCTAATATAAAAGCCTAAAACGAAAAATAATTTACATAAATTATTGAAACAAAAGCCCAAAATGTACCTCAACCAAATATTTTTGGGAAATTTCAATAAATGCCATAAATAAATTAGACTTAAGCCCCAAATAGCATTAGTCCATGTTGGCTGTTGGGTTTGTTCTACAATCTTTTTTTTTTTGCATGGACAAATTTGATAAATAAATTAAATATGCGAATTTAAATGGCAATCGAAAACAGCAGCAGAGACTAATTGCCAGCACCAATGACAACAGTTTGTGTGTTCGTGCGTGTTTGTGCATTTGTGTCAATGATAACTTATCGCCATTTGTCTGTTTTCGGTGTAATTTAGGTCCGTTCCGAAATCAACAAACGATAACCGACGAAAACTTTAATTTTAACTGTGAAACGAAAAATGTATCGTTAAGTCAATCCAATTTTGGTGCTAATTAATATGCCCTTCTAGGCGTATACGTGATAAATTAATAAAAACTACAAAATCATCCAGAAGAAGCCAGTAAGGGCGCAAAGTCTTGAAAAATGAGTAAGTATTTATGTGCAGTTTGATTTCGCTTACTTGTAAATCGATAAAGAGGCCATAAAATTAGCTAGTGTGTGTCAGATAACCTAACAATTTACTCTGTTATATGGACAGATCGTGTCATGTTGAAGATGTTAAATCGGACCTTAGAACGGAATCGGATTGGGAAAATATAACAATTTGGATTTGTGATGTTCGGGACAAGGTATTCAACAGGCTTGAAAGTGTTTTAAAGCCGATTCAAAAGGGTTTTATTGCCGTGCTAAGGACAATGAATCAGATTTTAGGACCACATTGCTTTGGTTAAAAATTCAAGAGCCAGAGAACCGGTTCAATACCTGTTTTCTCGCTTAAAAGGACGATAAAACGATTGGCAGAATTCTAGATCGATCGAAATAGAATTCATAATGATTCAAAGCTAACATTTTAGGTATATTTTGTTCTTGGAAGTACCTAAATTAGGTATAAAATATTTTAAAGTCGAAAATCGTCCGTTCATATTATTAAAACGAGCACAAACGTTCTCGAATCCACAACAATTCCTACTTAAAGTAAGCAGTACTAAAATTTTTTGGATTGAGTTCAAAATTAACTTACAATGCTAGCCCCAAAAAGTGCAGAACGGAAAGATTTCATAATTTATATGCGAAACTTTACTTAAAATTCACAATTCTAACACTATTTTATGGAGCGAAGGTAGATTCCAGTCCTACAGTAACACCATCTTGGTCTTTATTTAGATATTTCCATCGTTCTTTGGTTCAACACAGAGACATTATTTCACGAACAAATCGGGATTAGCTAGCTATTATGTTTAACCTTTTTTGATTTTTTTGACTCTTGTTTTCTTTCTAAAATGTAAAGGGGTTGACTTTAGAGTTAGCTTGATGAAAGAATATTTTGTATTTATTTTCGTAGTTAATCGGTTTTGACTTAACACAATTACAACCTAAAGTGTAGATTCTCACAGACTTTCCGGAAATTATCGATTTCAATCTAACAAATAGGGGGAAGTTAACTTCGGCTCGGCCGATGTTTTGTATACCCTTGCAGCTTCCATTGAAAACAAATAAGTTCTTCTAACTAAGACCACTTTTTCGGACCTTACTTTTCTGTGAGAGCTATACTATACATTGAAAAGCATTACAAACTGTTAATTACGAAATTTGGAGGCGATCCCATTGAAAACAAAAAAGTTTTTCTCACTAGAACTTCTTTTTCGACCGATCATTCCTACTGCAGTTGTATGCTATAAGTCATCCGATTTTGACAAAACTATGTAGAATTATGTTAAAGCATAACAAATAAATAAATGCCGATTTTTAGGTCATTTCCATGGAAAACAAAAATGTTTTTCTAACTAAGACTACTTTTCAGGCTAAACTTTTCTATGATAGCTATACTAAATAGATGTCCGATTTCGACCAAACTTAGTGGGATTGTGGGAAAGCATAGCAAACTGAGAAATACGAAGTTTGGAAGCGTTTCCATTGAAAACAAAAAAGTTTTTTCACTAAAAATAGTTTTTCGACCGATCGTTCCTATGGCAGCTATATGCCATAGTCATCCGATACGGCCGGTTCCGACAAATGTGCAGCGTATTTGTACCAAAAGACTTCGTGCAAAGTTTGGTGAGGATAGCTTTCAAACTGACGGAGGAGATAGCATAGAAACAGACAGACAGTCAGTCAGACGAACGGACGGACAGGGCTATATCAACTCAGCTCGTCGTGCTGTTCAAGAGCATATATACTTAGTGTGGTCGGAGATGCTTCCTTCAATGCGTTACGAACATCCGGAGACTTCATATATCCAACCCACACACAAAATTTCCAGTTTATAGTTTAAGTAAATTTTGAAATTCGATTAACGTCTAAAACTCACATTGTAAGCCTTCTGACTACTTTTCTAATCAAAAGGTACGTTCAATGGCCCTTGCTACACCAAGCCGAAGCCTGTTTCGCGCGAACTCCTGGCAAAATAGCAGCCCTCCTCCCGACCAACCAACCGAGAGGCACAGCCGCAACGAGCGACACGAAAGCCGGATCGAAAAGTACAAAATATTGTTAAGTACGGGCCAAATGAGTTAAGATAGAGGTTTTTAAAGCAGGAAGAGACAGTTCCGAAGAGGACGCGAAACGGATTATGCAAGGCATAGTTAGTAGAACAATGCTTCAGAGATAAGGCGACAAAGTTATGGGACAGTCTACAAGGAACTCCGATGAGTCGATTTCGCCATTAATTAGTCTATGTATGAAGATTACACCAAGCATAACTCTACGGTTAAATAAGGATGGAAGATTAATTAAAAAAGTCTACTAGAGTAAGATGGTAAACGGACCTCAGGATTCCAGTTCAAGCCAAGAAGAGAAATCAATACGAATTGCTTTTGCACAGATTCTATTCTATCCTGATGGGTCGAATATTGCGGAGACCACATACATGAACCATACTCAAGTGTAGGACGGACAAGAGAAGTGTAAAGAATCTTGGTAGTATAGGGATCGTCAAATTCTTTTGACCACCGCTTAATAAACCCAAGAACACTTCTGGCCTTATTAACAGTAGCAGTTCCATGAGAGTTAAATTTAAGTTGATGGTCAAGAATAACCCCAAGATCGTTTACTTCATTTAGGCGCTGCAATGCCACATTATCAAGCATGTAAGTGACTAATTGTGGTAAGCTTCTGTAAAATGTCATAACCTTACACTTCAAACTGTTAAGGTTAAGAAGATTATCTTGACACCAAGAGTGAAATGCATCCAAGTCTGCTTGCAAATTATAGCAGGAAACCAAATCATTGTATGTTAAACAAATTTTCACATCATCGGCGTATATAAGCACCCGAGAGTGAGCCAAGACTGAAGGAAGATCATTGATAAAGATAGTAAAAAGCAATGGGCCCAAGTGACTTCCTTGGGGAACCCCAGAAGTAACCTGGATGCACTTAAAATATGAATTACGAAATAGAACTTTTTGGGTTCTACTACTTAGGTAATCAGAAATCCAACTGAGGAGGTTAGTTGGAAGCCGATTAAACTCAGTTTGTGAAGCAGCAAGATGTGATTAACAGAATCAAAGGTGAGGACCTGAATCATTTTTCTAGAAGTTCAATTGGATGGTTCGAATCTGGGAGAATGTCCAACTTCATAGTACCAGGCTACACAGCAAATTTTAAGTTCTTAGCTTAAATAACCTCTGAGATATTTTTTGAAAAGCTTTGAAACCGATTCTGAACCAGCAAAATATTCAACTCCACATATTCAACCTAAAGACCAAATATCAAGTTCGTAGCTTAAATAACTTCTGAGTTATGGCTCTGAACCACTTTTGAACCGGTTCAAAGACGGTTTTGAGCCATTAAAATATCCAACTCCATAATACCACCTAATATTACCAGATTTCAAGTTTGATTCATAAAAAGCTTCTGGGAAATGCCTCTGTACCACTTTTGAACCGGTTCCATATTTGAACCGGTAAAAAACCGGTTCTGAACCAGTTAAATATTCAACTACATAGTTAATTCAACCTAACTAAACTAAAATTCAATGTTCTTTGCTTAAACAGCTTTTGAGATATGCCTCCGAACTACATTTAAGCCGGTTCGAAAACGGTTCTGAACCTATTTAATATCCAACTCCATATTACTGACCTACATGCCAAATTTCAAGTTCGATTTATGAATAACTTCTGAGAAATGGCTCTGAACCACTTTTCAACCGTTTTTAACCGCTTTTAAAACAGTTCACAGACATGACACATAGCCTATGACCTTTTAATGATCGAGATGAACATAGTGTGAAAATTTTGCGAATATATAAGGAACAAACATCCATACAAACACTCATACATACAAACATACATAATTTCACTTTTATATTTATGTATAGATTATTGTGCATGGACGAAGGATAAATAGCGTCAGAACCAGAAAAAGACTTCTAAGAATCTTCCCTTACCAACTTACAAGACGACGACTCTGAACCGGCTTTAACACTCTAGTAACAAACCAACAAAGGCTCATGTTATACCTCACCTCAATCAAATCACAAACTGTAAAATACGAATTTAAACTTTTTCACTAAATCGTAAGTTGCTATTACAAAGTAACATAAAAGATTCAAAGTTTAATATTTGACTATTTTCTTCTCTATTTAGAAAAATAAAGTAGATAGTACCTACTAGGTACCCATCCTTTCCACTGCAGCCGCACCACTTAAGTCATTTCATTTCTCACATCAGCATGTAAACCACTTTAGGTAATTGCTTTGTTGTACAGCACCTTACATTCTCTTCTATGTCACCGTCACCCACTCCGATCACAGCTCACAACTCAATTAGCAGCCAACAATTTTTGCTAAATTTACCAAAAAAGCATTGTAATTCAATTTTCTTGAACGTTGCAAACGAATGCCAGTGGAGTCAGAGTAGACCACACCAGCTAAGCGCATTAAACTTAAATACTTGACAGGCAACACGCAGAGAAGAATGGGAGAAGAGCAAAAGCAAAGTAACAGGGAGCCACAGGGCAGGCCAGAACAAAACAAAAACCAAACAAAAGCCGAAAATGTGGCAAGACTATGGGCAAAAGAGTACCGACCGGATTTGCCTGTCAGTTGGGCCAGCTTTTGCCTGTCAGTTGGGTGTCCATTGATACGCCCGTCGGCTGGCCAATGTTTATTGCATATCAATTAAGAGCAAAACCAAAAACTTGAAATGGCCAACCGAGCCTCAATTTATGGTCCAGGTGCCCTGGGCAACAGCTGCAGGCCAATCCGCAATTCCGGGACTCTGACCGCAAAACGTGCTGAACTTTTGCAGAAAACTTCTGCAGGATTCAGGGATGCGCGCTCGCGTATGTGTGTGTGTGTGCTGGAAGGCTTGGGCCTTCTGCCTGCCTGTCAAAATCAACTTGAGCGTGCCATAATTTCCACGCCAAATGAGTTCAAGTAGAACAGCCGCATCCTTGCCAGCTCATTTCTTTTTCCCAGCTCTTCAGTTGCCCTCGGGCTGACTCGCACGTGTGCGCAATTAAAAATGCAGCTTGCGGTTGTCCTCCCTCCCAACTGTAGCTCTCTTCTGTTGCTCCACTGACACAAAAAGCAAAAAGAGACTTGAAAATGTAGCGCACTCATTTGGCCGCCTTTTCAGTTCAATTTGTTGTTTGTCCCTTTTGCAGTAATTAAATTAATGCAGGCGTATACGTAATTTTAATTTCACTTTCCCCATCCCAAAAAAAAGAACAGAAAACAAATCACCACACAAAGTGCAACAACAAACAGAAACTGAAGCATTCACCATCCAAATCCCTGACCTGATTTAGCTGTTCTTCTCCTCCTCCTAACTGGCAGCTGCCTTTGCAGTATTTTTGTAGCATTGGCTTTTGCTTTCCGTTTAGCTACCTCCACTCCACCCTCCGCTGGACCGCTAGTCTGCTGTTTACTTTTTATGCCAACTTTCCATTTTTATTTCCTCCAAAAAAAGAAAAACAGTACAAAATGTCGCCCTTCTGTCTGCCAGCTGAAAAGCCAGTAAGCAGCCAGAGTTGTCCTCCTCCTTGACTCTTCCGTTCCACTTGCAAATATTGCATTAGAACGTTTCATTGCTCGGTAGAGCACTGGGAACGTGCCCAAGCTGTGCTGGAGCCAGAGCCCGTCCAGCCAATTGCCAAGTGAAATCTATTTTTAACAATTTGCAACCTCGAGAAGTTGCTGCGACGTCATGTGCCTGCTATTTGGGTCGAAACAGAAGAAACTAGCACTTAGTTAAAGAGACTGGCTATGGAACATCTTAGGATAAGTTTGTCGGCAAGTTTCCTGAAATAAAATAAGAATGTTGTTAAAATTTATAGGCTTCCTTGTACTCGGTCAGCCGTTCACAGCAGAATAAGTCTACCTGTTGGGTTCATAAAATGATTTAACATAATATTAGGTCATCCATCGAAATTAGCCATCCATCCATCTAGTTGTCCCGGCACGCTTCGATTTGTCCAAAATAGATTTGGTCAAGTGATGGGTAAAGCTTGTCCTATTTTTCAAAGTGAGTCAACTCACTCAAATTACTCAGATGCTCAGTTGTTGAGTTGTTCAGTTGCTCAGTTGTTTAGCTGCTCAGTTTTCAGCTGCTCATCCCTAGGGCATTGTGATGATTAGCGATCATTCGGACTGGCTTTAATCCTTCGTTGCTGTTTAAAATGGTTGTGATTAAAGATTTTTAATGAAAAATCGGTTGAGACTGCCACACCAGCAAAATACAGCGGAAAAACCAAACTGAGTGAACAAGTCAGTGAGCAACTCACTGAACAATTCACAGAGCAAATTAAACTGAACAAGACCGACTGAACAACTCTCACTGAACAACTCACAGAGCCAGAGAGACTGAACAAGAGCGACTGAACAAGTCTTACTGAACAAAAATTAACAATTAAAGAAGATCATGTTCATTTGTTCAGTGGACCCCCAACATAAATTTGATCGAAAATTAGCTATCGTTAACAGATGACGTTTATCTAAAGAAAAGAAAAGAACAATTATTGTATTCAACTTAAGACTGCATGATACGCAACATTTTCTGTGTTGAGCTCTGGAGGGTACGTAAAAGTATAGCAAGACCTTATCTGATTTTTGCCGCTCATTTTCGGCTTTCCCAAGTTTCACTGGGAACTGAATACGTTTGAGCTGGAACTGAAAATCAATAGAATTTATGGATTTAGGCATTCTCTCCCTTAAACGGCCATTACAAAGTTCTTGCCACTGTCAAATTGTTCATTACCTAAGGAAAAGGATATACCATATGTGCAATTTAATTTACGACCTTTATTTTCAACACTTATTTTCTTGTAAGCTGGTTGTAAACTGGTAATAAGTACTACGAAGAAAACATTAACTTGTGCGGTATTAATATTTTGTTAACCAAAAAATATTATTTTATATTGTTCACTTAGAAAATAGTTATATGTGCAAAATGCTTTGTAATTTAAAAATTATTTAATCAGGAACATGAATTCAGGATATTGAGAACTCTTAATATCTAATGGAGCCGCCTTTATTATTTTGAAGCTTTTGCAGCCTGCGAGGCATAGATCCTATTAAGTTTTTAAGCGTTGATAACTCAATCTTGGCACATTCTGAGACGATGGCTTCCTTTAACTCCTTCAAGCTATCATACTGCTTTGAACAGTCATAAACTTTTGCCGCAAGAATGCCCCATAGATCCTTAGTAGGAGTTAAGTCCGGACTCATTGCCGGCCACTTCATCAGCGGTATATTGTGGGTCTCAAAATAACACATTGTACTCCGGGCATTGTGAATCGGAGCATTGTCCTGCTGAAAGGTCCATACATCACCATGAAAATTCCAGCAAATAGAGCTTGTTCAATATTCACCAACTCTATATATGCTTGAGCCTTCATCAGGCCGGTTACGAAGCAGCCCATATCATAAGCGATCCACCTCCATGGTTCCGTTTGTAGCAAGTTGCCCGTGGATGACGCGGATCACAGTGTTTCAATGGGGCAGTGTATGGTGTGTAGTGTATGTCAAGCGTAAGCGACCGCCCGTTACTTCATTCTCTGCTCCCGAATACTGCAGCCCCGATTAAATGCCTTCAGCTGCAGTTCCCCTTAATGGTGGTTGTTGTCGCCCAGCGTCTGCGTTTCTGCCAGGTGATTGGGCGCCATAGTTTGCAAGCTTGACCGCTCTGCGGTACTCCTTGACAGTGCTGTTGCTGTCCAGGTAATGATAGGGGCCTGTTCCCCAGTTTGGCTACTGAGGTTTAGCCCGTCTTGAGCTTCAGGGACGTTGACGATTGGCGCGTCCTGATGACTTGCTGACTCTGTCAAGTGGGCTCTGGTTGTTGAGCCGGTTCGCACGTCCACTTGATTCGTCCTCCGGCTTGCTGTTCTCTGCAGGACTATAGATCTTGTGTTGAAGTTAATTGGCAAATGGCAGGTGGAATACATATTAAACCACAGAAAGTATCTATCGGAATTAAATCAGTTCCGATTTACAAAAGTTCAATAAAGAATTCTTCTGCAGTTCTATCCTGTTGCGATTTATTTCCGGGGTGTTTTTTAGTGCTGAATGTGCCGTTCTTCCGTCTTTCAACAGTGTTGTAGCAGTTCCGCTAGATGTAAGACCTAAAGTAATGTTTAATTCGTTAATTGACTAGAACAGGGACCTGGGCTCAAAAAACTCCAAAAGTAATTTCATCAAAAGACCGAAAGCTATGAAGAATTATCTTGCAAAAAATTTGCGGCGGACCTCCATGGTCTCTTTTTAAATGAATTTTGAAATTCACTATTTTTGCACCAAATTTTTGCATGTGTTTTTTGGTAAATATCAAATGCGCGCCTTGAAGTTCATAACAGATCCAAAAGGTGTAAAGTTTTCCTTAATTTCGCCCTCAAATCAAGCAAACTTTCGTCTTACTCATGTGCTAAGAATATTTTCAAAATATTTATTTGCAAAAACAAGCAGAATTCGAAAAGCATTTGTGATCAAGAATATTTTATATGGGCAAAAACGCAAATTTCAAAATTCATTTACAAGAAGACCATGGTCGACCGCCAATTGATTTCTGCACGTAAATTCTTTATAATTCGCGGTCCATCGACGATATTTTTTTAAAAATTTTCGAATATATGGATGGAAAGTAAACCTTTACCAAAATCGTTTTGGTTTTCCTTTTGGCGGTATTGGATGTGGAGTCTGCAGATGCTTGAGTTCCTCCTGCATATCTTTTGCTGTCTGTTTTGCGATCGACGCATTTAGAAACCCATCCTTTTTAAATCTTGTGTCGAGAATAGTGGCCATCATGGTGATTGTTCGCGTTTCATACAGAAATAGCCGAGACGATAGTTTTTATAAATTAAAGTGCACAACTTTGTATGAAAAGTAAGAAGAATATCTGTGGCTACTAGATCATGTCGTCTCTTTTTGACAAATTGAATCCACTTGGCATTGAGCAATCGGTTTCAAGTGCTCAAGCAGTTCCGATTTTCCTCAAACCTGATCTAGTAACCGACGATATGCTTGTCACCTTCCATATAAAATTGTTAAGTTTAAACTATAAGTGCCACCGTTTACACTAAAACCGACTCGGAATTCAGAACAGTGCCGATAGTTACTTTCCTATCCCCAGAAATAGAACTAATTGCATCATAAAATGGGGACTGTATTTTGGTAAGTTCTATAATTGTGACTATCTCGTCTGCAGAAAATGGCTGCTGAAAAGCGTAGAGAAGAATGAAAACATGGTCGATAGTGGAGAGCAACAATCGATGTTTTTGGAAAGTACGAAACTATCGATGTATCGATAGTACCATCGATCATTTTTTTCAGCTCTAGCATATGTTGAAATATAGAAAAACGTAGTGTGTGTACTTATGAAGTATGCGAATACGTAGAACAAATATGAATTATAACCAAACGAACTTTTTAGAAATGCGTATTGAAGTAAGCTTACGTTTTTTGACTGGATACGCATTGAAGCATTGACGCATTTGAAGCAATACGTATGCGTATTCGTTTTTGGCACGGCTTGCAGTTCTCTGGTGAGAACTCAAAGCGGAGGCTAACAACAGAGTTTGCTGGAAGAGAGGAGTGGTTGCTGCATTATTGTCCACTCGGGATTGGAACTAGAAGAAGAAGTTGCTTGTGAAAAAATATTTCTTTATCTTTTGTTTGGCTTACTTAACACAAAATAATGTTGGTTTGCCTATAACTGGTCCGACAATGTATGACTATCAATGTCTACGTTCAAATAGAAAATTATAAAAAGAAATAAAGTTTGCAGTTTTTGAAGGGCATCAATCATTGTGGAGAGACTGGTTTGCCTCCCCAATTGGCCAAATTAAAACCAACCAAATGAAATTAACACGGCGCGCAAATAATTTAACAAACTTGTTTAATTGAGTTATCGTATGCAAGTGTCGCTCGCCTGCACTTTACAAATGTTCTTATGCGACCAAAGCGTCGCTGGCGACTGCGCTGCTGCGAGTGAGCTTAAGAAAGCGACTGCGCAGCTGCAATGTCTAAATATAGAACAGGCGAGGTGGCAAATGGCCATTGATTTGATTGACATATAAATTGGCAAAGTCTTAGAACTTTACATGGGCGGCAAAGCGCAGGGGTTCTGGCCCAAACAATCATGATAAATTTGGTTTGTATAAACATAGAAAGAGTCAACTTTCGTGTGTAAATTTATGCTCACACTTTCCTACCCATTTCATGAAATGATCTATAATCAACATTAAATTTAGATATCAAATACCTCTGAATATTTTTTTGTCCCGTAAAACTAGTAAATTTATTTATTATGAAAGCTTTAGAGCATGTCAGAGTTTACCTTTTCAAAAAGTTAATTTTCGCTTGTGTTCAAGTTTTTGTTTACTTTGTTTTCTGCTTAGCCGAGTGCAAGATCAGCCAACTTTCATACCCAGAATCAAGAGAAGTAGCAGGAGCCGAGCTGGGCCATAAACATAAACTTGCATTATGGCCAAGCAAATAAAACTGCAGCCAAATGACACGTACAACTGCCACAGCTGGGGCAGCTGGCAAGGGATGCGGCACTGGCACATTCTGTGCGATTTACTGCGACTTTGCTTTCAGTTTTTATTTTGTTTTATTCTCGCTGCCTTTTCAGGCCATCGATTTTGCTAGTCGACATTTTTCCTTGTTTTTAACATTTGAAAAATGAAAAAGAAAACTGTGTCAATGAAATTGTTTTTGCTCTCCTTTTCTTCTGCATTGTCAACACTTTTTTAAAGCCCTGCCAGCTGATGATAATTTGTGGCTGCCAAGTGTAAGGAAAAGCATTTAAGGGAGGCCAAGTGGGAACAATGCCTTGCTCTTATGTTAGCCAAAATGGAAATGTACTTAATATGCAATTGGAGGGGAGAATAAAATGAGAAAAAAAGCCCATTTATTTGTTATGAAACAACAGAAGCTGGATGGTGGATCTGGGGTGTTGGGTTTGATTAAAAGAAGCGAACATAAACGTGCGCTATTTCAGAGAAGAAATTTGACTCATGAGTGCTTATGCTATATTACTTAATTGTTTGTAGAACCATTATATAAATGCGCTATTTTAGTTTGTATTTATCGAAACTCTAGAAAAGTAGAACAGATGCTTCATTTGGAATGTAGTTTATATACCCGTCGAAATGATACCACTGCAGCTCCTAATGAAATTATAAAAAATTGGATTTATTAATTACACTAGGCAACAAGATCCAGTATATTGAAAGATTGATGGTGTTTCAAGTTGACATTCGTTTGCGGAACACGAATCTGTTTACGAAAATGGTCCATTACGACTAGATTTTTGATAATTTGAGCTTAAAGTTGCATATAATATTGTCTTAACATACTTTAATAGCGATCTCAATGCGCCTAAGATTATAAACGTTATGAATACACAAGCAGGTTAATACGTGGAAAGATTGAGAAGTCACCCCATCACACTTGCAGGAGACTGTTGCGTTAACGAAAAAAAGCCAGAAGCAGAGTCAGCCGACGCCTCAAGAAGATTTTCCCTAGAGAACTTCCAAACTGACAAATACCCTAGCAACCACCCCACACACTAGACAGAACCATTACACTAACCATATTTTATATCATCACAAATCAACTTTCCCATAATCAGACCCAAAAGACTTGTCAAACTTACACAAAGTAAGTTAAAATAAATATGTACACTTCAATGTAAAGAAAGTTGCTAATGAAGGTGACAGAAAATTAAGATAATTATACAAAATTAAATTTAAAAAATTACGAATGTGGGTTTAACGACCTGTTTTGATTTTAGTCAAAGTGAATGTTAGCAGGCTCAAGGTTTAGGTTTGATTATAGTTCAATAGTCAACCAGAAAATTCAACAGAGAATACATTTAAACATAAACAGTAGCTGTGGCTGTGTAGACGGCCGTTTCGGCTGCCGCCATGGCAAAGCCTTCGTCAGTACAGTTGCTGTCACACCAACAAGCCATTTGCAAATCCTATTTATATGACCCAGTTGGCGAATAAATAGTTAAGAATTCCAAGTGCACAAATTTGCACGAACTTTCAACTAGCTTTTAAGCTAGAATTCCAAGTGCACAACTTGCACGAACTTTCAACTAGCTTTAAGCTCCGCTGCAGTATGAATGATCGGTCGAAAAAGAAGTTCTAGTGAGAAAAACTTTCAAGTTTTAAATGGGATCGCCTCCAAATTTCGTAATTAACAGTGTATTATGCTTTTCCATGATTTCACCAAATTTGGTCGAAATCAGACATCTATATAGTATAGATCCCATATAAAATTAAGGTCCAAAAAGTAGTCTTAGAAAAACTTTTTTGTTTTCAATGGAAGCTGCAAGGGTATACAAAACTTCGGCCGAGCCGAAGTTAACTTTCCCCTATTTTTTGTTTTGAATGGAATCGCCTTCAAAAATTAACATGTTAGTTTCTTATGCTTTTCCAAGATTCCACTAAAATTGTTCAAAATCGGAAATCTATATAGTATAGCTCCCATAGAAAAGTAACGTCCGAAAAGTAGTATTATTTAGAAAAACAAACTGCAAGGGTTTACAAAACTTCGGCTGAGCCGAAGTTAACTTCACTTAACTTAACTTTAACTTAACTTAACTTTCCCCTATTTTTTATTATCGCGGACAGAATGGGCTAAGTCAACTCAGCTCGTCATGCTGATCAAGAATATATTTTCTTTATGTGGTCGGAGATGCTTGCTTCTATGCGTTACAAACATCCGGACAATTTTATAATACCCTCTTCAGGGGTATACAAATCTTTAAGATCTAGTAAACGTTAGCTTAATTTGTAAGTTGAGTTCTACTCTAGCACTGGATTTATCAAGAAATATTATCTATTTGACCTAGAGAAATGACGTAGGATTAGAGATCTTCTTGAATGATAGCAGTCAGATTTAGACTAGCATCTATACACTAAGAAAAAAAACTGCGGTCCAAAATGCAGCCCAAGCGGATTCCTTTTTAAAGCATTTCACGGCAAAATACCAGCTCTGGTCACACTACATTACAACAAACAAGAGCGTCCGTTCAAAAAGCGAATAGTTGTCGATGAACAATTGGTGTTCTGGTGTTGGTTTCGCACTTATGATGCTTTGAAATTCCCAAGCAGCTATAGCAATGCTGGCATGAGGAAATCTCTGCTTATGCCTCCTGTAAACCTCCTGTTCAGTTGACACGCCTCCTTTGTGTTGTTGTATTTGACTATTAATGTTATGTGAAAACATAACATGGCCTTTAGCTGGCTAAAACTTGCTAGTTTGAATATAATAAATGTCTTAAAATCAGTAACATACGGGGTGCCAGAAATCTCTAGAGATTTTGCCGTCGGTAGGTTTGCAAATCTCTCAAAAAATCCGTCGTTGTCACAGAAATTGGCGAGAATTCGTTTTCTTTTTCGAAGGTCGAGTTAAAAAGTGTGTGCATAATGGTCCAACTACAAATTCGATTTGGTTGCTTTGGTGGTTTTTTCAAAAGCTCCTAACAAAATACGAGAGGATTGAAACCAACCCAAAGAGATTTCTGTGGCACCGAAGAATTGGTTTTCGGTTGGAAAGTAATTGGAAGAGGTTCCTCTGTCACCCCCGATAGTATTTATAACCAAAATGTTCACAAAAATTTCCAAAAGTGTTCGAAAATTGAACACAATGTGTTACCGAAAAAAGTCAGCGATGTTCCCAAAATAAGACCGAGATGTTCCAACATTGTTTCCAAAATTTGGCCAAAAACAGTGGTCTTAAAACTTTACCAAAATGTTTCTAAAAGAAGCCCGAAAATTTTTAAAATAACCACAAAATGTTCCCCAGTTGAGCCCAAAATGGTATTAACGCAACACCTAAACGTTAATAGAAGTTTCAACAACGGGTCTTAAAATAGCGTTCATGAAATGACACTTTTTCTGAGTCTACCGACCGTTCGAAGTCAAGTTACTTTCGTTCAAATGGACTATTTCCGTAATACCTAGTAATC
Organism: Lordiphosa collinella; assembly: GCA_018904265.1. Taxonomy (NCBI): domain Eukaryota; kingdom Metazoa; phylum Arthropoda; class Insecta; order Diptera; family Drosophilidae; genus Lordiphosa; species Lordiphosa collinella. Next base: position 281,205 of record JAEIFV010000243.1, read on the forward strand.
AAACTTTATCTTTACATAAAATCATCTGCGCAAATGCACCATCGATTTATAATAAAATTGATGTATCTTGAAAAAAATTATTTAAATTGCTGAACCGAACCTAATTTTTCGAAAAAAGTGGTCCGGTTCTGGTTCAGGTTGGAGAAGTCAATAATATAAGGCGCTAGGTTTATGGTCCGGTTCGCGAACCCCAAGAAACCCGAACCGAACCGGTTCTCAAGCGTTCGGTATCGGAGCGGCTTGCAGCCTTAAGTTGAGAATTTGGTGTACTGGAATGTGGAATTAGCATTTCAAGTCCTAAGTCTCAGTTTTGAGTTTAAGTTTATAAGAATTTTACGTTATTGATTTTTTAAATTTTAGTCTTTGTTTTCTGAACATAAGTGCAAAACAGATACCAAAGTTATTGCTCCGATCTGGTCTTAGAGATTTCTTCTCATTTCTATAACAACAAACAACTTGGTTAGATTCAGAGTGGAAGTACACGGAAGATAAAACCGAGAGCTTCTTGTATTGTGTAAACCACTTGGATATAGCATTGAAATTAAATATGTTTCAATTGAGCTTTTATATTTTTGAATTAAGATTTCGCTAACCCTTAATACAGAGATAGCAGGTACCCAATTGAATTAATTTGCCTTTGTTTTGGCATGGTTAAGTTGCTTTCATCCCTGGGTAGTTGGTACATTCGATTATTTGTTCAATTCCATTTCGGGGGTTGCATTGATTTCTTCATTAAACGTTTTTGTATGGGCAACGTTGCGTATTCGTAATATGTGTAACGAGCCATAAATACACAAATAATATGTAAGTATATGCCAAGCACATACACAGTCCCCAGTACACACACACACACCTACTCTCATACACATATGGAAATGTTATGTGAAGGAGCTCAGCAGCTACGCAATAAAATGCAATTGCAAATTTATACAAATGTCTTGGAATTATTATTGTAAATATATGACGATATACTCCATTTTACCCTGAGAATGTTTCGTCGTTTCGCATTGTCATTGTCTGCTTGGCAATTTCAATTTAATTGTTCTATCAAATGTGCGTGTTGGGTTTTATATATGACAAATGTTCTTATTTTGAGTCTTTTTTATGTTCCCATTTCCGTTTTCTAAAGAGGAACCATGTTGTGTTAATGCCAGGCATGGCCTTATTGCTTATAACAATCAATTTCAGTTTAATCCACAAATTCTCAGAAACAAATGTCAAACAAACTTGGCTTTTGCCACCACTCTTTCAGTTACAAAACAATTTGCATTTATTTGTTGTTTGTGGTTACGTGAGGTGCACAAACAAAAATATTAAATTATATGTATTTATACTGTTATTTGGTATTAAAAATAAACCCCATTGATTTTAAACTGGAATTGTGGAAATTCTACGGAAAAATGAAAATATAAATTGCATTTAAATTGAAAAGCACAATGCAGAAATAAATGCAAAGTTGTCGAGAGATATCGAGAGTGGGAGTGCATTATTACATTCGCTGTGTGTGTGTGTGTGTGTCTGTACTCAACTCGGACATGGCCGCACTTTACATGCCACCCACTCTAGCTGCTTGGTTGGTTGAACTCATTTCGGAGTCATAAAGTTGGTCACATTTAAATTAAAATTCAACTTTTGCACGGCTCGTCGAGTGGCGGCAGATGCTGCAGCAGATCCTGGAGCAAACAGGTCGCGAGGGAGCCAGAAACAAGGGCGGTTTTAATGAGGCGCTGCAAACTTAAACGGCGACTGCACTTCAACTTTTGTCGACAGGAAAATTGTGTTTGCATTGCTGCCAGCTATTAAATGGCTATTAAAACAGAATGAGAAAACCTATTGAAATAGGCACCTTTTAGTGCGTTGCGAGTTTTCACTTAACCAGCTTTAAGACTCATCGATTTGGGTCACACTTACATTCTAAATTAACGTACTCAAGTGTGTGTGCATATGTTGTAATGGCCTATCCAAAATCGATTTGGGGCAATAACGGCTGCACTCGGTTCGTCTGAAAGTAGCCTCTCGAAATGCAAACCAAAGCCATCACCCGACCACATTTTCATTTAATACAAGCCTAAAAGTATGCAACGCTTACTTTGAGCCCACATTTTTGCATGTAGCTGTGTATAGTTATGCATGTGTGTGAGTGTTAAATCTGTGTCAACGGCAGCTGTAGCTGCTGCTATGTCGGCCCCCTTTCCCCCTTTGCATACCTACCAGTTGCATGTATGCCTGCATTGTTGTTGTAGATTTTGCGGTTCATGTTGTCGCATGTTACGTTGACATTTTTTTGCGGCGCTGACATTTTGCCGTAATTTATATTCTACTTCTTCCCCATTTCCACATGAGAGTTATCAAATGGTCCCCCTCTCTGTAGATACGGCGAACAACAAACTTATGCATAATTCAATTTGGAACAATTTGTAAAACTCTTTCCAGTTGAATTAAGGCCAAATTGCAAATATATTTCAAAATATTAGCACCAAGAAGACTCTAATAATCACCAAGAGACCAAAACCACAAAATATGCGAAAGTCGCTATTTTAGTTTAATGCTCTCGAATGTTTAAGGGTAACAATAAAAGTGATAAGTATTTTTTTATACCTTAACTTAATACTGATCTTTTTTTTGGTAAGATAAAGAAGTCCCTTCTTGACAGTGTTTAGGCAGAAACGCTTAATATTGCCTAAACTCTTTAACATTATCGGACAGTACTATTTCATAGCTTTAAAATAATCTATCGAAAGAAATTCTGCGATTTTTATACCCTTTACTCGTGGAGTAAAGAGGGTATACTAAAGTCATGCAAATGTATGTATCAGACAGAAGGAAGCATCTCCGACTCCATAAAGTATTTATATTCTTGATCAGCATCAACAGCCGAGTCGATATAGCCATGTCCGTCTGTCTGTATGAACAACTAGATCATATTTTGCAGTGTAGTGTCTGTGCCCAATATCTACAATCTCTGAAAGTTTCATAAAAATCTGATAACAAATGGCAGAGTTATGAGGGTTATTAAAAAACGTTGCATACTTTTTGGCGCTATATGCACTTTTCGCTCACATACAGTGCCGCTCAACTGAATAGGTTAGAAAAATCTTTCTTACATTTTTCCCTCTTTCATTGTTCCAATTGAATTTTTTTCTACCTTTTCTTTTTATTTTGAACCTTCCTTTGTTTACTCATTATATGCAAAAAAAAGTAACGGAACAAATGCAACGGTAATTCAGAATTTTGCTTTTATCGTGAAATTCGCTAAATGTGCGCTCTATTTTTGGCTCATCTGAATAGGTTTGACACTTTTGACTTCACTTTTTATACCCTTGCAGAGGGTATTATAAAATTGTCCGGATGTTTGTAACGCACAGAAGGAAGCATCTCCGACAACATAAAGTATATATATTCTTGATCAGCATGACGAGCTGAGTTGATTTAGCCTTGTCCGTCTGTCCGTCCGTCTGTCCGTCCGTCTGTCCTTCTGTCCGTCTGTTTCTATGCTATCTTCTCCGTCAGTTTTAAAGCTATCCTCACCAAACTTTGCACAAAGTCTTTTGGTACAAATACGCTGCACATTTGTCGGAACCGGTTGGATCGGATGACTATAGCATATAGCTGCCCTAGGAACGATTGGTCAAAAAACTAGTCTCAAAGAGAAAAACTTTTTTGTTTTTAATGGAAATGCCTCCAAAGAACGTATTTCTTAGTTTACTATCGTTTTCCATGATTTCACTAAGTTTGGTCGAAATCGGATGACTATAGCATATAGCTGCCATAGGAACGATCGGTCGAAAACTTTTTTGTTTTTAATGAAAACGTCCTTATCATTGGCATACACTTATTTTATACACTCTTACATAATTCTACAAAGTTTGGTCGAAATCGGATGACTTTAGCATATAGCTCCCATAGGAACGATCGGTCGAAAAACTAGTTCCAGTGAGAAAAACTTTTTTGTTTTTAATGAAAACGTCCTTTTTATTGGCATATTCTTATTTTATATACTTTAACAAATTTCTACTAATTTTTATAAAATTCGGGTGACTATAGCATATAGCTGCAGTATGAATGATCGGTCGAAAAAGAAGTTCTAGTGAGAGATACTATTTTGTTTTAAATGGAATCGCCTTCAAAAAATGTTCCTGTAGGTTTGTTATCTTATGCTTTTCCATGATTTCACCAAGTTTGGTCGAAATCAGACATCTATATAGTATAGATCCCATAGAAAAGTAAGGTCCAAAAGGTAGTCTTAGTTTGAAAAACTTTTTTGTTTTCAATGGAAGCTGCAAGGGTATACAAAACTTCGGCCAAAGGTACATAGAGTATAATAAGTTTGTGCAAAAGTATGTAACAGCCAGAAGGAAGCATCTCCGACCCCATAAAGTATATATATTCTTGATCAGCATCAACAGCCGAGTCGATATAGCCATGTCCGTCTGTCTGTCCGTATGAACGCACAGATCTCAGAGATGGTAAGAGATAGAGGTTTGACATGTATGGGACTTATGCTTCTTATACTTGCAGGCAGATCAAGTTTATGTTCAATTTTTGCCACGCCTCCTCCCGCCCCCGCAAATTGTAAAAAACGTCATATCTCCCAAAGCTTTATAGATAGAAGGTTCGTTCCTTCTGGACATATTTAGTAATCAGGATTATTTATCGATCCGCCAAAGGAATGGTAAAGATCGGATGAACGTTTGTCGAGTTATAAGGAAAACAAACAATTATGGGCAGCACCGGTCGCAACGGTGATGGGCAGCACTTCACAGGTACAGAGTATATATATAATCGGGCTTGACCGACTTTCTTTCTTGTTTAATGACTGCGTGATTGAATAGAGTTGAATTCTTTTGTATTCCAAAATTTAAAGCAACTGAAATCAGTTTTTTGTTAAATGGGCTTTGGAAAACCTTTAACCGATTTTGAAAAAGTGTTCTAAATGAAATACCAGAAAAGGCGATATCAAATCTGGCTTAAAACACTATGAAATGAAGCAGACTATGGAAAAAAATGAATGGAGGAAAAAATATGCAGCAACAGCATCGGAAAGGCGACTTATCCTGCCTCAAATTTCCACCTTTTTGCTGGAAAAATTAGGGAAGAATGTGGCGTAAATGCTAGTGTGGCCACGGTAAAACGAATTATTCGAAGCGCCAAACACTTAAAGAGATTGAAAATAAAAAAAAAACACCTCTCAATGATGCTCGTAAGGAAGCACGACTTTAATTTGCCCGAGAACACATGACGTAGAACAAGGAGTGGAAGACGGTGGTCTTCTCCGACGAAAAGAAGTTCAAACTCGATGGATCGGATGGCTATTATTACTATTTCCACGATATGCGAAAGGAAGAATGTTTTTTAAGTCCTCATCACACTTGGGCAGGTGCAGTAATGGTGTGGGGAGCCATATCGTTTTATGGAACATGCGAGCTCCAGTTTGTCACCTCGAAGATGAACGCAAATGTGTTCAAGACTGTGCTCCAAAAGGCTTTTCTCCAGTTTTCGGAGATTTATGGTCAAATTCCATGGACGTACCAACATGACAACGCTCCCATCCATACCGCTCGGGTTGTAAAACAGTGGATTAAAGACCAAAACGTCAAATTGCTCGAGTGGCCGCCTTACTCCCCTGACGTTAACATTATCGAGAACATTTTGGGGACTTTTGTCCTGAAGAGTATACCAAAGAGGAAGACAATTTAGTGACTCTGGGACCCTAGTTGAAGTAATTAAAAAAGCCTGGTCAACAATTTCACTAAATGAAATTGAAAAATATTATGATTCCTTACCAAACCGTATGTTTGAAATAATTAAGAACAAGGGTGGGCATACCAAATACTAAATAATGCTAAAACAGTGTCCTTTATTATTTAAGTTACCGAGTGCCTTGAAATTTTGCTTTATATACTTTTGTTTAATAGTTTTAGTGGTCAAACCTATTCAGTTGAGCCAAAAAATATGGAGATTTTTTGTTATGTTTTTGAAAAAATAATAAAAATTATATAAAAACAAAACTAACAGAACAGAAACTTTGCTATTGCACAAATGGACAGATTTCTTTATACAACAAAATTTATTTCGCTTAAATCGGAGTGCTAGTTACAGAGATTTAACGTTTCAAACCTAAAAAAAAAGTCAAACCAATTCAGTTGAGCAGCACTGTAATGTTGAAATGGTCACATTTATGTTAATGCTCTGTTAATTAACATAGGGAAAGGCTATTAAACACTAATTGCCCTGAGTAACGGGTATATCGAAGTCGGCAGGACCGACTTTAACTTACGCTCTCGTTAGGTCAAACAACGACAAAATGGTAACTTCGAACTATTTAATTGCAGAACTCGAGTAGAAACTCTTGTTTCAAGGTATCGTTAAGGCAGAAAACTTAGCATTTCGGGGTTTACACGATGAAGCAACTTCATGTCTTCGTAATAGTCGGGAAATTCTGGTGAAATTACTGAAAGTTATAAATGAAAGGTATAGAATCTCACCTAAATTTGTCGATATTCGGGGGTGTTTTAGAAATATAAACGGTTTCGTTTTGAACTGCAACTGCTTGCCCTTACATGTGAAGTGCCTCCAAAATACAAGGCTACTAGTTTAGACGACAAAAGTTGAGATATGAAACCGACTGCTCAGCGCCAAGTATATTTAAATCGTACGAAATTCGTACCCCATAATCTAGAAGGTAACTTTATTCTCGACTCTTTACATATAGTTTAGTTTAGTTCAAAATCTAATCGTTTATACGAAAATCTCTAGAGATTTTTGGGTCACCCCTATAGTCATGCATCTTTAATATTTATGAGCTTGTATTTGTTCCCAAAGTTTGGCTGTAAAGTTGTTAAATGTGATCTGCGTGCAAATTGTAGGCTTACCCCTGATTTATTGTGTCCGAGAGTGAACTAAACAGGAAAAAAATGTCCATAATGCTTAGGCAAGAGTAAAAAGGTTATTTTTTTAAACCTTTCTTTCAGAGCTGAGAATCAATTCTTATTTGATTTAATAATCCATTAACACCCCCCCTTTCGATTATGAAAACCGCATGCCCAGGCACTCGGCTGATCTTTATCAAGCTAGCGTAAATATCGAATATTTAGATTAAAAGAACGATTTGACATAACCTTTGGACTCTGAATCTGACTGGCTTTATTTGCTAATTGTCATTGCTCTGTGGAATTGGATGCTGGATGGTGCTTTTGTCCGAATTTTGTTCCTCCGCTGCTTAAAATATGTTGCTGTTTGAAATCTGGAATCTGTGAAATGCATAGAACGAGAGGCTAAATGTTGTCTTCTAGCAACGGCTTGGGGCATCTCCGCTTGGGTTTGGCACATTTAGGTTTCCTGCGTCGACGCGAAGCCCTCTTTCGCTTGGGCTTACAAGCGCGTGGCTTGGGCTTGCATCCTCGCTTTTTGCGTTTTGGCTTGCAAGATGCCCGCTTACGTTTGCGCTTACACATGGAACAGTCAGTCGCACTACTTGTTAGAATTGGAGTAGAAAATAAGTCACCATCGAATTTAGCTATAAGGAAGTTCGAGCTGTTGCTGAAGCTGCAACACCTTATGTTATCATCGTATATTGGTAAAGCGTCTGGTGTCGGTAGTTTTCGTGCAAAACTGTAGACCTCCTGAGAACATAAATGTCATTAATTGATGTGGAACTTGCCTTATTTTGACTTACCGGTGAATATAACCAGTGTTGACTTTCAGGCATGTTTTTCCAGCGCTTAGCCGCCTGCTGTACTAGTTCGTGCCCATGAAACACATCGTTATAACGATGATGGAACTCCCGTAGAAAATTTATGTATGGATTCCCGGTGACATTTGCCGGATTCTGTAATTCTGGCTGTTCGCGATTGTTTTCGACCTCGCCGTCAGTCGTATGATGCGAATGCTCCGAATCCCCTTGCATGCCATTGTCAACCTGGTCTGCTGGTCTATCGACAATGACCCCGGTGCTGAGCGATTGATTACTCACCACAGCTCCTCCCACAGTGGCGCTGCCGTCAGTGGTCAGCTTGCCCTCAGACTTGCTCGAAGACATCTTTATGCTTGAGCAATAGGAATATAGTCAAAACCTAACAAAAATTCTTAAATTTGGTGGTTTTGAAAAATATACAATTTTACCAAAAGATTAAAAATTTATTTTCCTACACAAACTTTAGGTGTGTTTTGTATAAGATGTGCTAACTGAATGAAGTAAAGCAAATTTGCTTCATAGAACTTGTCTGCTTTTCAGTTTGAGTGAAAACACAGGGAGTACTTTGTTATTATTATTTTTTTTTATATAATTTCATAGAATTAGTTTGAATTAGAAAGGTGGATGACGATAAGAGACTTTTTAAATAAATGCTAATTTTTCTAGCTTCAATCAGAAAAAAATATTACCCAAAGCAGCTCAAAATTGTTATTTTCGTTATTTTCATCTTCGAGTTATCGACTTGTAAAAAAATTTAAAAATTCTTCAACTAAATAGCTCAGTTTTTTTAAAATCGATTTTCGATCTCTGCATTCTAAACTACTCCAAAAAAAGTTCTAGTAAAAATGGTTCTTTTTTTTGGCTGGAAGCTCTTAAAATGTATACTTTTGATTTGCGAAGGTATGTACATTGTACAAGCTCCTAAAGCCACACTGAACTTTTTAACTGTGCACAATTTACTACCATTTATTGGATTTCATTATTATTTTTCTGAGATTGTGGCACAAGAATTGCGAGAACCAGGGGTGAAAAATAACAAAAAAAAACCTTGGGGGCCTCCGCCCCCCCCAAAAAAAGGGGGGGGTGTAGTATTACCCCCCCCCCCCCCCCCCGCCCCCCCCCCCCCGGGGTCTCCCCGCGTGGAAATGAAAACAACCAGTTTAAACCCCCCGCCACAAAAAACCATCTTCCCCCAATGGCCAAGCCTTTTCGACACTACTCTTGTTTACTCGTACGCCCAAAATAATTTACTCGTACGTACTGTGCTGATTGACGGCGAGCTTCTACAAGCCTCTTAAGCAATTGTTGTTCAAACAATAAAATATTAAAAAAAAGAAAAGAAAAAGAGGGGGGGGCGGCTCAGCCGAATTTTGAAACGTGTTACTTACTAAGACTACGTCTTGGACCTTACTTACTATGGCTATACTATATAGAAGTCTGCTTTCGACCAAACTTGGGGGAAATTGGAGGCTATCGCATTTAAAACCAAAAAAGTTTTTCTCACTAAAACTTCTTTTTCGACCGATTATTCATACTGCATCTACATGCTTTAGTCATCCGATTTTGATAAAACTTTGTAGAAATGTGTTAACTTATATAAAATAAGAATATGCCAATGAAAATTACGATTTCATTAAGGGGGTCTTCTCATTGAGCAACTTTTTTTTTCGACTTTTTTTTGCATTTATTTATAGCTTGGATATTCAAAAATATCCACCCAAAAGGATTTTCGAAAACTCGAATTAGTTTAGGAGATATAGCTTTTTGTGACCCAATGTGACCTAAATTCCCAAGCAACTGCAAACTTAAGGGGGTCTTCTCATTGAGCAACTTTTTTTTAAACCCTCGTATTTTGACCTATGCGTTAAGTTTTCTCCGGTTCTACCGGACCGATTTTGATGAAACAAAGTGAATTCGACGGAGAATTGTCAGCTCTTTAATACTGCATTTAAACATTTTTGATTTTTTTTTTTTTTCCAAAAAATTACTTCAAACTTTAAACGCGTTTATCTCGAAACCACGTTTTCGAACTGGCGGCCATGATATCTCCAGTTCAACTGAACCGATTTTCATGAAACAAAGTGGAATCGACGCAGAATTGTCACCATTCTCTGAACCTCGACCATAATTTTAAAAAATTTTTCTATTTTTTTACACTAAACTACAAAAAACCCGAAATGAAATTTTTTTGAATGGCCGCCATTTGTCAAAAAAATCACAAAATTAAGTTTGAGGTTCACCGAGAATTACATCATACTGATTATAACCCCGTTTTTTTTCATTTCGGACGCTCCGGAGACCCGGAATCGTGGCCGCCGGACGACACCTTTTTTCACCACCAACTTTGAAGTCTCATTACTTTTTGAACAGCCCTCGTATCGAGGCAAAAAATTTTTTATTACTTTGAACCTTTTGTAATACAATAATAAAAAAGTTTTCAATTATTCTTTGCGTTTCAATAATTTTTTTTTAAAAGGGTCCAAAAACTTTTGAATGAGAAGACCCCCTTAAAAACAAAAAGGTTTTCCAAACTCGAACTAGTTTTTCGACCGATCGTTCCTATGGGAGCTATTTGCTATAGACATCCGATTTTGACCAAACAAAAACTTTGTGGAATCGTGTGGGAGCATATAAAACAAATACCTGCCAATTTTGAGGACATTTCCATTAAAAAACAAAAAGTTTTTCTAACTAAGACTACTTTTCAGACTATACTTTTCTATGACAGCTATACTAGATGTCCGATTTCGACCAAATTTAGTGAAATCATGGAAAATCATATTAAACTAAGAAATACAAAGATTGGAGGCATTTCCATTGAAAACAAAAAGATTTTCTCACTAAATCCGAGCTATATGATATAGTCATTTGATCCGGCCGGTTCCGACAAATGAGCAGCGTATTTGTACCAAAAGAATTCGTGCAAAGTTTGGTGAGGATAGCTTTGAAACTGACGGAGGAGATGGCATAGAAACAGACTGACGGACGGACGGACAAGGCTAAATCAACTCAGCTCGTCATGCTGATCAAGAATATATATACTTTATGTGGTCGGAGATGCTTCCTTCAATGCGTTACAAACATCCGCACAATTTTATAATACCCTTTGCAAGGGTATAAAAAGCAACGTTTACACGAAAACCGACTCGCAATTCGGAGTCCATATTTTTCTATGACAGCTATACAATATAAATGTCCGATTTCGACCAAACTTAGTAGACTCATGGGAAAGCATAGCCAACTAACATGCGCGGATCCAGGACTCGATATTAAGAGGGGCTAAGCAAGTCTCAAAAAAAAATTGTAGAACAAAAATGTTTATTTATGGGTGTTTTACGCACAGATTAGAAATGCAGAATTTTATGCTTGAACCAAGAAGTACGGTGATAATGAAAATTCATAATCCAAAAAAGAATTTCTTGACTATTTGTTAACTTTTGATCCCGAATTTTTTGCTTCATGATATTTCAACACTATTTTATTTAACTTTGTTTGATTTCTCCGTCAAAATACTTACAATCGCTTATAAATTCCGGAATAAGAGCGAATTAAGTTTGATTAAAAAACAGAGTCCCTAAAGATTCAAAAAGGAATACATTTTTATACTCTGTACCAGAGGTATACAGAGTATATTAAGTTTGTGCAAAAGTATGTAACAAGCAGAAGAAAGCATCTCCGTCCCTATAAAGTATATATATTCTTGATCAGCATCAACAGCCGAGTCGATCTGACCAAATCCGTCTGTCCGTCCGTCTGTCTGTCTGTCAATCTGTCCGTATGAACAAACAAATCTCAGAGATGGTTAAAGATAGAGGTTTGACATGTATGGGACATATGCTTCTTATACTTGCAAGCAGATCGAGTTTGTTTTCAATTTTTGCCACGCCCCCTTCCGCCCCCGCAAATTGGAAATAAAAGTCATATCGTCCACAGTTATATAGATAGAAGGTTGATTCCTTCTGGACATATTTTGTAATCAGGATTATTTATCGATCCGCCGAATGGTAAAGATCGGAGGAACGGTTGTCGAGTTATAAGGAAAATAAACAATTATGGGCAGCACCGGTTGCAACGGTGATGCGCACTGCCAACTCACGGTACAGAATATGTTATAGTCGGGCTTGACCGACTTTCTTTCTTGTTAAATTTTTGTAAGCTAGTTTAATTACCAATCCTTGGTGCGTAAATTAGAGCTATTTTTTGCCGACTACATATTCAACTCCAATCCTATGTTGTCACCAATTCTCTTAGTTTCTTTAAAAATTTTTTAATTCTTTTGCTTCCTCCCTCGATCCGCTACAAAAATTTTTCTCATCTATGACAGCTATATGCTTTAGTCATCCGATCCGGGCGATTCCGACAAATGAGCAGCGTGTATGTACAGGGTGGTCCATTTAAAAATTGGAATTTAATTTTGCAATAAAATAAAAACGACTCGATATTTTTCAAAGGTTGAACATTAATTGGAAAGGTTGGTTCATGTCATTTATTTATGAAAAACAATTTCTTTCAAATGACGACCACTGCTGACTTGGAAGTAGCCCATTCAATCCACACAATTTTTGAGAACATTTTCAATTTTTTTCGGCACTTATGTCCGCAATAGCAACTCGAATCTCGTTCTTCAACTCATCAATTGTTTCAGGATTGTTTGCATAACATTTATCCTTGACCGCTCCCCAAAGATAATAGTCTAACGGTGTCAGATCACAGCTTCTTGGCGCCCAATTCACATCTCCATATTTGCTGTTTATTCGATTTTCGAAAATAGGGCGCAGAAGATCGATTGTTACTGCGCTGTGTAGCATGTAGCGCCGTCTTGTTGAAACCAAATATCGTCCAAATCTTCCGCTACAATTTCCTCGAAGAACCAAGCACTTAACATAAGGACCTCTTCATTTTCAAAATCTAGACCAAAATCCGCACCAAACAGTGACACGTGGTGGGTGCATTGGCTTCTCGACGACGATTAATTGATTTTCTGTGTCCCAGATGCGACAATTTTGTTTATTAAAATAACCACCGAGGTGAAAATGTGCTTCATTTATCGGTCAAATCCACCATCTTCGGCCAAACGATCTTCCGGCCAATTTGCGAACTGTAGACGATTAGGATGGTCAATTGGCTTAAGCTGCTGCACCAATTGAACTTTGTATGGCTTCATGGCAAGGTCTTTATGCAAAATTCGCATCAAAAGTAATTCTTATTACCAACAAACACGACCGCACGAGTTGATCCACAAATTGAGTTTTCGGAACATTTTTTTTTGTTAAATGTTTTTTCAAATTTCGCACAGCTTGAGTCGAGGACTCACCACTTTCAAAAAATGTTTTTAAATATTTCCTAACTTTCTTCAAGCGAATAGCGACCCATTTCGTAAATGCCAAAGTTTTTACTAAATGTTAGTCGCTTTTTGAATAGTTCAAATTCCAAACACTAGATGGACCACCCTGTACTAAAAGACTTCTTGCTAACTTTGGTAAATATAGCTTTCAAACTGACGGAGGATATAGCATAGAAACAGACAGACGGACAGAAGGACAGACGGACAGGGCTAAATCAACTCAGCTCGTCGTGCTGATCAAGAATATATATACTTTTAGTGGTCTGAGATGCTTTCTTTTATTCGTTACAAACATCCGGACAAATTTATAATAGCCTTTGCAAGGGTATACAAAGAATATTGGAAGATAAGTCTTTAGGAAATTTAGTATCTGACTACTTAAACTCCAATACGTTCAAACTGAAGCTATTTATTATTTTTTCTTTTTATACATTTTGGACTTGCCCCCAAGTATCGCATTTCTTATACATGCTTGGGTCTGCTTATTGCTTATTGGCAATAAAAATAAATCTTCGCCTTAAAGCAGATCTATAATATTTAAGCTTAATAATAAAATGTGTTACTTAAACAAATGAATTAATTTTTGTATGTATTTTTCTTCTTTTTTGACAGGTAAGCATTCCAAAATGATTTTCCGTATATGATGGATGTATACCGGAGGAAGAAACCGTACTCTAGCTGAAGAAGAATAAGCACTCTACTGGCTTAACCCTTCCTACTAAATCTTTCGAAGATAGAAGAGCCAGTGAGTTGTATTGTAGTGGTAAAGAGATTAGCCCTTACCAAAGAACATAAATACTTATAAAATTTCGAATTGCATCGAATCTTACATGGTCTTAAGACAATGGCCCTATATTTTACAATATTTTTTTTGGGTTCCGAGTTAGCGTATTTATTTCTATCAATCTACCAAAAACATCTGGTAAATCCTTGAGCACCTTAAAGAACTGCAAATCGATTACACAACTCATAAAACGAGCAGTAAAAAAGGCACAGGAATTCGACATAAACATATGCAGAAAAAAATTGGAGCACCGACACGCCCGTCCCTCCTACCAATCACTAGCCCAGTCAACACTTTCTGCCTGTACGCCTCAGCACCTGGCTTCGATGTGGAGCACTGCCATTCCATCCACTCTTTTCATATTTGTTGCGTGCATTTGGAAAACAAAAGCCAAAAGGCAGCCGAGGCTGTATAAAAAATCGGAGGAGAATACCCTCTCATCATATCGCATAAAAAAGGAGCAAAGCCGGCGAAGCAAAGTGGCGAATCACTTGAAAAAGGCAGCAGCAAAAAAGCATCGCATCGAATTGCATTGTGTGTGCAAAGGATGCGCGCAGGAGTACGAGAGCGGGGAGCGGTGAAGGGGCCTCCTGCCACAAAGCAAACATATTTTCATTTTAAGCGCTTGGGCATAAGAGAAAACTCATTAGAACGCTGCGAAAATGACTTGAAGCATCTACGAAGCAGGCAAGGATATGAAATTGAAAATTTATAATATCCGTTTAGGGAAAACGCAGGCAAGGGGCCGGGCTGGGATGGGACTTGAATTCAATTGCTGTTGATGTTTTTATGTGGCAAGTTATCTATGGGCATTCTCTCATAGAAGATGAAGTGGAGCAACTTCAGACTGGGATTTTCGGTGGATAGCAGGAAACGGGGAATCTTTCATTTTATTAAAAACTTGCCAAGTGGCTGCAAAAGTGCAATGCTTAGCCCATTAGTCCAATGTGTATGTGTGTTTTTGTGTGTAGTTGTGTGTGTCTCGTAAGCAACTTCCTTCCCGTGCAGCGGCATTAGCAACACTTAAGGACACTTTTGCAGGCAGGCGGCAGGAAGCAAACAAGCAAACTTGCCAGCAATTTTCTCCTCCTCCACCAGAACCTGCCCCTGCCCCTAGTCTTTCCAGAAAACTCCACATTAAGTTAATTTGCAACGTGCGCTGCAAACCAAGCCAAGGATAAGGAGCAGTCGGAAAAAACATACAACGCTTCTCCCCTTTCTTCTACCCTTCCCCATCGATGAGGTAAATTCATTGCTGATTCGCTGCGATTGGCAGTGCAGTCACGAGACAGGACAACGGATTGCTGCCTTTGATTAAGCCATCACACACAATGGTTACATTTCGATTCTGTCGTTGTCACATTAAAAGTTGACAACTCAATTGGCGTTTTTTCACTTCGGGCTTGGGTGAAGGTGACCCGTGACGGGACTTAACCACAAAGTCCCATGGCGACGGCTAACGAATTATGTCAGAAGTGCCAGTGATTTTAGAAATGGGTTTTGTGATTAGAAACTGTGAAACAGAGAGGAGAATAGGATGAAACTAAGCATAAAGGAATAAGGAAATTAGCCAAGCTTGGCACTAAATCCAGTTCTATACTGTCAGAGTTTTGGAATGTAAACTCATCCAGCTCTAATCCAAGTTTGCTCATTCTTGAATCAAGAATGTTCGTTCTTGTATCAAGAGCTGATCAGGTTCTAGAGTAAGTACGTTCACTTTTGAATCAAGATTCAGATTAAAAACGAAGGGCGCCAATATTCCAATCAAACAACCATATAAAACCAGAAAATTAATTGACAAACTGTGAAGCAAGTTTTAGCCGGCTCGAGGAACACAGAACACCATAAAGCAGCAGCAGTCTTTGCCTGTAAACTTGCAGTCCAACAGCCGACTCTCCATGTCAGCAATGCCATAACTGCTTAGGAATTCCAAATCAACATGTTTGCAAAAATCGATGTCGCTCTCGGCTTGGTACTTTTTCCACACACAACCCTCTCCCATAAAAAACAAAACTGTGAGAGCGGTTTCTCAGTTTCTTTACCTCAATCCCCTCGCCTAAAAACACGAAAATGACAACGAACTTAGCTCGATTTCAAGAGCGAAATTCTTGCAAATTCATAAACGAATAGTTTTTTTCGTACTCAATTATTCGCTCTGATTTTTTCTTAGTGTATGGAAAGGAATTTTCAACCGACGTGCACTTAAAATGTCCAGTAGTTTTTTGGATACACCCATGCATCACTTAACCTTCTGATAAAATCTATTTTTTATGTACCCCGTTAACTTGATTGAGTACGAATAAGACTTAAAAGCCAATGTAAAATTTTTGATTATTTAATTTTTTACATTTTTATATTCTGTATCAAGGTATACTTAACAAGAAAGGCGCACTCGCTCTCTCAAAACCTCTTAATATTAGAGAGCGAGAGCGAGAGAGCGCTTGAGTCAAACAAAACTAAGAAGCAGAACGCAAAAAATTCGTTCGCGGAGATGCGTCGCACACAAGTGTTGTTCACAGACTGAAATTTAAGATGCGAGCAAAGAGAGCGAGAGAGCGAGTACGCCTACCTAGTTAAGTATACCTTGCCCTGTATCTGTAAAATTGGTAAGGTTAAGCAGGCAGAAGGAAGAATTTCCGACCATATTAAAAAAATTTTGACTATCTGTACATATGATCGCGTCGCCCCCAGAGTCTTTAATAGCACTGGTCGACACCCAAAATGATTCAAAGATCAGACAAGGATATTCTTATTAAATTTTCATCGCTGAACACGAATCTGGCCTCAAAAAGTGTCCATCACGTCGAGATTTTAAGAAAAATCTACTCAGTCTAAAAAAATTAATCCAAAATTTTGTAAATTTCGCGGTTTTTTTGACCATTTTGCGACCATTTCTTCTACTTGGAAACCTTCCTGGGCAAGCGTCGAACCATTCCCCAAGACTGTAAATTTTGCAATTTTCGCGATTTTTGGTCCATTTTCCGCAAATTTCTTCAATTAAGAAACCTTACCGGGCAAGCGTTAAACCATTTCTCAAAGTTTTATTGCAATCGGATAAACGGCAAAATTTTGAAAATTTTGCGGTTTTTCGACTTTTTCCGCCTTGCAGAGGGTATTATAAAATTGTCCGGATGTTTGTAACGCATAGAAGGATGCATCTCCGACCACATAAAGTATTTATATTCTTGATCAGCATGACGAGCTGAGTTCATTTAGCCTTGTCCGTCTGTCCGTCCGTCCGATCCGTCTGTCTGTTTCTATGCTATCTCCCCCGTCAGTTTTAAAGCTATCCTCACCAAACTTTGCACGAAGTCTTTTGGTACAAATACGCTGCACATTTGTCGGAACCGGCCGGATCGGATGACTATAGCATATAGCCGTCATAGGAACGATCGGTCGAAAAACTAGTCTTAGTGAGAAAAACTTTTTTGTTTTTAATGGAAACGCCTCCAAAGTAGGTATTTTTTAGTTAACTATTCATTCCCATAATTTCAGTAATTTTGGTCGAAATCGGATGACTATAGCATATAGCTGCCATAAGAACGATCGGTCGAAAAACTAGTTCTAGTGAGAAAAACTTTTTGATTTTAATGAAAACGTCCTTATCATTGGCACACTCTTATTTTATATACTTTTACACAATTCTACAAAGTTTGGTCGAAATCGGATGACTATAGCATATAGCTCCCATAGAAACGATCGGTCGAAAAACTAGTTCGAGTGAGAAAAACTTTTTTGTTTTTAGTGAAAACGTCCTTTTTATTGGCATATTCTTATTTTATATACTTTTACACATGTCTACAAAGTTTTATCAATATCGGATGACTATAGCATATAGCTGCAGTATGAATGATCGGTCGAAAAAGAAGTTCTAGTGAGAAAAACTTGGTTGTTTTATGCTTTTCCACGATTTCACCAAATTTGGTCGAAATCAGACATCTATATAGTATAGATCCCATTGAAAAGTAAGGTCCAAAAAGTAGTTAGAAAAACTTTTTTGTTTTTAATGGAAGCTGCAAGGGTATACAAAACTTCGGCCGAAGTTAACTTTCCCCTATTTTTATACTCTGTACCAGAGGTACTCAGAGTATATTGAGTTTGTGAAAAAGTATGTAACAGCCAGAAGGAAGCATTTCCGACCTTTAAAGTATATATATTGTTGATTAGCATTAACAGGCGAGACGATCTAGCCATGTCCGTCTGTCTGTCTGTCTGTCAGTATGTCCGTATGAACAAACAGATCTCAGACATGGTAAGAGATAGAGGTTCGACGTGTATGGGACAAAAACTTCTTATACTTGCAGGCAGATCAAGTTTATTTTCAATTTTTGCCACGCCCCCTCCCACCCCCGCAATTTAGTTTTTCTCACTAGAACTTCTTTTTCGACCGTTCATTCATACTGCACCTATATGCTAAAGTCATCCGATTTTGATAAAACTTTGTAGAATAGTGTAAATGTACATATAATAAATATATGCCAACGTAAGGTACGTTTCCATTAAAAACAAAAAGTTTTTCTCACAAGTTTTTCGATCGATCGTTCCTATGGGTGCTATATACTATAGTCATCCGATCCGGCCGGTTCCGACAAATGTGCAGCGTATTTGTACCAAAAGACTTTGTGCAAAGTTTGGTGAGGATAGCTTTAAAACTGACGGAGGAGATATCATTGAAACAGACGGACGGACAGGGCTAAATCAACTCAGCTCGTCATCCTGATCAAAAATATATATACTTTATGTGGTCGGAGATGCTGCCTTCTGTGCGTTACAAACATCCGGACAATTTTATAATACCCTCTGCAAGTGTATAAAAATGATGTTGAGGTCAATCGGTCCAAAATAGATGCGAAAATATGCCAAGTTTTACAATTTGGCAATTGTTTGGCATTTGCTTCTTCTGGAATAGCGGCCACATTGTTAGTAGGATGCGGTTCAACTCATTCAGCGTTCAAACTGGCGATAAACCTTCAAACTATTGAACAATCGACATGAACATTGCAAAATGGCTAACGTTTTAAAAGATCTGCGCAGTGACTCGAGACGATTTTACTGTCTGGCGATGTCCACCAATCAATACGAAGATCAACTGCAGCCAATGAAATAAACGCTTGCCTCAAATCATCCAATCTGTGGTGCTGTTAAGAAACTTCAGCTGACAGCAAAAACATAAGAAATGCATTGCTGAACGATCCATCTGCTCAAGATTTCTCCTAGCTCGGTGGTCATTATGCTTCGAAGTCGAAGCTAACTAAGCCAATGCAATGGAACGCGTTTGGTGATAAGAAAACTGATGCGATACTCAAAGGAAAATTCAAAAGTGAAGAAGTTCTCATTCCGAGGATTCCAATGTGAGCTTCGAGTTTAATCGAATTCAGTTTCCGATTCGCCTTGCATTCACCATTACAAATAACAAATTGCAAGGCCAATGCTTGAGTGTTTAGAAAATGGAGGTATGTTTTTCTCATGGTCAATTGTACGTTGCATGTTCAAGTGTCGTCAAACCATCCGCTTTATTTGTTCTTGCGACTGATAACTAAACGAAAATTGTCATATATCACAAGATGCTTCACTGAAGATAATTAACTCAAGTGTAACAAACACAAGCAGCATGCAGCAAAGCACATAGCTTCATAGAAGCAAATGTCTTTATTGAACTTAATAAATATTTTGCTTTCATATAATTACGTTAATTAAAATTCGTCACAAAATTCATATTTAGTTTAGCTCTAACCATTGCAGGACCATCTAGTTTGTAATAAATTATCAGTTCCCCTGTAGTTCAGCTGCACCGGTACGGCATCAACGAATTCTCTAACTCTTCGTAGTGAGCACTCGCCACCAGACCTTGTGAGCCTGGTGAGCCAAGTATTTGCCAAACGAATTTTGTATGGGAATGTCCGGAAACCGTACCGATCGGTACGACCCTGCATTAACAGTCGTTAGTGTGGTGATGGGTGCACACCATTGTTCACGTACTTGACTAGCGCTGTGATGGCTTACCTGTCGTTAACGACGCGACTGTCGCTCAGTGACAACAGCTGAACTACAGGGACATGAACAAAATGTTCATGTTAATGTTATAAAAAACAAGGGCTCTGTGCAACATCATATTAGGCTTCAAATAACCAAAGGTCTAAATTAAACAAAAAGCTGTACTAGATCCAAATGGGAATTTTATGGACAGATTCAAGAA
The DNA here is from genome assembly GCA_018904265.1 of Lordiphosa collinella. Lineage (NCBI taxonomy): Eukaryota > Metazoa > Arthropoda > Insecta > Diptera > Drosophilidae > Lordiphosa > Lordiphosa collinella. Next base: position 301,222 of record JAEIFV010000243.1, read on the forward strand.
GAATTAATTCACATTTTCCATAGCATATTTATTGGATGGGCATTGTAAGACTATTTCCTACTCAGTTCAAGAATTTTTGCACAATCACACAAGGCAATTGAAGAGATGGTGGTGATTCTAGATTGGATTAGAGTGCTGAACACGAATCTGTTCTCGGCAAAGGTCCATCACGTCTAGATCTTTAGTAATTTGAGTTTAAAGTTGGTTAAAATGCATATTCTGACAATTTTTCGCCACTTTTTGTGTGGAACCTTTACTAATGTTTACTTACTAATGTTTTTGATATTATCCTAAAGTATTGCTCCTTAGCTTAGCTGATGTTTCTTAGCGAAGACATACCATTTTGAATAAATGTGTTCAATATCATTCAATGGAAAATTGTAAACTTCATTGTTTTTCTACTTTTTGAGGCGCCATTTTTAAAATTAAACTGCAATTACCCACTTGCAGCCACTTCCTGTCACATGTTTCATTTCAAAAGCAAAGCCATCTGCCTCCCGCTAAGATGTTCTCCCTCAGACTGATTACGGTGATTAAAGGGTTACCATTTCCTTCATTTTCCCAGTGGCTCTGCCCCACATCCCCAGAGGCCTGTCTCTGTCTGTTTATCCAGCTGCGCCAATTGGGAAACGGAACGTGGCCAAATTAGGACAGGGCAGGACAGCATCAGTGGACACATTGCAGTCATGCTTACCGCAATTGCAACGGCAACAACAACACCAACAACTTGGCCCTTCGTGTCGCGCGCTCCTGACGCGGAAGTGGCAACGCAAACGAACTAACCAAGAGCCACTTACTTACATCCATAAGCCACAGGGAGCAGGGCAGGGAGAGTGGATTCTCACCACATCAAAAAAAAAAAAAAACAAAACAGAACCGACTACACGCGCCTTTTGCTATTTACTCAGCGGGAAAAAAGGCGACGGGGATGCGAAGGAAGTCATGGAGAGACAAATGGCAGCCCGCGGGCAACTGCAGTCCCAAAACTCGTCACAGTTGCTTATCCAGAGCTGCACACTGCCAGTTGCTCCTCCATTTTGTTATGCACGCTGCTTCACACTTCCTACTTGGCAGGATGACGCCCCCAACCCAAGCCAGCGTTCGGCTGCCTTCAGGCGCCTTATCAAGTGCCATTTTTCATGCAATGCCGACGCCATCGCCACCCACGTTCTCATCGTCTACGTCGTCGCTTTTGTCAGACCACGAAGTTATACATGGAGCAGTGAGCATATTGTCTTCTACTTGGGTGTAAAAGATGGGCGTGTTAGAGTTGTCTACTTTTTTTCATCACACACAAAGGATTGCCTCCTGCTGTCTGGCTTTGCCTTTTTGTCTGTGCCCATTGATGGAGCTATACACACATATTAGCCAAAGCTTCGAGAGAAATCCATGAAATAATCTCTGTCTAATTGGTTGAATGGGCAACATTTCCTCCGAACTCCGATAGGTTTTTCCCGCTGCGCTGCCCAGTTGAGTCCGTTTTAACCATTGTGTTGGTAGCTGACCTCTTTAAGCCTGTCGCCAGTTAACTTTCAGACTCCCATTGCAACCAACCAACCACTCGGATGTGCTTGGCATGCTCCAGTTACCTCTTCCACTGCACCCGCCTGCCCCGCCTCTTCAGCTACAGCTTGAGCATTAAATATGTGGCGGCTCCTCCTCACTTTCAGTTTATGCTGAAATATTACACAGAGATTAAAGTTTTTGAGTTTTGCCGCTTAGCCGCCATTTACCTGGCCGCCTGGGGTCCAGGAGGTTCCCTCAGTTATTGTTATGGTTGTTGTTGTTGTTGTTGCTGTCGTTGCGGTTGGCCGTGCTGACATAGATATTATTGTCTGGTCCTAGGTGGAGTCGACTTGCTCTGAAATATTTTTTCCGCCATTTTCGCTTCTAATTTAAGTGAAAAGTTGTTTTGTTGCTGTGGTTTTGTTTATATTTATGTGTGTTTTGCGGTTTGCATATTTACGAGTACATTTATTTTCATTTTGCGATTGTGCTGTGCCCTTTTTTCCTTTCTTTTTTTTTTTTTTTGGCTGTTTTCCATATTATAATCCTGCTTGGCTTTTGTATTTGTGCATTGTAATTATTTAAAGTGGTTTCTTTTGGATGGCTCCGAGAAGCGTTTAAGAGCATTAAAGTTATACTAGGCAAATCCTCCAGAGAGCGGGCTATACCGCACGGAAGAGGCTGAGCTGGAGAATGTTATAGGAGAGAGATTGAAAGCTGATAGTAAGAAGCAAAAGGCATCTATTACTACGTTTATACGCACACCTTATTTGCAAATAACAATTTAGAAGATGTCAAACTATTGCGTATAAACAGAGAGTTAGTTTCTTATTTGTAAATAGCTAAGTCTCGAAAACAATTACTGATTAGTAGACTTATTTGCAAATAAGGTTCAAAGGGTTGCTTTGTTAAAAACACAAACTAAAAACTGCAATTGGATCAAGGAGGAGACGACGGAACTTCTTGGCCTATTGAAGATTTTTTCATCGATTTCTGGCCAATGTTACCAGATACACAGTTATTACCAATCAGGCATCATTCAAAAATACATATATTTAAGAAAGATATTTAGCGTGTAAACAGTGAGCTAGTTATTTACAAATAATTTTAATTTGCAAATAGCTGGCGTATAAACAAAGTATATAACACAGTGTGACAAAATTCAACTTTTTGTCTGGCCCGGGAACGGGACCCATAAATTTTGAAACTAGAGGCATCAGGTAGCAACAGTTCATACCCAGTTTCCCTTGATCACCCTAAGTTCGCGTTTAATGGGCACGTTTATACTACAACCAAAAAAAAGTAGTCATCAAAATTACACTATTTAGTCATCAATTTGAAACTATTGAGTATCAAATTCTCTTTAATACTTCAAGTATCAAGTTGATATTTTCGAAAGTATTAATATGATATTTTGAGGATATCAAATTGAAAAAAATATCAAGAGATAGAGCAAGATCCCTGATCATCATATTAAAAATTGTCCTCCCCAATTTACCGGAATAATTTATAATTAATTAAAAACAATGCGATTTTTACCCCTACGCGACATTTTTACTCATTTCTCTACTCTCCTTCACTCTAGAATAAAAATAAAATAATCTCTTTAAAGGGGAGGACATTCTCTTTGAAACAGATATGGCAATGTATGTCATTAAATGTACTATTAATTAATTATTAATTTTTTAAAGAATTCTTGGCGTTTTCTCGCCAAACGATCAGCTGATCGGCACGCCACGCCTCGTGCCAATTGGGGCTGAGCAATAAAGCGCCATGCGCAGAATATTCAAATTATGATTTGAAATTATTTCTTAAGAATTCTTTTATAAATGCTATTTTTAAAAATAATGAACCAACTAGTTTTACTATGGACAATTTGATATTTATTATGGACAGTTTTATCATTTTTCTATTCAATAACTTGAACGATGATTTTACAAAAATAGATATTAAAAAAGAGATAAAAGAAAATTCCTCGTGTATATATACATGTTTTTAATTAATAATTTTAATATTTTGATGAGACAATATATAAATGAATTTATAGTACATATCGAGAAATTTTAATCCTCAAAAGTTCGTTTACAATTAATAAATTGTCGAAGGAATAGAAATAGAAAATATAATATTGGATGTTGAGAATAAGAATACTAATTATAACATAATTACAATACTAATTCTAATACTAATTACAATATCAATTTTTTTATGGATTATAGTCTTCTGTTGAGTAGAAGCTGTGTCTAGGAGTTTTGTAGTACAGTCTGGGTCTCCGAGTCCAAGTGTTCTGCAACAAAAAAATAGGAGCATTTTCATTACTGATCTCCACACAATCGTTAATGTTTTCAAAAAGTAGAATTGTTTCAATATTTACCATTCACCGATATTTTTCTTTTCAACACGTCGTCTTTTACTCGTACTTGGTCCACTCTCGTCTTCCCAGTTATCCCCAAAATCTTCAAATGAGACAATCTCTAGCTGTCATCACCATGCTCTCCAGTGGCTGCATCATCGACGTGCTGACTGAGTGTGCATTCAAAATTGTGGAGTAGGACATCATCAGAATTATTAGAATCTTCTGGAGAATTCTTAAGAAATAATTTCAAATCATAATTTGAATGTTCTGCGGATGGCGCGCTTTATGCTCAGCCCCAATTGGCAAGGGCGTGGCGTGCCGATCTGATCGTTTGGCGGAAAACGCCAAGAATTCTTTAAAAAATTAATAATTAATTAATAGTACATTTAATGACATACATGCCATATCCGTTTCAAAGAGAATGTCCTCCCCTTTAAGAGATTTTATTTTATCTAATAAGGATAAAATGAATAAAATGTCGCGTGGGGTAAAAATCGCATTGTTTTTAATTAATTTACGAGATATCAGGAGATTTGCTCTTCTCATATTTTTTCATAGACTTGCGTGAGATTTGAGGCTGAAGTCTAGTGATGGCATTGTATCAAACTGACACTTTTTTGTATTCATATTTTAGTATCAATTTGAAACTACCAATTATCATTTTGATATTTCAAATGTCAAACTTTTGGTATCATTTTGATACTAGCTTTTCTCAATTTAATATTTTTTCTTATCAAGTTTGAAGTACCAATTTAGATTTCTGCAAACTGGCATTACCATTAAAACATAAACATGTAGAAGCTGATTACTTATGTTTTGCATTCTTATAAAATGTACTAGCATCCCGGCATATAGCATATATGTGTGGCCGGGTGGCTCAGCGGCTAGAGTGCGCGACCGCTGTCCATGAGGTCGTGGGTTCGATCCCGCCTCGGAACATCTAATAAAAAGTTTTTTTCTTTGAATAAAACTTTACACCCGGCCACACCTCTTTGCTGTTGACGCCAGCATTGCAGTAATTAGCCATGCAAAGCATCTCAAACTGCCGTTCGGATTCGGCGTTAAACTGTAGGCCCCTTTCTCTTAAGCTAAAAATAGAGAGAGGCTCGGCTTCGGCCCTTTGGGGCTGTGTCATCTTGACAAGCTAATTTTATATATCCCGACCCGCTTCGCTACGCCGCCGTCAGTCTATACTAACATCACATAAGACCAAAATAGTTTTTCTTTTCCGACCGGCTTTGGGTAACATTACCGTTATCGCAACCGCTATCGCAATCGTTATCGTTATCGCTATCGTTATCATTATCTTTATCGTTATCGCTATCGATATTTTTATCGTTATTGCTATCGTTATCGTTGTAGTTACCGTCATCGTTATTTCTTATACTATCCTTACAAACCAAGTTTAAAGCCAATCAGATGAACATCGGTTGTTGGCTGCTGAGTTTTCCATGAGTTTTCCGACCCTAAGGTCAGATTTTCAAACATCAGAAAATTACATTTCAATTCATTTCACTTACTATTCTAACAAACCGAATTTCAAGTCAATCGGATGAAAAATAGATTTTTGCTTATCGAATTTCCCGAGGGTTTTCCTTGTGTTCCGAAATCGGGAAAATATGTGTCCAATTATTTCGTACACTTCGCTTACCAACCCAGTTTCTAGTCAATCGGATGAAAAAAAATTTCCCATACAAACTTTTCCGACGCTGTTCCGGGAATTTCCCGACCCTTCGGTCGAATTTTCCAGCATCGTAAAATCACATTTTAATTTATTTCACTAACTGTCCTTACAAACCGAATTTCAAGTCAATCGGATGAAAAATGAAATTTTCCCCAAACAAACTTTTCCGACGCTTTTCCGCGAAAGCGGGCTTCGTCCCTCGGCCAGTCGTCTCCTCTATCATAATAGTCAAGTCTTGTGCTTTATCGAAGTCGGTGTATATATTTAGCCAGTTGGTGTCCCCACCAGCACCCGGACTGGCCCAGCAAACGCAGCATAGCTCGGCCACAGCTAGTCCCCGTATTATGTGGTTCATTCCACAGACATAATATCTGTTAATTGCAAATGGAATGCTTCCAAAGAGTTAAAATATAAAAAATTTAATATATTTCGAGATCAGTGTGACCGTATGTGGCAAGAATAAAAATACTGATTCGAGCTAGGCGCTAATCGAATGCAAATATGAACGTATGTACACTAACGAGCAAAACTGTAACACGAGTTCAATATTCTCAACTTAACGGTTTGTGTTTAAAAATAAGGAAAAGGTTTAGAAAAAAAAAAAATTTTAAAGGTAAATAAAGGATTGTGATGAAATGTTGTTTAACTTTATTTGAGATAACATTACCAATCGGGTCTGTTACTAAAGCAAGTAGTTTGCTGTTACAAAATATTTACAAAATTTACTTAAATGCATTCCCAAAATAAACCAATCGATTATTCTTCATAAAATCTCTTGGTGGTTCATCATTTCAAACGATCACATGCAATATTCTTAAGCAACAAACAGTTGTTCTGCTTTTGCCAACCAATCGTATTCCGTAGTTGATCCACTCCATTTATATTTCATATTGAAATCGTTAAGTAAATTTAACTTGGCGTTGACAGCGCCTGCTTACTGATGGTGCAATTGACCCAGACCAGAAGTGCTTAACCTTAGATGCAGCGTCTACATCTTGCTATTCATTGCCCCGTTGCATAACCCTGTCTGCCATAACCACTCAATGCATATCCCTGCGCACATGCATATATCGCAATGCCAGTCATGCATTAACCGGCTCCATCCTCGATGGCATCGTGGTCTCGTATCCGCATGCCACAGTTAAGTGATTGGTGAAATGTATTTGCATAATTTCTACAGATTTTTCAATGGCTGTCATGCATAATGCGCACCAAGGACCTGCGTCAAGTGCTTGCCAGCAGTTACAATGATAGCCAGAGCTTGCCCCCGCCACATGTGTTGGCACCTACATACATGCAAGCTCGTACCGACTCCTACTCCTTCTCCAACTTGTTCTTCTGCTTCTTCTTGGTTGCAAAATTTTTGCATATGCGAATATTTTATGCAGATTTATGTCAACTTTTTGGGCTACGTGTCCTGCATCCTTGCCACGTGCATTTATTGAATTAGTGTGAGTTATGGCTGCCTCCACCGCCTCCCAGGCAGTGTTGTAAAATGCTGTTAGAGGTTGTAAATTTTTGGGCATCAGCTTGAAATGACATGGTGCAGATAACTGGGCCCGGTGGGGAACGGGGAGCGCAGGGAAACACGGGCGAAACTGTCAGACGAACAAACAGCAAACAACAAAATGTTCCTTGTGCCCTACTCAGCGTACCTTGGCACCTCTCCCTCCTCTTGCCCATCGTCTACACGCATGTACAAAAAAACAGTTGCCATTGTTGTTGTTGTTGTTCCTGCCTCTGTCCCCAGAGCCTGTTTCCTGTCGCGTTACGACCTCACTCCACCCGACCACTGCCCATTTTTCTGAATTTTTTTTATAATGAAAAGAAAACTTATCTCCAACTTTATGATGATTTCCACACAGCAGAGAAAAAGAAGAAGAAACTTCAAGTTGGAGAATGAGGACGATGCTTTTCCTTCTTCAACTTGTTGTTGTTGCTTTTGCAACTTCTTCGTATTTGTGTTGTGCGCTGCTTTTCCATTTCCTTTGTGCCCTTGTGTGTTTGTGTGTGTGTGTGTCCCTACTTTGAGACATGTTTGCCAAGTCAGCTGAGGACTGAAGTGGGACAACACTTAATTTTGTGTAAGTACTCACTCAGCTCATTAACTGAGCCAAAAGGAAACTGCGTTCAGGAAGATTCAAATTCAAAAGGAAATTAAATTTAGGCACAAAACGCGCATCAAAAAAAAAAAAAAGAATCCCAAAGAAGTTCAAATGGCTAAAGCCATTTCTGGGAATCCGTTTAGAAGGCACAAGTGGCGCCATCAATCAGCGCACGCACGAACGTACGTAACCATTGTGCTTGCAGCTCACGCATGGCCCATTGTGTTCGCACCAAACATAGTACACATATTTTTAGGGCGGAGCGATCCTTGGCCATAACTCAGCACCATACCGCTTCCAGGCATTTGTGGTCAACAAAGCAGCCAGCTGCAGTTTTGTAGCTTGTGAATTATGGCAATGAAATGGCATTCAAAATGAGGAAATGCCAAGAGCGCGTTTTATTAAGGGAATGTTGCTCATACTGTGGCTTTTACTGTTTGGGGTATCTCAGGTATTGAAAGTTATCGTATAATGTTATCTTGCGATCTAAAGTTTTAAATATTTGGGTAAGCTTTAATATTTTAAAAGCCAGTCCAATGCAAATACGAGAGGTGATCAATAGCTACTTAAGCCACCATACTAAATTTCAGGCTACTTCATCGTTTAATTTTAAATTTTGCCGGCATGGGTAATGTTCAATGTATCGATTTGCCGAATACATTGCAACCCAGAGAGCTGCTGAGACTGCGCAACAATCCCAATTACGGTGCGATGAACAAGTTAAGCTTCAGGGTAGGATGAGATAAGCAGAAGCTCCGGAGCAGGCGAGCAATCGACAACAGATATTTTCTACACACAGAGAGCTGCTGAGACAGCAGTGGACTGTCTCAAAAAAATAGCAAAATTTGCAAAAAAAAAATTCATTTGAGTTTTGATTATTCTGTAGACGGGTAAATAGACGGATTCTGTGAATCGAACGGTCCCCAAATCGTGAAATTTGCAAAATTCTCATCTAAGTTCGGATTGAGAAGATTTAATACAATAGATGACAACTGTAAACGGGTAAATAGGAGGCTTTAGATTCAATGGTTAAAAAAATTGTGATTTTAGCTCTATTTTCCTATGAATTCAGACTATTATGAAGATATTCGGGTGGAACGGGTGGTAAAGATCGAACTTTAATGAGATTAGATTATCATGAAGAATTGTTAGATGGCAATTGTAAAAGTTCCCCTTTTCGTTTTCCTTTTTAATGCTAAAGGTGTAGGTACAACCAAAGATTTATTTATATTATAGATTTCGCATGTGAAAGAAGCAATTTTTGTTCGTGGTAACTGATGTTAGCTTAAAAATTATAACGACGAGGTCATGGGTTCGAATTTGAAAATGAGAAATCGATTTTAGACAATTTTTTTGCATTCCAGTGTACAAAAAATATAGTAAAAAAGAGTCTTTTCCAATGATCGAGCCATAGCCACGTAATTTCTGCGCCAATTAAGCCCTGCATCATGCAAATCGTTTCAGTAGAACTTGAGAGAAGCTGTGAACCATTTTGAAAAACGTGATTTCGAGAAAAACGCGGGTAAAGTTTTAAGTATTTTGTGAATACGTCTGTTAGTCAAAATCGTTGCTTCACAAAAATGACTATCAGGCCTGTTTCGAATTCCGAACGTTTTCAAAAAGTAAAAACGAAAACGAACGTTTTACTATTTGCTGTTCCCAATTCAGAAAACAGCTGGCTGGCTGGCCTGCGCACGTGTTGTCACCAGAGTTGTCGTCATCTTCCTAATTTAAATTTTATAAAGCTCCTATTTACTCTTTAAATCTTTTTATTTTAACTTATACCAGTATTTAAATATTTCATTTGAATATGGCATATTAAATATGGTTGAACATCGCGAAGTGAAATAGAAAATGTACTGTCCGATTAAATAAATTCATATGCAGCAACCCTAGCAGCCGCCGATTGAAGGTCGAAATCGACTTAAAAATAAAGTGGAATTCAGAACAGCTCACGGCCGCTCGGATTTGATTTACATGCAATATTTAATAGATGTTTATAAAAAAATTCTATAAAATTATATTTAAACTTAAAACAGTTTAAGTAATGATGTTAAACGATCTTAAAAATGGTCAACTAATTTCGAATTTTTAGTTTATCATATTGGGGAAGTATTTTACTGATTTAATTAGCAATTACTTTAATTCCACTGACTCTGCAGCGCACGTTTTAAAAACGACAATTCTTGACGATTTGCGGAATTCGGAACAGCAATCAACTCGATTTGCGACAATTCCACTCGTTTTCGGAATTTGGAACAGGCCCTTTTGTCTCCGAAAGTATTCCGAATATTGAAATATCCTTTTATCCTTTTAGGATAATATCTCAAGCTCGGGGAGAAATTATTCAGGCCTGTTCCCGTTTTCGATTTTGATCAGATCATGCGGAATCGGAATTGGTAGCTGTTCCCGTTTCCGAAAAACGATCAAATTATTCGGTTTCAAAATTAAGAGTCAGTGAAATGAAAAGTAAATGCAAATTTTCTTGTTTAAAAATGTAGATTTTTAACGGCATAATTTGTTGTTGTAATAAAATCGAAACTCTGAACCACTTGGTAGATGTGAAATGTTAGTTCAATTTTTAGAATTGTCAATTTTTTTCGTTTGGTCCCCGCCCGCCCGTGCCGTGAAGCTTCAAAACGAATATTAACGCTGGGTAACGGCTAGTAATATCATAAGCATATTCAATGACTTGAATTACTCCAAAAATTTAAAATTTTTCGTTCCTAAAAAATTGTTATACACTTAAAAATTTTATTAAAATTTTGCCCAGAAGTTTGTAACGCATACACAGAGAAAAATAAACCGTTAAAAAATCGTGATTTTGGTGTTTTTTCCTTTCATAAAAATTGAAGGGTGGTCATGAAAAGTAAATATTTTAAAATTTTAATGATTAAAGTCCTCTGAGAGATTTTAATTGGCGTGAAAGCAAAGAAACACGCGAAAAGAGAAAAAGAAGGGCTAATAAATTAATGTCCATTCAATTTTGTTGATTTTGACGAAATAAATCCAGTTTGGGACCAAAGTGCATTGTAAGCAAGAAAGAAAGTTGGTCAAGCCCGACTATAACATACTCTGTGCCTGTGAAGTGCTGCCCATCACCGTTGCGACCGGTGCTGCCCATAATTGTTTGTTTTCTTTATAACTCGACAACCGTTCATCCGATCTTTACCCTTCATTTGGCGGATCGATAAATAATCCTGATTACTAAATATGTCCAAAAGGAACGAACCTTCTATCTATAAATCTGTGGGAGATATGAGGTTTTTTTCAATTTGCGGGGGCTGAAGGGGGCGTGGCAACAATTGAAAATAAACTTGATCTGCCTACAAGTATAAGAAGCACGACTCCCATACATGTCAAACCTCTATCTCTTACCATCTTTGAGATCTGTTTGTTCACACGGACAGACAAACAGACGGACGGACAGACGAAAATGGCTAGATCAACTCGGCTGACGATGCTGATCAAAAATATATATACGACCCTATAGGTCGAAGATGCTGTTTATAATTTAATGCCTTGAGTGGGATTCGAACCCATGACCTCGTCATCATTCGTGTAGAAAGCAGACAGTATGGTAAATTTTTGTATTTTCGAGCACAAAATGTTCCTTAAACAAGCCCAAAATGTTAATGAACCAAGCACAAAATGTTCTTGAAACAAGCCCAAATCGATTATGAGGAGAAAAAAATATTCAAGGCATAATAGAACATATGTTCATGAATTGAGAAAAAGCTTAGCAGACAATCGTCACCAAATGGTCACGATTTCCTACCAAAGACCTTATAACTAAAAAGATAAATAACGCAGTATGTTCAAATGCCACAAGGCAGACAATTAGTCGCTTAGCAAGAGATTCAATACACACGGATAGTGGCACCACCGGCGCGAATCAAGAGAACAGAACGCGTTCGTTTACTCTGTAAAAATTCCGGCAATCTGATTTTTCAATTTTTGCCGATGCTTTGAATTCTCTTTCAACGAGTTTCCATATTTAGCTACATGTTTGACAAAGTTAATGATGGCTGCGTGGTTAGGATTGCCACCTTACAGTTTTAATTTGCCGGTTTGAATCCCAGTGGCGGATAATTTTACTTTTTTTTCCATTTCGACTCAACGGCTCAGCGAACGAGCGTTCAAAAATCTGAGCATTTTCTCTACTTCAAAGTCGCATTGCCGCACAATTGTGCCACGGCAAAATCAAATGTTCCAAAGACGAAAAGACAATAGCCGAATTCAGAAATGAAAATTAAAAGCAAAGACTCGAACGCCCAGTCTATGAGACAAGCACTTCATCCACGACACGTCGTAAAAATGTTAGTCTTAATGCCTATGGATGGTTATAAAATCGAAACTGAACAAACAAATCACCGCTGAACACTGAAAACGTGTAAGCTGAGCAGAATTCGCGCTCAGAGAGAACCTGACCTTGAAATACTTGTTTTATTTTTAGATTTTTTTTTTGTTTGAGCAGAGAGTGAGAGTGCGCCGACAGAGACGCAATACGCCATGTACACGCGCAGCATATCGAAACTCCACAGGAAAATCAACTTATAGAATTTTGTATGACATACACTTGTATGGCCGTTATTCATCTTGGTGTTTTATTAGCTTTGTCTCCTACCACATCTTCTTCTAGTCTAACCATTGCCATTAAAAACAAAAAACACACATATGACATTTGGACTCAACCCCCAACACCATTGCATTTAGTTCGGCAATTAGCTGGGACAAAAACTTCTTATAAATATTTGCAGGCATATCAAGTTAAGTGAAAAATATAGCTATTATTAAGCTACAACTTTCGTCTAGAACTTCCATACCAATCTCAGCATAAGATTAAATTCCCAAAGAGCCCAAACTTTCTTCTTATATTATTTGCCAATACCAAAGAACAAGGCAAAATCAATTTCGTGGCGACAGTGATCTTGAACGAAGATTTGGGTTTCTTAAAAAAGTATAAAAATATAGATTTACTGTTTATATACTGGTATTTGCACCGCCATAAGGAACTTTTGGGCACCCCTGATTAATACTCTGTCCATCAATGATATTCGATCAGTTCTCTTCTTTTTATTTAATTTCTATATTTGAAATAGTCCCTGACTGCCTGAATGCATTTGCATTAAAGCTGCGAGATCCTAGAAACAGCTCAACACATGTTGAACTTAAATTTCTCACAAATTGCCACAATTTGTCGGATGCTTAAAACTACTTCCCCCTCAGATTCCCTTTCCTTCATCTTAAGATAATCCCATAATTAGCGATAGATACGCGTAAACAGTATTCATTGCACGCATTGTTGTTGCTTCGCTTGTGGCAAATGTCGCAAATTGTTCACTCTACATTAGGCGGCAACAAAAGTTGGCTTCCCCCACACCACCCACAGACCTCAATACGAAGGGAACCCCTGCCAAGAAATCTCATCATTATGCCATATGACAGTCAGCTCGAAAAGGGTAAACAAATTCAAGGCGAAATTGATGACATGGTATACCATACAAACACACACACAAACACGCACGCAGACACACATATGACAGCTGTTTGACATTGCCGCGCTTATCCAACGTCGTTGTCGCTGAACTAACATTGAAGAAGTGGTTTCTCTGTGGGCCCCTCCATGCCACCAGCGGTTCGCCTGACGCTGACAATTTTTACAGGATTTGGATTAAGTGGACTTTGCTGTCGACATCCTGCCTGAGGTTGATGGAGATAGGTGAAAATTCTAAGAAGTTTCCACAGTGCAGGCTGCTTTGCATGCCAACGAGGTAAGCAGGCTGACATTTTGCCAGCTCCCCCTGCTGCCCAAGTGGTTGTAAATATTTGCTTACGTGTCAATAACCCGGCCAGTGATTTATTTCATATTTGGCCCCTGAGTTGTGCTTAGAGTCCTGCGAGTCCTGTAAAATAGTTATTTCACTTGGCTGCCGCGTTGCGGCTGTCATTGACATTTGAAATTCATTGTCAGTTTCGTGTGTGTGTGTGTAGTTTTCAAAAGGGTTCTTTATTTCTTTTAGCTGCTGCCATATATTTTTCATAGCATACTTATGAGGGCAAAGGCCCAGCAGCAGGTGCAGCTGTCCTTAAAGCCACATAAATTGTGCTTAAATGGCACAGTCGGAGGGGCGGGATCAAAGAGAACAGGTATTTTTTGTGGCAAAATGTTCAATCAAGCGTGGAAGACTTTATCGCTGTGGTGTGTGTGCCCGAGTGTGCGCAACATCATAACCTGCTCATCTCTGTCTGCTGCTTTCTGTCGGCGGCAAGCGCAAAAAACATTCCTTGCCTGATTTGATTTAAACGTTTTCCTTGCCTGCTCCACAGAGAGACAGTCAGTCAGACAGCGGGTGAGAGCGGGTCTCGCGAGCCGAGACACGCTGCCATCTTCGATTTGGTTTATTCATACAGCAGTCGCATTATGCAAATAGCTTCAATCCCTCCCACCCACTTTACCACTTGAAATTCGATTTTTTTCAATTTCTATTTCGATTATTCTTTGCCATTTGTTGCAAAAATTCTGCGAAAAATCTGCCAGAGCAGCCACCAGCCACTTTTCGAGGCTTTCACTTCACTTGTAGCAGTTGAGTGGCACTTGTACATCCATAGATGAAGTTGAGAGGCAAAAGTGCTGAAAGAGGATGCGCACAAAGTACACCATTCATTTGCCTTTCAGGCTACAGTGAGTAGCGTTTAGCAATTTGTATTGTTTGCAGTTGATTTTTGGCCACATTTGTACATTTTCAGTAAATTATTTAAATTTCCAGCAGCCACTTGCCGAAGGGAGCAAAGGTAGTTCAAAAAGTGACAGCTTTAATGCTTCAAGATAAGATGGCTGAACCACTCTTAATTTATGGCTTAACTAAGCTGTCGACTATCGGATTCGACACAGTTTGATATATTGACCAATACTGGCAAAGTTTTTGTCATGTACAATGGATATGCCCTGTGAAAGTTTACCTTTCCTTTTCAACAAAAATAAAGTTGGGAAACTGCAATTTATGCCTTTCTTATCGAACGAAGTCCAAGTGGGAGTTTTTTTTTTTCGACAAAAAAAAATGTTCAATAAATTTCAATCATAACTCATGTCTGAGGTGGCTGTAGCCTAAATCGTTTTTAACAATTAATCTTGGCCAGTTCTTGTAAAACAGTTTAAAAATTAGCCACTAAAGACCATGTCAAGTGTGGTTTCCCAAAATTCCAAAGAGGAAAAAATCCAACTGATGTATCTTAATTTCAAGTCGACAAGACAGCACCTCATAAAGTTGGACATTTTGTTGTCGGAAGAGTAGAATCATAGCCAACTCCGTAATTGTAAGGGAGGGCGGAAATGAAGCTAGAGAAGTTATCAGGTGTTTTCACAAAACCAGTTGGTTAACTTAGAAAATGAATTGTCTAAACCAGCCCAAAATTCTTAAATTTCAGAAAATGGCTGCTAATATTTGGTCAAGGGTTGTAAGGACATATCCAACACTCACGAGGCCTTAATGTGAAACATGTTGTATACGATATGACGCTCCTTTCATATACTTGAGTGTGTGTGTTACAGAAACTCGATACTCAGTACTTAATAGTAAGTTCTAGGTACTGAATACGCTAGCTAAGTTCTCGTTACTGAGTACCCGATATTTAGTAATCGATACGAAGTACTCGATAATCTGAATTCAATACTCAAGGCTCTTTTCTTAGTACTCGATACTCAGTAATCGATGCTCGGTACTTGATTCTAAGTACTCGATACTAAGTTGACACGCGATTATACCGCGTCACAACATTTCTAGCAAGTCACTAACGAGCCACAAGCAAATCACTACCATCACTAACAGATAATCACGAGCACAATATGGTCCCACCAATCGCAAAAAGGGAGAGAAGTTGGCAACCCTGGCGAAAGAGACGAGTGGAAAAAGTTAAAGCGAGGATCGGTGAGAACCGACTATACCGCCTCACATATATGCTGTCCTGTTGTGTTTCAAGAACGACATAAGAACTTACTAGCGCAGCCAGCAAGCCTAAATCAGCTGACGAAGCCAACTCAGAAACAGAGCATCACGCAGCACAATAAGCGAATGGACGAATCCCCAAGGAACATAAAACCGGCAACAAGACACAAGAACAGAAAAACACGTGCACAAGGAAAGCAACAAGACACAAGTGAACAACAACAAGTGCCCAAGATCGCGACGAAGGAGTAAGAGACGCCACAGTTACACAAGTGGGTGGCAGGTTGATCAAGAAGGAAAGTGGTCATGTGCTTAGGAATTTTTCGAAATTTGTTCTCTCTGTGCGGTGGTAGGAACTTGTGAAAATTATGAAATTAAAACGAAATATTTAAAGCCCTGAAAAATATTTGGAAAGTCTGTGTGTGCAAGGGAGTCAGGAGGAGAAAGAGCTACTCGCTGTGAGCCCCTAGCCCCCCTAAGTTATCACTTCAGGGTTAGTGACACATGGGGTGGATCCTGCTGCAAGCCGCTGCTATGGTTTCACCTGGGGCGAGGCAAACGTTAATAGGATTGCACAGGTTGCGAAAAGGGATTCTTCTTGTTAGCTGGATTCGCTAAGCTCCTCTTACCCCTCTAAGTTTTTACTTAAGGATTGGTGGCGCATGGTGGGATCCTGCAGACTCCCCAACTTTTGGTCTCGCCCGCAATGGTTTCACCTGGGGCGAGGCGAACGTTGGTGGCACTTTTTCGTGCACGTGGTTTCAATAGGAATGACTTTTGGCAAACGCTGTGTGTCCTTAGCCCCCCTAAGTCGTCACTTGAGGGCTGGGGCCACATGGCGTGGGTTATGTCGACAGTTTTGCCCACTTCGTCGCGCTCGCTATGGTCTTACCAGGGGCGCGGCGAATGTTGGTAAGACTGGGAAATTTCTAGATTTATTTGAGGGCTAAGAGTTCCTAGTGCGCTGATTGTTCTTGACCCCACAAAGTATCACTTGAGGGTGAGGGCTCGTGGTGTAAATTCCTGCGATCAGTTGTGCCCACTTCGTCGAGCCCGGGACTATGCGAACGTGGGTGAGACTGAGCAGGATTTGAGTTTGTATTACTCCTTCTTATCTACCATGTAACCCATGTCCGAAATATTCGCCCTCCCTATAGTCTGGGTTCCCCACCGAAAGGTAATTTGGTAAAGTTAGGAAGACTTAATAATAAAAGATCAGATTAAGTTTAGGATTAATCTATTTTTCTGCAACCATGTCGTCCCGGCACTTTATAAATATTTCTGTAAGTGGCCCTGGCCAGACTGAGCTTACCTCAGCCTTAGAAACATCCTTACAAAGTTTACGAAACTAAAAACTCGATACTCAGTATTGTCAATATTCGATACGCAGTACTCGATTCTACCCAGCAAACATTTTCTGAAATTTTTGATCCCATTCGAGTAATTTTCGAGTCCTTGATCTGATTAAAATAGTTGTGGGAGCCCATAGTAGGCTGTGCCAGACGGGTGTCAACCGATGATTTCTATTTACACTTAGTTAATAACATTGTGCCGAAAGAGAAGGTTCTCTCAATAAATCTAGCTACTATAAACATCTAAAGTTAAGTACTATTCTTGGCCACGGAAGTAATACGGAGTTGCAGGTCGGGTTGATACATTGGCGACGAGGAAAATATGGGTGTGTACTGAGAGTCATGCACTCCGGGCGGCGTTAGAGATGGAGGTTTAAAAGAAAATACATATATTATCTGACAATGGTCAGGGACGATACATTAGGTACGCGTCGGTTATGTTTTCTGACAAAGGTCGGGGACGGTATATTAAGTACGCGCCGGGATGATTATTGCCTTGATTATCAATATCTTGGCGCGTAGCGAGAGCCCTGATCTCGCTCTAAGGAGCCATTCAGTTTAAGCCTCGGTGTGTTGCCTGTTGGACTGGGCCAAGTACACTTCCTTGGAGTACTCCAGCTCCAACGCGGCGGATACTCGATAGTTCGTTCCTCAGCTGGACCATGAAGCTGCGTCCTTCGAGAAAGGAGCGCAGCAAAACAAACTGCTCAGTTGGGAGTAAAGACTCTTGCTTGAAAAGCAGGCCGTCGAGCCAATCGCGATCAAAAGATTGTCGAAGTCTCCAGAATGTGGTTGACAACCCTGTGTACTTGCTCGGGGGCTCCATGGACACTGCGGAACCCAATTTGGTGTTCAGGCAGGGCTTTGTCCACGGCACTCACTGCCAACATACGTTTCAAAAATATTCTCTCGAATATTTTAGAGAATGTAGGCAGCAGACTTATTGGGCGGTAGGCATCAGGTGTAGGGTCAGACTCCTTAACTTTTCTTGGGACCATAACAACTACTGCGCACTTACATTGGGAGGGGAAGTGGCAGAATCGGTTCATCGCGTTAAAGAGCATGGCTTAAAACAGGACACCCTTCTCTGGGAAAGGTTTCACTACTCTGACATCAACCCCGTCATAACCAGGAGCTTTGGTTGGTTTCAACTGTTTGATTTGCTGACGGATTTCATCTGGAGAGATGGGTCTCATGGGAGATATGGGCCCTGGCTCGCGCTGCAGAAACATCTTCCGGAGAGGCAAGATTAAAGGGCACGAATCTGCGCTCAAGGCCGTTGGCAAATTCCTCAGCGACCTCCGCAACAGACCGGCACCAAGAGCCGTCCGCTCGCCGGACTGAAACTCTTCGGATTGGCTGTCTCTTTAAAAAATTAGTGCACTTCCATAGTACAAATCCTCTGTTCAAACAAGGGCCAATATTACGGAGTTTCTCGTGGAAGTACTGAGTTTTGCTGTAAAAGAGAAGCGTCAGCACATCTCCGGTAGTCAGCTCCATCTAAGGGATTGCGTGAACTCATCCATCTCCTACGCAGTGCTCTCTTGCGCCTCGCCATGGCCTGAATTACTGGCTTTGAGAAGATATGTGGAGTCCTAGAAGGATCACTAGATTCTCGGCGAATCATGAAGTGATCTGCTGCATTATAAATGTTGCGCAAGAACAGCTCCGCTGCGTTATCAATGTCGGCTGGAGATCTCAGCTCCATGTTGAGGTTCAACAGCTGCTTCAATCTGCTCTGGAAGCGGGGGATATGTGCCTGTTTGGGAGGAAGCTGTGGCTTTGCCGTAATGTGTAAGCGGCTACTCTGAAATCTATAACTAGGGGGATATGGTCTGAGCTCAAGTCCTGCTTTTCCACAATGGCAAGGCTGCTCATGTGGAGTCCCGAGTAGACTGCAAAGTCCATTTCCATTTGAATTATCAAACAATGTTAGGATTGTCTTTAATTTCGTTAAAATGCTTTGTTGTCAGAAAGCTTACATTGCATGTCTAATTTCAAAAAGTTGGCAACAAATATTTGTATATTTAATTTACACCCACACATGCACCGCATCAATCTAAATAATGAATGAGAACCATGTCTGTCAAAAAAAAAAAAACAATTCCCCCTTACTCCCTCCAACCCACGCGTGTCACTCATCAGCAAATTCAAATGTTGAATACATTTTAATTAAAATTTAACCAGAGGTCTGTAAACCGTTCGACTGTGAAGTATTAAATTTGTATTCGTTGATATGTTTGAAATGTGTTTGCAGTAAATATTGATATTGTGTGTGACAAATTTGGCCATTTTTTGATTGATGTGCGCTTAAAGAGAATGAAATAGGATTGCTTTCGCACTCGAGTGCTAAACAAATCATTAATTCTCACACGATATGCATATGAGCCGAACCTCGCTCTCAACTGACATCGTCATCATCAACGATTCATCGTCATCATTATCTTTTCTGGTTTGGCTGAACAAATATCTAAAGATGTGTGCGTTGATTCTTCTGGCGCATTGCATGAATTACTTTTGCCTTTGTTAAAAGTAAACACAATGCCTAAGCTGCTAGGCGGGGGAGGTTTGGTGGGGATGGGCATGACACGCTGATGTGCGTGCCAAGGATTTGTAAGCTGTGAAATGTTCAAGGATACGCGACCCACATATGTATGCAGGATAAATACAAACAAGAAACAAGGCCTGGAAAATGACGATGAACAGAAAAAAAAATTCTATGCAAAATATTCAAGTAAAGCCGATGAGGCCAGAGGAAGAGGTGGAGCGAGGGGATATTGTATTTGCTAAACATTTGTCACAATGTCTTCTCTCGCATCAGACCAAGCAGCTGCTGGCAAATGGGAAGGAAAAGATTTTCCTTCCAACTAAGCAATTGCAAATAATTCAGCCAGGATGAGTGAGAGTGAGTGTTGTATCTGTTTATCTATATACACACATGCATACATTATGTGTGTGTGTGTGTAGCAATAATTTTGTTTCTCATTTCTCGTTTCGCTTCATTTTATTTCAAAGGCAAATTGTTTTTGCCCCAGTAATCTGTTTTCTATGCAAATTTTGTCGGCTACAATTTTGTAAAAAAAAATTTTTTTAGATAGAAATGTTTTTGCAATATAAGCAGATTAGAAGGTGGCAGCGGCTAACAAGGTGACCTCCTAAGCTTAGCTTAGCTGTAAAGTAAAGTCTGCTCGAGTGATGAAAGCGTTTTAAAAATTAGAATAATTTTATGAGAAAACTTTTGATTAAGCACTTTGCTTAATACCAAATTGTGAGGACAAAAACAACATCATAAAAAAACGTAACTACTTTGATAAGCTCAAATTTTGTTTTGACAAAACCCTAATAAGCTAACGAGGGTATGTTAATAAGTACCTAAGTAAGCTATAAAAACTACTTATTCTTCAACATAGTCCCCTTTTAGGTGGAAAACTTATTTTAATTCCTCAACGAATTTGTGTAAAACTTGACTATAAAATTACGCAGTGATTGTCTTTCCTTTTTCCCTTGACAGTTCAATTCTCAAGTGAGTAATAAAAAATCTTGTCTTCATCAATGAAGAAGTGCAAAATGCAGCGCATCAGGATTAGTGCTCATTTTGATAAGGTTGGTGCGTAATATAGAGGCTTTACCAACAGCCAAGTTCCAATGTTCTTACTCACTTCTATACCGAAAACCTTATTAAAAAATTGGCTACGATGGACCGAAGGAAAATTAGTTTGGTGGTCGAAAATGATTTTATTTTCATTTGAAGTTTAAATTTTTCCCTTCCCAACAGCTTAATTTTCGCTTCGAACTGTGCTTCGACCAATAATATACTAAATCTCATAGTTTGTGTTTATATAAATAGTTATTGGTTGCCCGTCTTACCCCTCAGACGCGCCGCCGCCATTTTAAAATGGCGGCGTCCAACAACAGCACATTGTCGTTCTAAGCACTGGCCTAATCGATGGCCAGCACCTCATCGACAACCACAGCCACGCCCAGCTTCATACACAATGACGCCCACATCACTCCACACAACAATCACGCTCCCGTTCTCCGAACACACACACATAAACCCAAGTCCGCAACACTACCGCAAATTCACGAAAACAACGACAACATCACGCTGTTTCTACACAAACGGCCACGATCGCAACATCATACAACGATGATCACAAAAACGTTTTAAAACGTGTTTATCGTGCGGCCTGCCTAGCTTTGAACATTCTCTTGTTCAACGTCTAGCTGGCGCCACGTCTTCTTACGTAAAACCATAGTTCAGAGCTTCTAGCCTGTCAATCGCCGCCTTGTATCCAATCATTAAAAAGACCTGCTTTTATATGTATAGCGACTAATGTTGTGCTTAATCTTCTATTAATATTTATTGTTTCACTTAACTTAATTAGTTTAACAAGATTTCTTAGCGCCAAGTTCAATACACACTCTTTTCCCTGGAGATGAGATGAATCGCCTAACGATAGTGTGGCCATAGCCGCCAGAGTCATCGATAGCCGTTCGTGTCTGGGTGGTGGCAGTAGCTACCAACGATATAATTGCTGTTTCGATACCCACACCGTGCCACATCTTTCCAATATTGAAGCGTCATTGCATCAGCCGATTTACCTTTAATCGATATAAGTGGTTCTAGTTATCGATAGTCACCGTACCATCCCGCGACCTTCCTAATTTTAGAATGTTTGTTTTGCCGGCTCGGTCAATTGAAACAAAATAAATTTTGGTTTTATTTCCAATATATTTCTGCGCGTCGGCCTCCTCTTCAGGGACAAATTTATAACACGTCTGTACCGCTTGACGTAGAGTTCAGTACTGAACTAAAATTTAATTTTTGTGTTCAAAATGCACAACATTCTGTTGTCACTAAGATACTATCATGTCAGCTATTCGATATATTCATCCGATTTTCACCAAAGTTGGCGAAATTGTGCTGAAGCACATAGAAACAGACGGACAGACGAACAGGCCTAAATCAACTCAGCTCGTCATGGTCGCAAGGGCTTCCTTTTGTGCGTTACAAACATCTGCACAATTTCAATATTCCCTCTGCAAAGGTAAACAAATTTGTTTCATCGGAGAGTTTATTTCGAAACTAGTTTCTTATTCTTATTCAAAATAAATTTCTTTGTATTCTGCTATTTACGAAAATGGAGGCTTTTACTCGACGAAATATAGTTGATCACTCATTTTGGCCAGGAGAACAACCAAATTGTTCTACCTTTTATGAAAACTGTAATAAAAGTTAAGCCTTGATGTGGCTGTGCTTTACTTTTGGTGACGTATGAGCTCAAGCTTGGGTCACCACTAAAGTATTTCGGCTAGGGCTCGTCGGACAGGGATTATCTTTTGCTAATGAACGTAACTGGCTGTCACACAAGAAGAATTTGTCGGTTATATTTTTTTTGGAAGGTAGACGTTTTTTCAATGCCCAGTCCAACAGAGCATTCCTTTTTTGCCTATTCTTCTTCAAACTTCATGCATTTCTAACGGCAAAAAACGACATTTTAGTTTTTTTTTTTTATAAAAACCCCCCCAAAAACAAACCATAAAAAAAAAAAAATAAAAAAAAAAAAAACATTACTGTTTTCTTTACAATCTGTTTCCAAATATCTTCAACTTTGTTTCCCATGGTTGACACAAACTGTGCACTAAAAATTGTGAAAATGTCACAGCTTGAAACATAACAAATCATTTCTAGCAAACACACCACGTGGCTGGCCTTAGGTAAACTGTTGACTTTGCAACCCTGGAGTCAGCCACAGGGTTGACCCTAAAAATTTTTTTGGGTGTTTTAATCCTGGCTGATTTCTTTAGAATTAAGAAAAAACCAAAGAAGTGAAAAAAAATTTTTTTTTTTGACTTTATGACAAAAAAGGACTTTTCCGACCAATGTGGATTGGCTCAAAACTGAAAGATCTTTTGAGATCTATTAAGATCTCTAACTTTTCACCAAAATGATTATTTTGAGCTTAGACAGCGGTTGAAGTAACTGAGAGATATAATCTAATCGAATCTTAAATCTTAACTATACCCCATTTAAGCCAAATAAGTTTAATATTTCCCTTCTTTTCACTATTCTACTAATGACAGTCAAAAAATAACTTTTTACAAAAAATGCTCTCGTCCAGTTGGGCAAAAATTGAAATTCAAATTTTCAAATTCCTGCTCTGGCCTCCTGCTCTCCTCCTGCGTTCGTCATATTAATTAGCTAGTCGCACCCCTCAAAGCGTTCCGGGCACCTCCACTCCCACACACCCAACACTAAAAACTAATTAAAAAGTCGTGTCATTTGAAAAGCATGACACCAAGCCACGCCCACAAAAGCACACGCCACCTCCAGGCTAATCGAATTGTTGAAACGCAATGAAATGAATGTCATTTGAGCGCCACTTCAAACCATAAAAAGGAAGAGACATGCCCAACTAACCCGACTCAACTCATTCCAAATTCGCCATTCAATTCATATTCATTTGGCCATCAAATGCCAGCGAACGGCGGCCAGTGACAGCGAACAATGAAATCAAATTAAAACACACTTTAGCGCCGCATCGAATGAATGACTGAACGGCAATCAAAGACTAAACATTGGAAATAGAGGGGAGTTGTTGTTGTTGGGATCTCACCGAATGACAAGCATAAAAGTTACCATAAATTTCATGCGAAAATTAAATTAAGTTTCAAGTGTTGCGTTCTGTTTAATTACGGAAGCAATTAAAACATCTGACATCTGAAATTTCCATGAAATGAACTTAATTTGTACACGTTTATGACTGCACAGGTAGAATGAGAGAGAAATGTGCAATACACACAACAATGTGAAAAGTCGACTATATCAAATGACAAATGACAGCGTTGATCTCATTACGTTATAAAATTTACAAAATATTTGGTTACTGCCGTAATTACAGTGTTCAAGTATGATTTTATTGTATTTCAAAATTTCTTCCATAAATGCATATTAAATTATTCAGATTTGACAGGTGACCTTTTATACGATAAAATCAATTGAAATGACAAGTGTGTTAAATGGTTGTAAATATAATCAGAAAATGAGACGAAAGTGTATTAAACAACTTTGAATTCAGCTTATACACACAGGGAAAAAACGACATTGGAGTCAATACAATCATTTTCTAAAACAGGCCATGAACGGGTTTTCTTACTTGTATTACAATGTTCCCACTTCAAGCACAAATTTTTGAGAACGCCTAAACTTGATTTGAATCGTATTGTTGCATTTTTTTTAAGAAATTTAGAAGAATTGTGTTGAATTGTGCTCAATAACATTTAAAGCATTTATTCTTAAAAATTTGATAGATCATCTTGTTCTTATTTTATAAAGTACAGCTTACATTATAAAGTACACTTTTAACTGCTGTGAGGAATTGTTTCAGTAACTAATCAATCCGTCCGTCTGTCTGTTTCTATGCTATCTCCTCCGTCAGTTTTAAAGCTATCCTCACCAAACTTTGCACGAAGTCTTTTGGTACAAATACGCTGCACATTTGAGAAAAAACTTTTTTTTTAATGGAAACGCCTCCAAAGTACTTATTTCTTAGTTTACTATCCTTTCACATGATTTCACTAAGTTTGGTCGAAATCGGATGACTATAGCATATAGCTGCCATAGGAACGATCGGTCGAAAAACTAGTTCTAGTGAGAAAAACTTTTTTGTTTGTAATGAAAACGTCCTTATCATTGGTATACACTTATTTTATATACTTTTACACAATTCTACAAAGTTTGGTCGAAATCGGATGACTGTAGCATATAGCTCCCATATGAACGATCGGTCGAAAAACTAGTTCGAGTGAGGAAAACTTTTTTGTTTTTGATGAAAACGTCCTTTTTATGGGCATATTCTTATTTTATATACCTTAACAAATTTCTACAAAGTTTTATCAAAATCGGATGACTATAGCATATAGCTGTAGTATGAATGATCGGTCGAAAAAGAAGTTCTAGTAAGAAAAACCTTTTTGTCTTAAATGGGATCGCCTCCAAATTTCGTAATTAACAGTGTATTATGCTTTTCCATGATTTCACCAAGTTTGGTCGAAATCAGACATCTATATAGTATAGATCCCATAGAAAAGTAAGGTCCAAAAAGTAGTCTTAGTTAGAAAAACTTTTTTGTTTTCAATGGAAGCTGCAAGGGTATACAAAACTTCGGCCGAGCCGAAGTTAACTTTCCCCTATTTTTTTAAATTCCTTTATTTACATTAAATCTATAATATTCTTTTAAGCACTTAGGGGCAACGTGATATAGAAAGTTGGACAGAAACATCATAAACCTGCGGGACGGCCGCTTGGTATTGATTCGCAGGTTTGATGGCCCGTCTACTCCCTGCTTCTACGTAGCATATCCACTCTCGATTGTCAAGTTGCCTCCCAGTTTTCCTTCGACGTCAGCATGTATGGAAGTAAATTATCCTCGGCTATATCGCCTCCCATCACTCTGGATAGTCCCGCTCTTTAATTGTGGAACCTTCCACACTCAAACAGGACGTGTCAGCCTTCCTGCACAGGTCCTTCTTCGCAGTATGTGCACTGCTCGCTATTATCATGGCCGACTCTTTTCTTTCCATGTCCACTAAGAAGCTGTGTCAAGTGAAAGTTCACCTCACCATGCTTTCTAGACAGCCATGGCAACAATTCCGGAATTAGGCTATGGGTCCAGCGACCTTTAGAGGAATGATCCCAACTGTGTTGCCACTTCCGACGTTCCGCTGCCTTGCTTCCTGCTGCTGGGTACCATTGCAAGGTGGTTTGAGCCACTCAACCGTGAAGCCCTGTACCTCTCAATAACCAACGCAGCATCTTCCGATACCGTACGGTAGGCAGAAGAAACCCTGAGCGCACTTAGACGGTATGCCCCACATACGCCTTTTATGTACTATAGCTAGCGAATTCCATGGAACGATGCCAAATTGGCGCCGCATCCAAAATAGTGGCTTTCGTAACACTCGCCTAAAGCCGTCTTCGCCGTGCCATTAACTCTGATCCAAGTTGATTCCAACTTCTTACGACTACCAATTAGCACCGCCACTGGGTCAAAAATGGTAAGCCCGGGTTGGAAAAGAATGACTCATATGTGTGTCAGAAAATCTAGGCTATTGAATGTTTTACATCTTGATAAGTAAGCGGTTCTTCGCTTAGGACAAAGTAGAACACAACTAGAAAAAACTTAAAAAGCGAACAGCTTTTCGAAATTGTGACTCTCGTTTTTCAGTCCCCGACCCACTAAAGTGCGCATCATTTCATTATATTAAATGGAATATTCATTTAATGTTAATAGCTTTTCTCATTTACAAGGCTATTTCTAGGGCATTACTTTAACAAGTTGCTCTATGTTGAGCCATTTGCTTATATATGATGTAGGAAAACATTTTTTAAAAAGTTATTATACCCTAAGTGAAAATATATAAGCCTAACAATGCTAAAAAACGAGAACAACACTCCCGAAACACAAAATTCATTAACTGTGTTGAGCAAATAAACGAACACTCTCACACACACACACACACAAACACACAAAATGGAGGAAGCGCCTTGCTTTTGGCGCGCACTTTAGTGTCGCTAAGCGGCTTAGTGAAAGTCCTTGCCAAAAAAAATAGAAGAAAAAATCTACATATGTATATATATATGACAGGCTTTTGAAGGAAACTTGAGTAGAGGAGTCGCACGGGTGTTAAAATAACTTTGACGCGATTTCTTTAGGTGTGTGTGTGCCATTAGGAGCGGAAACGCCACACACGCACAGACAGAAACACAGGGCAAAAGACAAGTTTTTGCCAACTTGGAAAATTTGTAAAAGATTTCCCTGTAGTCACAGTATGAGTGTTTAGCTCGTTACAATTTAACCTTATTGCCAGCCTCTGGCTGGTGCCAATCTTTGGCCTTGCTACCAAACTTTTCAACTTGTGCGAAATAATTTGTTTTTGGGGTTATTTTTCTCGCAAATTGGGGCAATTATCATTTTGACTTTTCTTCGTCTCGTTAATGAGGCAAAGCTGCATTGAACCGCAGCCAAAAACGCCTTTAAGTATGCAGCTGAATTTAAAGCCAAAGACACGCGAAAAAAATGGTGCAAGTATTTTGTCAAACGGTGTTAATATTTTAAGAAGAACGAAAATGCTTGATCCAAGTACTTTTTATTATTCTAAGCAAAAATTTAGTTTCAAAAACTTATCGTGATATTTTAGGTATAATAAGAACTATTTATGATCACTTAAGTCGAAGCTCGTAATGGCTGAAATCGTCTCTGAGCCTATCCCTATAAGTTTCAAGTATTCTTTTATATAATTCTCAAATCCTCCCGGACATAACATCAAAAGTATTATACAAAATAAGATTTTTTTTATTTTAATTGGGTTTTTTGCCTTTTTTTGGCTTAAACTCTAGTTGTTAAGATATTGACCCGAAATTTGGTTTATAAACGTATTTTGGGTCCCAAGGACGACTTGGAAAGATTAACTAAACTTAGACCAATATTTCACATAGCTACGATATAACCGATCTGGCCGCTATTGAACTGAAATTCAGTTTTTACTCGTACTTGGAGCTCCTATGTAGTAAGTTTTTGAACCAATATGATGCAAAAACTTCTTGGTTTCTAACGCTATTGAACTGAAATTTGGTTTGTACTAGTATTTTAAACTCCTTATACGACTCACACGATCTGGTTCGGCTTGGACCACTATTTCATATAGCTGCCACATTACCGATCTGTCCGATTTGCAATAACTTCTTGGTTACTCACACTATTAAACTGAAATTCGGGTTGAACTCATCTTTTAAGCACCCTATTCGACTTACAAAACTTTTTTGAGTTCCAAGCTACCAAGCCATAAATTGTTTCTTAATTTTCTCCTATGTAGCTACGAAGAGGGAATAATCCTGAAAAGCACTGCTAAATCGCTGGATGTACATTCTGTAGGAATCATCATATCTTTAGCTGAAAATAAACTTGCAATACACCGCGTTAGGAAGTGATTTTAAGACCTCCTGTGGCTGCGTGTAGAAGGAAGCGTGGGATGACACGTTCAATTTTTAGTGACAATTTCTAGACGCAATATTGTGGGGCGAAATCAACGATCACGGCAAATTCGGCGCATACTTATAAAAAAAATACCAAAAAAATGCTGAAACACATCGGAATTTAGTATTTCGGCAGTTTTTTTTTGCATTTCAAGCGAGTAAGGTCACACTGCTTGCTGTTGTCATATGATTTATTTCTTGAATATAAACTGCGCATGGGATAAGTCACCACTCCTGCCTTTTATTTCGACTCATCGTGGACAGACCCTACTTGGCCAATCTCCCCGTCTGCCGTATAGAAGTGGCATCAACATCTACCTTTGCAGCACTACCTGTTTGGCACACCCACCCCACCCACTTTTCTTGAGCATTTGCGACCGCTTTGTACCTGGGCATTTCTATCAGCTGTGCCGTACCTAATTGGCAACCAACTAATCCCTCATCATTTCAAAGGGAACATATTACAAAAATGCATGTTTTATTATTGAAATAAATTAATAGTTTAATTGCAAGCTAAAATAACATTTATACGCTGTTTACGTTTGTAGGTAAATAAAAATCCAACACAGCAACCACAAAAAATTGCTGACCAGCGACAACATTGTTCCCACCGAATGCAATTCTGCCAGCTGATCTGCCGTCAGCAGCAATTTATTGTGCGGCGAATTTAACAGTTGTCTGTCTCGCTCTCACCCATTTCGACTCCCATAAGACGAAAATTGTTCTTAAAAATTGTCGCTAGAAATTGAACGTGTCATTCCAGCCTAAAGACGTTAAGCCATTATTGTCTTTTGAAAGTTTGGTTAGCATTCTTGTAATCTATTTTTGGGCAACTTCATTTATCCGTAGACTCAAAATTACCATCAATTTGTATGGTCATGCTGGAGGCAACCCAGTGTTTGAATGTTTTTAATATTCTGTACCAGAGGTACACAGAGTTTTTGCAAAAGTATGTAACAGCCAGAAGGAAGCATCTCCGATATAGCCATGTCCGTCTGTCTGTCTGTCCGTACGTCCGTATGAACAAACAGACCTCTGAAATGGTAAGAGAGATGGGTTTGACATGTAAAGGACATAAGCTTCTTACACTTGCTGGCAGATTAAGTTTGTTTACAATTTTTGCCACGCCCCTCCCGCCCCCGCAATTTAGAAAGAGCGTCATATCTCCGTCAGCTTTATAGATGGAAGCTTCGACCCTTATGGACATTTTGAAATCAAGATTATTTATCGATCCGCCAAAGGATTGGTAAAGATCGGATGAACGGTTATCGAGTTATAAGGAACGGTGATGGGCAGCACTTCACAGGTAGAAAGAATGTTATTATAATGGAAATCTGAAAAAAAAATTGTTGGGCTTATGCCAAAGAAAAGCAAAAAAACCACTGACGTTCGGGGCGTTCGACTAGGGTACTAAAACTATGAGGCGTGTTCCCGTTTCCGATTGGAATTAAAAAGTAAAACGATAGCAATTCCAAATCGTTTTTATTTCGGTGTTCCTGTTTCCGAGTGAAATTGAAATCGATTGTGTTTTCGAATGAATGCTCGAAACGTTTTCGAGTTTTAATTCAGCCATAAGACAGCCTTAACAATTTCGATCAGCAGGTTTAATTTCGATCGATCTTTCGTTCGCTTACACGCAATTTCCAAGGTACAAGCATAAGAAAAAATGATTTTTAATAAAATTGTTCGCACGATATATCAATGAATACTTCAAAATCTCTACAATATTAGTCATATTCACCGTTGCCCAGAAAATTGTCATTTACTTTTCATTCCACTGACTCTTAGGCAAAACTTTTGAAACCGAGTAACTTGACCGTTTTTCGGAACCGGGAACAGCAATTCCGATTCCGCATGATCTAATCGAAATCGAAAACGGCAGATTCGTTTGGGTAAGCCTTTGTCTCTGCAAAGTCAGCCACTTTTGCAATTTGCAGTAGCAGCTGGTGGATGGAGTAGTTACAACGAATCAAGAACTGAGTATCGAGAGCAGAGTAGCGAGTACTTAGTATCGAATACCGAGTATCAACTACTCAGTATCCAGAACTGAGCATTAAGTATTATCTTTGCCAATTCACTTTATCAACACCAAAGCAATTTTCTAGGTAATGAAAGCTTCAAGACTGAAGTATAACAAAACCCCTTAGGTTCTTTGGTTTCTTATTCCAAACCAGTCGGACCTGAGCTCAAACCGAACCATCTGTTTTTGGAGAATGATTCGGTTCAAAAAAGATCTTAAATCATTTTTTAACAATATAATTTCATTTATGAATCATTCTTTACCGATACGAAGAAGATCATATCAGCAGTTCGACGAAAATTACGGAGAAAAAGTTTCAACCATCCCAAATATTAAACCAATTTACGAACAAAAACCTTGGGACCGAATCTTCTTTTAAATTTCAGAGCTTTGCAGCCTTGAAAGACTTGCAATCAATAAAACTTAATTATTTTTAATTACCAAAACATTTATGTTTTAAGTTTTACGTTTTAAGTATTTTCAGTTCCCCAATAAATTGTAATTAAAATGTTTATTTTAATGTGCAGCTTTGTTCACTACTTAATCAAAGTAATTATGCCGTCGCTTTACTCAAAGTACGAAAAGTTCTCTTAAATGATAAATGAGTGGTTTTTTACTTAACTAAAGTACATTTAAAAATGAAACATTCTTGATAACTTGAAACTCTCAGAGGGATTTTTTCTGAGTGCACGAGCAGGAGACACACGTTCATTCTCTGCACT
Source organism: Lordiphosa collinella (assembly GCA_018904265.1). NCBI lineage: Eukaryota > Metazoa > Arthropoda > Insecta > Diptera > Drosophilidae > Lordiphosa > Lordiphosa collinella. The sequence continues at coordinate 331,951 of JAEIFV010000243.1, forward strand.
TCCCTTTCCGCTGCACCATTGAGGCAAACTTTGTTTGCCATCAGGGGAAACTGACAAGGGATAGCGGAGAGAAAAGAGAGAAGGACTGATGCGACTATAAGTCAAGTTCTCTTCCGGCTTTGCCAGATGACGATGATGATGATGACGACGACAGCAACAACAACAACTGACATCACCCGCCGGCTACAAGAACCTACATGTCTTTCAACACTTTTTATGTGCAACTATTTTGCATATGTGAAATAACCCAAATGTGTGGTTAGACAAGGATGGAAACCTTCTCTGTGTCGGTGTGTGCGTATTGATGTTTGCCTTGACGCGTGTGCAACATTATACCATCTAACGAAAGCTGATATGAGTCTCTTCCCACATTGCTTTAGAGCTCCATTAAAGCCAGCAGCTTTCGTCTTCTTCTTTGCCATCTTGCAAGCCATCGTAAACAGATATGAGTCGAGCTATGTCAATGTGTGTGTATGTGTGTGAGCTGATAACCTAGCCCGAGTCACGATAAACAAGTTGCTGTTGTTTTTGCTCTGGTGTTATTGAAACTACCTTCCATACAGAAGAAGAGGAGGAAGCAGAAGTGCAAAGCAAATTCGAAAGGTTCTTGACATTGGTTTACTTTATGTCGCACTTTAGTCTAGTCTTTAAGCTTTTAACTGAGGTTTGCCATTAAAACTGAACAAAAGCCAGAAGCAAAGTTTTACCATATCAAAAATTATTAGCAATTTAATGCACGACTAGACAGCACATTCTATCGTCCAGTACAGAATAACAGGCGAAAAGCTATTGCTTGGCGCAATTTTTGTGGCAAATTTCACTGACGCCAGACGCTGTAATGGTTACTGGAACAGCACCGTGTGGCACAGCAGTGTGGGGACCAAAACCAAAACAACATGTTTTTCGCGGCATGCGTTGCGCTGCTTTACCCCGAGGCATATTAGTTGAGCTTAAAATGATTTTCAGGGCATTTATTAAGATAATTAACTAGGAATTTTAAAGGAAAATAAACAATTTTAGAAATGCAAGGCCTTTAAATAAAAACAAGTAATAAAATCGGACAAGCCTGACTATAATATGCTCAGTACCTCCCAAAGTTTGTGTAAAGGTATGGGAAGTGCTGACCATCGCCGTTGCGGCCGGTGCTACCTAGAATAATTTTTTGTTTTCCGTAAAACTCAACCATTTGTCATCCGATCTTTAACATTTCTTTGGCGGATCGATAAATAATCCTGATTACTAAATATGTCCAGAACTTACGAACATTCTATTTAGAAAACTGTGGGAAATATGACGTTTTTTTCTTTAAAATTGATGTGCCTGCAAGTATAAGAAGTCCCATACATTTCGAACCTCTATCTCTCATCAACGCTGAGATCCGGGTGTACATACGGAAAGACGGACTTGGCTAAATTGGCTCGGCTGTTGATGCTGATCAAGAATATATATACTTTATAGATTCGGAGATGCTTCATTCTGGCTGTTACATTCTTTTGCTTAAACTCAATTTGCTCTGTGTACCTTTGGTACAGAGTACAATAAAATCTGAACATGTACAGCGAAATGGATTACCCCTACCGAAAACTAATACATGGCAATCAGGGAACTAACAAAACTGTCTGTGTTAAAAAAAATGGGCTAGGACTCAACGCATCTAAGTTAAATTGCCTGATCATTTACGTACGCTAAATTCTATTTAATTCAAATGAGGTAGATAATTAAAAAATCAAGAAAAAAATTGTTTATGATTCATAGGCAACTAATTTTACAGAATAATACCTTTGAATGACCTTATAAAAAGCGTAGTGGGTAAAACATGGGTTATTCAGAGTTCCCTATATAACACAGCATTGATTGCCAGAAAATGTATGACTTTTAAACAGAGGTCAAAAATATCCCACACTAATGTTAGTGATACATAACAACTGTAATTTTGTGACACTTTAAATATCCCACACATCAGAGAGAATGCCTTGTTTTTTGAGTTGAAGTGTCTCGTTCAGTGGGAAACACATATTTTCGTTTTTTTTTTTTTTTTGTGTTTCTTTTGATCAAGGACACTTATTTTTGAGAGAACAAAATAACTGACTTTTGCTCATAGCTTGACTATCGTTCATCCGATCTACACCCATCCTTTGGCGGATTAATAAATAATTACTAAATATGTCTAGAATGTTCTATCCATCTTTTTGCGACACTGAGGGAGATATGAGTTTTTTTTGCAGCTCTCATTATCTCTTGCAGTAGACGCTTATTTTCGCATTAAATAAAACAGAAAAAGTTGATTAAAAACTTGTATTTTGTATTTTTTTGCCAAGTGAACTAAAAAACAAGCCTTCTTAGTCAAACATCGTGACAATTTACATTGTACATTAGGGCGCGTTATTTTTGAATGGAAAAATTAGGGTCATACTGGCGCCCTCTTATTTGCTAGTTTATGGTGTATATTTACCGAGAAAAGAGAAAAAATTTCAAGAAGTTATGTATTAGTGGACGCGACGGGGCTCCAAACTTTTTGATATTACTCATACGCAGTGTTGCCTTTCAACTTTGTATATTTTTGCAGTTGGCGTTGTTCTCTAACAAAATGTTTTCGTACTTTCAAAAGGTTACTCTGATTTGAACTGAAGTTTGCTAAGCATAAGGGACGATACCAAAAAAAAAATTTTTATACTAAAATGTTGGAGGAATAAAATTACTCTTAAGACTTTGATTTGAGACATATTTCATAACAGTAAAAGGTACATTCGAGAATCGAGCACACAATTTAAGAAATGGATTCAAAGAAGACCAAAAACTAAGACAACAATTATTTGGAGAACTTTGTTGAGGACTAACATGTGTCGCTGGTCAAAGCAACTCATGTATTGTGTTAAAGAGACCTTTCGATATCCATTTCCCCAAAGCCAAGTGCAATCCCGCTTTTTCTCAAATCATGAACAGCGGTTGTCAGGCTATGAAAATTTTCTGCGAACTTTTTAATTGGCTTGGGCATGTGTTAGAATTTTGTTTGCTAAATAAAATTTAAAAAAATAAATAAAGTTTAACTTTACGCTCCTTGCCTGAGAATTGGACACGGGACCTCTTACTCTCGTACTAAACACGAGAGTCGGCATCTTAACGTAGTCGACTGTCGAGCTTATGACAAAATTGGGAAATTTTGTTTAACAAAACCGAATACCTTGTCAGAATTACAAAAGTGACAACTCGACCCATAAAGGACAGATCTTATTGTTGGAAATTCGATGTTGAGTTCGGGGCGTATACTTAATTTTTAAATCAAACTTTATGGTCTCGTCGCGCCCATTAATACCGATTTTTTTTTTGGATGATATTTTATTATCTATAAAAGGAACCTTTCTAGGGGTCGCCGTTACTAAATTTCAATTTTGCCCTAAAAGCTATGTACTCAACCAAGCTAAATCGAGATAGCTGGGGTCGAGTTCACATGAAAAAAAGGTAGCTAAGCGTTTGCTTAAACTTTTAGCTGGCCTCTTAGCTTGAGCCGTTCTCCGAAAAGTTAATTGCCTTAGGTCATTCCCAGCTAAAAAGCGTGGCGCCGCAACCCTGACTGGATAAAAGCTGTTTAGCTATAGGTTTAGCTAGGTTGAAGCAAAAAAAATGCTAAATGAATTCAACAATGGCTGCAGTTTGCAGCAAAAAAAAAACAAAATAAAACATAACTAAGGTTTGCCCATGACTTCTGCCCTCCAAATATCATCCAAATACCACTGCATTTGCACTTTTTTTACTTAAATCAATTTAATTGTTATTAAATCACTCTTGGTAAACAAACACAGTGCAGTAAGACCGTTTGACATTTGGTGGGAAAAATTGTAGCAAGGTCTAGGTTTAGTTTGTCTGAGTACATAGCTTAAAAAACGCACCCTTCATACATCCGAACACATTATATGTTAACATGACCCCAAATTTCGTGGCCTCTTTATAAGGAAATAAAGTGTCATAATCTGCATAAAAAATATCTAGTAAAAAAGTTTACTAGTTTAACAATATTTGAATTGCTTAATCGAGCTGTTTCTCCTAAGGACAATGCTACTTTTAAAACTATCGATATAATAAAAATTCGCTAAAACAAAATATCAATATTGAAGTTATAACTTTACCATATCGGACAAAATATCCGGCAAGCCTACTATATATTTAATACCTTAAGAATAGTTCATAAGTGTTCTTACATTTTGAAATCGTAGAAAAATTTGGCAACCCTTATTTTAAAGCTATAAAAAGTTTGATACTATGATTTCGTAGATGTTCAAAATCAACGTTGAATTCCTAAAAAAAAATGACATTAAATGTTCAAACTGGAAAAGTTCACCATTTCATTGGTTGAAATGAAAAATTTACCAAATATATAGCTATCGTAAAAATCGATTTCGATTACTTATTATTATATCGACTATTACAAAAATAACTTAATTAAGCTTGTTCTTAATTCCATTTCTTAAAAAGTTTTATCTTTATAAATGAATGGCATGTTACCCATACCATCAAATACTTTGCTTAAGAAACCCTCAAAGATTTCTTCCCTCCTTCTGAATAGCTCTTTTGTTCTATGCCCATTCTTTTTTAATCGGAGAGCATAGCACAGCAAACAAGTCGGCTGTTGACTTTCGACCAGACCTGGCCAAATAGAGAGGAAATGGAACTATTTCTATCCCCCTCTGACACTCAGTCATGATTGACTTCGGCAAGCATTCGGTGTGAGTCGGAGAGTGACTTCGGGCCCCAGGGGCCATGACTGGCCAGGGCTGCTTTCGACTCGTCAGGTATAACCTGTGTGCCTCTGAACTTTATGTGCTTTCAGCCATAATTTGTAGCGCATGCATAAAAATAAAACTTCCTGTTGCGATACATTCCAATCGTTGTTTCATGTATGCGAGCCTTATTTCAACGTATATCGTAAACTTAAAAGGGGAAGACTTCCATAATCGTATGTACATGAAAGTTTGCAAAAGCAATCCTCTTCAATAAGACTAAAATCTATCTATTTTGCAGGGCATTTCGCTAACCCTCTGTTCGGACCGACAAATCTGGGCAAATTCCCTGCACACTTGTGCAATCGCCAATGTGGAAAACATCACCAGCAGCATCAGTTTCCGCCTCATAGTCGACGACGTCAGCTGCTGACTGCCGCCGTTGCATCCGTCCGTGTTGTCTGCTCCATGTCTGAGCGTCTAATTTAAAATTATGCAACTATTTTTTTTGTGTTTCGCTTACTTCTCTGGGCTCTCCCTTTTCCCTGACGCTGTAATTTCCCACTGGCACTCATTGACTTGCCGGCTCGTTGGCGTTGTGGTTGTTGTTGTTGTTGGACAACACGCTGTTTTGAGGTCACGCATTGCAAGGCCCCCAAACAACATTCATAAATCATCTGCAGCGAGAGAAAGAGCCAGCAAATGATTGTTGTTGTTTGCTACCGCTGCTGCTGCTGCTGTTTTTCTACTCATCGTTATCACTGACTGCTGCAATCGACAGGCAACCCTCCTCCCAGCTCCTGCTTCTCTGGGCAATGTTGCACAAAAAACACATTAATCAATTCCAACAACGTCTCTGCCAAGCCAGACCGTACATATTTCCATTGTGCAGAGTGGAACAAAAAACTGAAACCGTTACACGCTCAGCGAACGGGAAAAAAAAACTTTACCATAATGTGCAACGCGCGTGAAAATTCGTCCTTAGCTGCGAGTAAGCGGGAATAAAACAAAATACCACAACATAAAAAAAAAAAAGAAAATACGGTACTGAAAATTGTTTATGCTGCAAATATTTATGATTTTCGTTGGTCCAAGGCGGCTGCAGCAGTATTTTTATTTCAATTTATATACCCGACGATAAATATTTGGTCATAAATTTGGCGTATAATCGCCAAGTGAGGCGAATATAAATTTGCTTGACTATTGCCAATAATTATTAATATGGCAGGGAAATTCATTAACAAAAGTGTGATGAAGGGTTAATTTTATTGCTTTTTTTACTTTACTGCTTAATGAAACAACCGATTCAAACCCCTGATTCCTGCTCTTAAAGCAACATGCGTACTGAGCCTTAATTACAGCTAATTCAGTACTGAATTCAGGCCTGAAATGGAAGGACTTATACTGAATTCATGGCATCCCTTATATGAATTTCAGCCATGAATTATACATGGTCAGAGCCTTGGACTTCATGACGCTCGTTTCTTTCAGCCATGATATGATATCATGGGTGTGATTCATTGGTGGTACTGAAAGCAGTATTGAAACTCAAAATCTTAAAAAAGACTTTTTTAAAGTCTTCGTTTGTATTTCCAGCAGAATAGAAAACGAATAGCGAATCTCTGATAAATTCGAATCGCTTAAAAAAAAAGTTGCCGATAAATAAGTCTATATCTGACACTTGTTCTGAATCGAGCTTGGGTTTTGACGAATCAGAAAACTACACTTTCCACTTATTTCAGTTTTTAATTTTGGAATATAGTTTTATTAATTTTTCCAAGACAATGTTGAAGTACTGGGCCGGCCATTATTGAAAAACCCATCTGGCAACACTATAACTTTTGACAGCAATGCCAGATTGACTAATTACATAGCGCGTTTGAAGCGTCAAACCATGTAGATTTTTACCATGAAACAGTACACTCTACGAGAACGCTCGCAGATTGCTAAAATTTATATTCAACAAAACAAGTCTACTGTGAATAACTATTCAACGTGCATTTAAAAGAAGCTCATTTCATGTTGAACGGTAAGGTAAACAAGCAAACTGAACGTATTGATGAACAATTCACTGTTTGTTGTGGCTTTTGTGCTAAAATGGTTATTTGGCCGTTTTTTTCAGGGGCGTTATCGTGCGCTCGTCGGAAGCGTATGGTGCACTACTGGTTCCAGCAAGCTGGCGCTCCATTGCACACAAGCCGCGCTAAAATCGATCCCTGGCCGTTTGATGTAAAGAATTGTGATTTTGAATGGCTGCCGTTTTCGCTTGATTTGACGCCTCCCGCCTATTTTTGTGAGGCTATTTGAAGTCGAGAGATTACATCAACAAGCCAAGGGTCCTGGAAGACATGAATAACAATATTTGCAAAGAAATAACCGCCATTTCGGCCGAAATGTTCGCCAAAACCATGGAAAATGCTTCATTATAACTCGACTATCGCTCATCCGATCTTTACCATTCCTTTGGCGAAAGGACCGAACCTTCTATCTTTAAAACTGCCGGAGAAACGACGTTTTTTTTCGATATTGCGGGGGCGAGAGGGGGCGTGGCAAAACTTGAAAATAAACTAGATCTAAGAAGTTTTTGTCCCATACGTGTCAAACCTCAATCTCTTACCAACCACGTATGTAGAGGAACACCTTCAACTGCTGAAGCATACTCAGTGTTTTGGTTATAGCTGACCATTGAATTAATTAAATTGTTGATAGCTTTGAACAACACTTTATGTGGTCAACCCTTGCTAACGACACTGTGTATGAAATGTTTCGATTTCCGAGTCGATTTCCGTGTGAAAGTGGTGTCAGATTGTCAGCAGCAGAACTTGTGGTTGATTTGGAGTCGAGAATTAGGTGAGACAATGGGGTCGACAAAACTGTTTATAACACAATTGCAATTGACATTGTTATTGCAGTTGTACCGTGGGCGGTAGCAAAAGTGATCATTGCGATAGAACTAAATGGTGCAGCAAAGAATGGTACTATAACGATGGCTGCTTGGTCAGCCAATGGAGAGGTACATTTTGTGCTTCCCGGCTTGTTAACGATCTCTTGCGAAGGGAAAGTGGGATAGCAGGATCTTGACGATGACTTAAATGAGAAGTACGCATTGTGTTGTCCACTGAGAATCTTCGTTATATGGTTTTAGCGACTCAAAACGTCGGACTTGCGTTAAACTTGGTCATTTTTCTCTTGTGCTAAAACTTAAAGTGTAAAGCTAGTGATTGATCGGCTTGGCACAATGGCTGCTTAACAAGCAATTTTACTCGCATTTCAGCCACAGAATCTTCGATACTTGGTAAATTCGTAAGTCCACATTGCAATTTCCCTTCGAATTTCCCTGACATTCACTTGCACGGACTTGTTCACTGAAAAAAATAGGGAAAGTTAACTTCGGCTCGGCCGAAATTTTGTATACCCTTGCAGCTTTCATTTAAAAACAAAAAAGTTTTTCTAACTAAAACTACTTTTGGACCTTACTTTTCTATGGGATCCATACTATATAGATGTCTGATTCCGACCAAACTTGGTGAAATCATGGAAATCATAATACACTGTTAATTATGAAATTTGGAGGCGATCCCATTTAGAACAAAAAAAATTTTTTCTCACTAGAACTTCTTTTTCGACCGATCATTCATACTGCAGCTATATGCTACAGTCATCCGATTTTTATAAAACTTTGTAGAAATGTGTCTAAATTATATAAAATAAAAAATATTATATAAAATAAGAATAATAAGAATTGGTCAAGATAGCTTTAAAACTGACGGAGGAGATAGCATAGAAACAGACGGACTGACGGACAGGGCTAAATCAACTCAGCTCGTCATGCTGATCAAGAATATATATACTTTATGCGGTCGGAGATGCTTCCTTCTATGCGTTAGAAACATCCGGACAATTTTATAATAAATCAGGTATGCAAACCGGTTCTGAACCGAACCGCTTTTTCCAGCTGGTGAACTGAACCGCAAACCGAACCGGAATCCCTTCGAAAATGCAAAACCGAACTGAAAACAACAAATGAAAACGGTTCGGTTCGGTTCAGTTCACTGACGAGTCACTTTGAAACATGCGATTGTCCACCGGCCTCTGAATATGCCTGTAATAAGTTAACATTCCTTCTTTGAAAGTTGCTAATCTTTTTGTTTGCATATATCATTTCCTTTACGGGACAATATCCTCATTAGTCTGCCAGGCTTCTTCACCTTAATTCATTTTTAGCTAGGAGTACAGCTATTAAAGTGATATTACGTGCATCAATTGTTCCAAACTTTTCAATTCTCTAGGAATTCTAGGAATCTCTAGGAGTATCGAAAAGTCACATATTACTATAGAAATCATTATATTTTATATATTGAACGCAAAAGTTCGGAGAAAAGACTCTATAGGCGAGCTTTTTATATTTTCAAAAGCTTTTCGGTATAAAATCGCTTTCTCAAAGAAAATGTTCAATATTTAAAGGATTACCTAGACCAAATAGAGTTGGTTCAAACAAAAACCCGGGGTGTAATAACTCTTAATACCACAACTAGTACCTTATGATGTGTTCGAATCCAACTTTATTTTTTTATCAAATAGTATTTTTTAAGCTTCTGCAGTTTTCAAAAGTTAAAAAAAAATACTTTCTGAACAGATTTAAAGATATTTTTTCACTTCAGAATTAGCGTAAAGGGTTAAGGTTAGGTGGAATGAAGGGTTATCTTAGAACAAAAAGAAGTTTAGGACTTGCCGAAACTTCAAAAGTCTAAAAAAAATAATTTTCGAGCAGATTTTAGGTTAAATTGGAACGTAGTAATCTACAAAATGCTTTAAGAGTTGACATAGGGAGAAATTAGCGCCGATCCAAGAAAATAATGGATTTTTTTAAACGTTATCGAACTGCTTTTCCTTCGAATCGTCAAAAAAATACTCTCCGCCCACATTTTAAAAAAAAAAAAGTGTTTTTATTAAAAAAAAAAAAAATTAGGACTTGAGACTCGGCAAAATTAAAATCGATCCTTGAACAGAAATGCGTTTTTGACAACTTCTGGCTGCCTTACCAGAAGTGAAAGGACTTCAGAAAGTTTACTCCGTTTATCTCGAGCAACAAAATTGTAGGTATTATAACTAACCTAAAGTTTTTTCCCCCCATTTAAAAGATAAGTTTGGAAAATTTGAGCAACCTTTCCTTACCAGGCTTGTACCTTGTCCTTTGTCTCTGCTCAAATATTAATTAACCAAATTGTTTTCAACTCTTTTGCAGACACAACAATAATGACATTGAAATGGCGACAAAAATACAAAAGCAGAAAAAGGCCAAAGAAACTGAAACAACGAAACACAAGCACTGCCCCCCAACAACAACAACAACAGCAACACCAACAACAACCAGACTGAGCGACTGCAGAGAGGAGAGGAAACGGCGGCACAGAAAATGCCTGCCAAATGAGCGACACAGAAATGTCACAAGAAGTTTGCAAATGCTGCAAACGTCAAAAGCAACAGCAGGAACAACAAATCCCACACAATGTCATGCAATTAAAGCAATAACAACAACAACTACAATGACTTCCAGCTGGAGCAGCGTCCATTGTCAGTCACAGCAGGAGCGGCGACACCCGTTTCCGACATCGGCCTCCGCATCAACGCTGACACTGCTCGTCTGCTTAACTCTGGTCCTGGGCCTGAGCCTGGCAGCTTCATCTCCCGCCTCCTCCTCGTCGTCGTCGTCAGCTGCGACCGCTGCCAAACCTGCCAATTTGCAAATGGCTCCCGCTTCCGCCTCCAACGGCTGCTCCCTGTCCGAGTTTGGTTGCTCGAATGGACGCTGCGTAGCGTTAAGTAAATTCTGCAACAACAATAACGATTGCGGCGATGGCAGTGATGAGCCGCGATTTTGCACACGTAAGTACAAAAGGGGCTGGGCAATTATGCAAATCAACAATAATGAGACACTGACCAAAGATTGGTAAATGCCCGCGTGGCCGGATGAGTGAGCAAAACTTTGTTAATGGCTGTTCGATGGTTCTGTACGGCTAACTGGTTAAGCAATTGGTCGAAATGATTGGAAGCAAATTGACTTGAATTGATTTAGGATTTGAAGAGGTACCTAAAAAGGTATTTTAGTTTTGAATCGGTGATGGTTATATTTGAAAAACTATGCTTGATTGACAACTTCACACATTTACCATTTTTGATAGAAAATTGAACAGTCGGAACTCCCACCCGACAGTCGACCTCGACAACGGATCCGTTTTCGACATTTTCTTTAAATTTTCTCTTACAAAATTATTGAGAACGTGTCCGATTTTGGTCCGAAAAAGTATAACCTGTCGCTCAGTTTGTGGCAGTAAAACGTAAGTTCTCGAGGCACGTGTTCGGGTTCAGGTCCATTCTCGACACTTTCTCGATAGCGAAAACGGATCGAATGAGGATCAAAAACTGAATCTTTTCCGTTTGAATCCTGCATCTCTAAAGAAAAACGGATTTCGAATTTAAGAGAAACTTACGTAATACGAAATTGTCGGGTGAGATGATATAAAAAATCTCAAATATAAGATGCATTGTTAAGAAAAAGACTCAAACCCACGACCTCGCCGTTATATGACAACGACCTTTCCATCTGCTCTACAGGTTTTTTTGAACGTTTAGAGCTTAATATACTGTGATTTGCCGTTCCGACAAGCCTGTGGTCCGCGGTTGCGTACGCTAAGACGCCATGTAGTTAGTGTACTAAGTTCAAAACCCAGAAAGCAAATTGAAGTGAACCATCAGAACCAAAACTTAAATATTTCTTTAAGCCCATACGTACTTATATTCAACCCCCTCAACCACCACCTTCGTAATGAGAAGCACTTAAATATACGGAAACGCCTGGTCACTCGGCGAATTTTAACAAAAGAGAACGATTGAGAAGACGGAACTAGAGATAATAGTCATTTACATAAAAAGTTCTAAAGCCTTTTATATGTATATGAATGTTTTTGTTATCGCACTATCGATATTTAAATAGTTGCTAGTTTTCAACATGAACTTGTTATTCAAATAGTTGTCAGTTTTCAACATCATCTTTATCTAAGATTATCGATTTGGATTTAAATTGAGAGATTTTCTCTTCTCTGCTTCTCGTCTTTTGGCACCGTTTCGTCTTGGTTTCGAAATTATTATCTAGCTTACAGATTGACTTTTTCTCAGTGTACTTAGTTACTCTTAACTCCACATCCGACAAACTTTGTCGGCTTGTGGTTGCGAGAAAAGAAATCAACTCCACTGAATTTTGAATTTGAAGTCGAATTGAGAAAAGACCTACACAGAGAAAATAAAATATTTATAAGAAGCTCTGACTCTATCTCTTACCATCTCTGAGATCTGTTTGCTCATACGCACAGACGGACATTTTTGCACAAACTTTATCGGGTGTGTCCCAGAAATCTTTAGAGATTTGTGTATAAACGGTTTTATTTCGAAATAAAACTGCTTGCCTTAAAATGTAAAGTGTCTTTAAAATGCTAGGCAACTAGATTAGATGACAAAAGTTGAGAGATTTGAAACCGACTGCTCAAGGCAAAGCAGATTTGATGCGTACGGTTTTGCTTCCCTAAAACCTAGTAGCCGACATTATTCTTGCCACTTTACATATAAAGTCCTCCTAGTTTAATTAAAATTTTTTTTTATACGAAAATCTCTAGAATTTCTGAAACCGATTATACTTTTTGTACCTTATACAGAGTCTAAAAAGTAAAAAGTCCCAAAGTTTGTGTAAAGTTATGTAACGCTGTGTGTACCCGATAATTCTTTATTATACTCTGAACCAAAGGAAAATAAGAATATCAAGCAATCACAATATCTCTAAAAGCCCATCTCTACCTGACAAATCACTTTTTGGAGCTCATTCTCTCTCTCCCCTCTCCTTACCATTCTACATGGATATGTCGACTCGGCTGTTCATGCTGATCAAGAATATATATACTTTATAGGGTCTGAGATCCTCTGTGTACCTTTGGTACGTGACGAGGCTTTAAAAATTAAGTATACGCCCCGAATTCTACATCGAATTTCCAACAATAAGATCTGTCCTACATGAGTCGAGTTGTGACTTTTGAAATTCTGGCAAGGTATTCGATTTTGTTAAATAAAATTTCCCAATTTTGTCATAAGCTCGTCAGTCGACTACGTTACGTACGAGAATAAACTTGGTTATTCCCAGTTCATAGGAACGTACCATCCTTTATCGGTTGATGAATAATTATTATTTTTTTTTTTTTACAAAAATTTTATTTAGCAAGTATAAGAACTCTTGGTACTAAAACATGTCCATTACGTCAATCAGAACTGTTTGCTCATACAGAGATATTCATAGCGGACATCGATATGTCGACCAGCTGTTCATGATTTAACCATATAACGGGATTACACTTGGGTTTGGGGACATGGCTATACGAAAGCGAATTTCCAACAATAAGATCTGTCCTACATTGGTCGAGTTGTCAGCGACACATGTTAGTCCTCCACGAAGTTCTCCAAATAATTGTTGTCTTAGTTTTTGGTATTCTTTGGTCTTTCCATTTCTAAAATTGTGTGTTCGACTCTCGAATGTACCTTTAAAGTTTTGAATCATGTCTCAAATCTAAGTCTTAAGAGTAAGTTTATTCCGTCCAACATTTTTAGTATAAATCATTTCTTTTTGCCTTGCAAACTTTAATTTAAATCAGAGTAACCTTTTGAAATTATGAAAACATTTTGTTAGAGATCAACGTCAACTACAAATATATAAAAAGTTGAAAGGCAACACTGCGTATGCGTAATATCAAAAACTTTGGAGCACCGTCGCGTCCACTAAAACATAACTTTTTGAACTTTTTTCTCTTTTCTCGGTAAATATACACCATAAGCTAGCGAATAAGAGGGCGCCAGTATGACCTTAATTATTCTATACAAAAAAAGGCGTCCTAGTGTGCACATATACAGCAGGTATGGCCAAATAGAGAGGACAGAGCACTATTTCTATCCCCCTCTGACACTCAGTCATGATTGACTTCGGCAAGCATTCGGTGTGAATCTGCGAGTGACTTCGGGTCGTCGGCTGTCGCTGTATGCGTACAAGAGAGCGACTGGCTCTAAAGAGCGCCTCTCTCTCTGGCTTTTGAACAAAATTTCAAGAGAGCCTGAAGCCAGCTCTAGAGCCAGCACGAAAAAATCGTGTACAAAAAAATGGTACTCTGTACCTGTGAAGTGCTGCACATCACCGTTGCGACCGGTGTTGCCCATAATTGTTTGTTTTCCTTATAACTCGACTATCGTTCATCCGATCTTTATCATTCCTTTAGCGAATCGATAAATAATACTCTTGCACAGCTGGCCCACACACAACCCGCTGCACCACACCCGTCCCATTTTGGGTTTATAAACTTACCTTTTGCACCAATCTGTGTGCCACTCACACAAGAACCCAGTTCTCCCTATGCCCGCTGATGTTAACACAGCCTCCATGTGTAAATGTAATTAAGCACTCCCATTCGCACATGAAACACTCCACAGATTGCCTCACTTTGCCCACTCATAAGGTTGGCCTACCCAATCCGATGGCCCTCATAATGGCGGCGAAGTGAACTTCTCACTTTGTCAATTGGCTGCCTATAAGCGCCACAACTGGCGTAGTGATCCCATATTCTACCCTGGCTGCTGTTGGACGTGTTATGTCAAGCGATGGTGAATTTAATTAAGTATTTTCCAATGACATTCAATGAGCCAGCAGCAGCTGTAGAGAAAAAGAAAAAGCAGAGACAGCACACTGGGTTTTTAATTGAAAAATGGACCAATTAAAGAGTAACGAGGAAACTATTATGAACTAAGAATGGGCGAGGGTGTTGTTTGTTCTCGCATCTCTTGTGTGTGTTATAATTCAAGGTAGTGTGTGCGGTAGAAACCAGCCAAATAAACTAGGAAATCAGTTTGTTCACAACGAAAATGAATTTAGTCATTCACATTATTTGCATTAGTGAAACACACAAATCCCATCGGTTTTTAATCCTTATGGTCTAACCACTTTGCCGATGTGAAAGCAAATATCAACATTGCAAAAATCAATGGAATATCACGCCTTCTTTTTGTGAATCTAAACTAGCCCTCAATTGGCACTTCTGTACACGTACCAATAATTAAATGTTGTTTAGCGAATTTTCGATTTAATAAATAACAAATAACCTATTTCTGTAATCCACTAGCAAGGCTTAAAAGCTTTTAATTTGTTGTTGTTGTTTAGGCAATTATGACCACCCTCATGCACAAACACAAAACCCCCTAACAAATTGCCCGCTGGATAGGCAATCAAAATACAAATGCGCCTACAAATCGACTACAAATCGTTTTTCCCTTCATACGTACAAGCAAATTTGAACACACACTACGTGAATAGTATTCTAGGCGCATAATTATCTAATTGACTATTGATGGCTCAACGCATAATAAATTTGATTGAATGCAGAGGCAACAACAAGCAATAAAATCGAATTGAAATGGAAGTCTGTCTAATCCACATGCATTTTTAATAAAACTAATTGAAATGCCAAAAGGGGAACATAAGTCGAGCGAGTGAGAGAAATTGACAAATTGCTATGCAAATGGAATTGCTTTTCTTTTTCGATTCTTCTTCAAGCATTCGAAGCGAGCAGCAGCAGCAACAACCACAACTTAATTCCATAAATGCAAATCTGGTGAGCATAAATCATTCCAATTTGTGGTCATTTAATTATGTAAAGCAATATGAATACATAATCAAGCACATTTTATCAAGTGGTTCAAGAGTTTTCTATAGAAAACGAGCTCAATTCGAATCGAAGGGATTTAACTGACCA
>JAEIFV010000243.1:352500-396752 GCA_018904265.1 Lordiphosa collinella
AGCCAAAACGAGGAACAGGCAATCGGCCAAAGCTTTTTGCCATGCTCGAGTGCCCTTTGAGAGCAACCAGGCATTGCACTGATACAGCTCGTGGTATCAAAGTGACCAGATGTTTATTATCAATCCTGAGAATAAGTTGCTTAAGCGCACACCCCTACAAATTACAGAGCTAGATGTCTTAAAGATTTGAAGTAGCAAAAAATATACTTGTATTTGACTAACTCGCTTCTTAATCAGTGCGAACCGTCCCGAAACAGAACCCCATAGAATGAACCGAACCTTCTCCTAAGTTGGAAAGGTTTGCACCCGAAAGTAAAACCAGCTAAAATTTATTCTCTGTCTCGAGTATTTCCTTTCCCGACAGTTCGGACGAACTGTAATTTCTGCCATTGAATCCTTTGCTTTGCTCTTATTTCTAGGTCACCCTGGATAGCTTCACCATTGGCCGTTTTACATCGTATGTGCATGAAGGTTGCCCGGATGGTTTTATGCAGATAGCCGAATCGGCGCGTACTCCCATTGGTGGCATGTGGTGCGGAAGCTCTTGGGGACCAGTTTTATTTTACAGCGAGACACGCTCCTTGATATTTACCATTAAGCTAAACAGGTTCGGACGCAAATCAACTCCCATTGCGCAGCACTAATCTCATCTTGCTTCTGTTTCCCCCAGATTGGCAAGGGATCAAAGTGGTTACAATTTCGACTTTCGCATTCGATACAAAGTGCTTTCGCGAGACAGTTCGGTGACACGCTATGGCGGCATTAAGCTCACAGGTAAGTAAATTGAGGCAAAGACTGAAAGACCCAATCTCATTCCATCTGTCATTGCTTATTTCAGAGCTGGCCCAGTGGCATAATCGCAGCAGCTTTCTCAATCAGCAGCAGCAGCAGCAACAACAACACCAGCAACAGGCAGGGGGTGCCTTGGAGGACTTTACCAACTCAAGTGGAGCTCGCTCTGATCGCTATGGCCAGGACTTTAGTTTGTTTAGTGCCTATGCCAATAACAAAACGTTTATGGCCTCGCTGGAGAAGCCATTGGTCAAGGATGAACTAAACTACACCGAGCCCAAATACTACCTGGGTGAGTTGAGGCAGAAGCAAACGTAAGCCCTTTATTGACTACTAATTCCCTCTTCTAGGTGATTTAATACCAGGCACTTATTGCTCACGCATCTTCAGCGACTGCGACAAGAAATCCTGCCGCCTGCAGTCGCCTAATTATCCGGGCATCTATCCACGTAATCTCACCTGCTACTACGCAGTGCGACAGGTAGGCAGAAGCATGAAACAATTAAATTTCAATTAAATTAAATTACCCTTAGCCGTCCATTTCAATCAGTTTAAAGCATTCCCCGCATTGCCCTGGCAACGTTAAATCCCAAAGGTGTTGCAAAGCTGGCAGGATAACGCTTCTAGGTTTACAAAGCATGACCTAAGCCGGGTCAAAGCACGGGTTAGCTGTTATTATGAACGTGGACACACAGACAGCGATAGCCTTAGTGCCGCAAAACCGTTGATGTTGACGGCTAAGCTTTCGGTTTTCCTTTTTATGACCCAACAAAGTTCAAAAATCGAGAGAGAGAAAATTAAAAAGCAATTTGCATTCCAAAATAGAATGAGCTTTTATTATAATTAACTGGGGAATGTCACAAGGCAGCAGCCGACACAGATGCAGGGGCAGAGGGAGACTTCGAGATTGCTGACTGAAGTGGCCTAGTGCCTGGCTGGCTTATTTTTAATATCTCTGCGAGTCAAGGATGCTTCAAAAGCGTTTGTTGCCATTGAAAATAAAGTGATGGACACAATACATGAACATGTCATGAGTTCATTCAAATTTTATGATGTAAATTGGTTAACAAAAGAATTTCATTTTTATAGCATACTTTTTAGGGCAGCCAACAAAATTTAACCTACGCAAGGACACTTATTATTAATACGTGAACTATTCAGCAGGGTTTTAGCTGTGTTCAAGCTAAAAAACTAAAGAGCTATTTTGTTTGAATATTCACTTTTTAATTGAAATAAAATTGAGGACAAGTGGAAAATAAGCACAAGAACATTGCGAGGAACGGGGGCAGATTCACACAGTGGGTACGCAAAATTGTTTCAAGGATAATTTTTCCAAATGAAGTAATTAATTACAATTAAAAATTATAAACAAAAAAGTTTTTATATTTTATACCATATAGTTGTCTGATTTTCATGGGGTCGGAAATGATTATTTCTATGCGTCGCAGACTTAACCTTAGAAAGGGTATTAAGATATTTAAAAATTTTCATTTAGCTGGCTCGGGCAGTTTCTTCAGTAAAAGTTGCGATTGTTCACAACAGTAAGCACTTAAGTATTGAGCACCAAAAAGAGCTGGTTGCCAGTACAGTACTGTTTCAGGAACCGCCCTCATCAATAGGCAGCGCTGCTCCTCTTACCAAAATTGTTTCTGTGGTGAAGCCTTATTATAAAATTGTCCAGATGTTTGTAACGCATCGGATGACTATAGCTTATAGCTGTCTTAGGAACGATCAGTCGAAAAACTAGTTCTTGTAAGAAAAACTTTATTCTTTTAAATTGAAATGTCCTTTACATTGGCTCTTATTTATTTTCTATACTTGTGTTAGCCGCTCAATCGTGATAAAATTTTGAACTTAAGCTTCTAAGGTATTGTAAAATCCATACTTTAAATTTGATCAGGATCGGAAGGCTAAATCATATAGATAACACAAGGCTAATCGGGTGGGAAAAAGGTTTTTGGGAAAAAAAATTCTTTCAATTCGATTTCTTCAAGAACCCTATGTTGTTGTTAATATAGTAACATTAGATTATAATGCCAATTTTGACAACGACTGAACAAAAATGAAGAATTCTGTTATCACTAATTAATTTATTTCTGTACAATCGGTGAAACTTTTATAACTTGGTTTATTGACGATTACATCTTTTTCACTTGGAATAAAATTAACCCTCCATTTAGCCAACAAGTGAATTGGAGACACAGACATTTTTCTGTCCTTACAATTCACAAGTTCAAATTCGACCACTTTGTTAGTTTACATAGGCAATTGGTAATGGCTGTTGGTGTGGAAAGAGGTTAGCATCTCACTGACGAGTCTAGATTGGTACTAGACGAAACGTGATCATGTCTGGGAAACCTTAATCTGCTTGTGTCCATATGTTCATTTCATTTCTTGTTGATTTCTTGAAATTTATTGAATTATAATTTCTTCCCGACCTTGAGACGGCTATAGCTCCCATTGAAAATTAAGGTTCGAAAAGTAGTCTTAGTAAGAAAGAACGTCCTGCAAGGGCTAGGGCCGAAGTAGCCTAAATTGAAAACGAATTAAACTTAGTTTTAATTTCATATGAGTTATTTTTTTTTTCAGACATTCAAAAAACACATTTCCAACACGTTTTTTAAAAGGATTGAAGCACATGAGAGTGTTGCAGATGGCCTCATTAAACGTTCAAATTCAATTGGGGCTTAAATTCTATCCTCGAGCTTTTAGACAAATTTAAGCAATATATTCCCAACTGTATTACCCATTTCAGTTGGCAATTCTGTTTGTAGAGAGGGAAACTGCGCTTATTTATCACATTTACATTCAAAAATTCTTTGCCAAAGCCCTCTTCGTGCCTCATTAATTTGCATTTAATTCTCCTTTCCACACAGCACGACGTGCCCCATGGCAAACATGCTCTGATTCTAGTCAAACAGCCCAAGGGCAATCTGGTCTGGATTTCCACACAGGAAACGGCCGCGACGAACAAAATGGCGCCACCGCCCAGTGCCAGCGACAAGGACAAGAAATTCGAACCGAGGCTAAAAACATGGAATGACTGCGATTACATTCAGGTAATTAAATCTGCCTTTAAATGCACTTTACTTTGTTCAGCCGTCTTTCTCTAACTGCCCATCTCCATCTGTCATTTACCGGCCGGGAGCATCTCTGTGTGTGTTTGCATTTGCCAACTTTAACGAGCGCCCCAGCATAAAAATTACTTCCTCTGTTGGCCAATGGCCGACAAACAGGACAAACTGCAAAAACTGCGCAAAAAACGACAAATTGAAAAAGAAATGAGCAAAAATGTGAAATCTGTTGTTTGCACGATTTTTTGCAGTTGTGTGCAATGTGGGTATTGTCTGTCTGTCTGTCTGTCCGACATCGCCTTGAGCTTCGATAGGCTTCTCTGCCAAGCTGTGGGAAGTGTTAATTTCGTAGCCTGCTTTGTTTGTCATTGGAGTTGGAGAAAGGCTACCATAAAGCCTTAAGTTGAAAGGCTCAACTTTTGGCTGAGTTTTTAATGAGCGCTAAAAGTTGCAGCTGTGAATGCAAAATGAATTTCATATAAGGTAGAAAGGGGCCGATTAAATAGGGGGAATCTCTTGTGAAAGGGAAAATTATGAGGGGATTTAATTGCGAATAAAGTAAGTTAGAAGTAGGGCAAATAAAAGAACCCCTTCTCAGGCTTAAATACTTTTCTCATATTCATGTTAATACTAAATCTTTTCCAACTGAATGCAATCTTCAAGCAATTATCATATTCCCTCAATCAGTTCTCATTTATAATCAAGCTAAACTGAATTCAATCTGTTTATATATATAAAATGTACTGTATTTTCTCTATTAGGAAAATGTTAAGCCCAAATGGAAGTCCACGGTAATGAAACAAAAACAAATTCTCTCGTTAAACTAATTCACATTGTTACTTCACTTACGCAAATCAAATTCGAGTCATGGTCTTAATTGGAGTGCACTTAATCTTTCACAAAATCCACTGAAGCCACCCACTGTCCCTCTCTCTCTCTCTCTCTCTGTCTATTGTTCCTCCTCTTCCATTTACTCTCAAATCTATTAGCAATAATCTTTAGCAACAATTATTTGTCATCTTTTGTTGTTCAAGACAATTAATCAAGCTGAAAGTATGCACAACATAAACCAAACAACATCGACATCTATTGCATATCTATAGACCAGCTAATATATTCATTATGATAAGAGATAAGTACAAACGCACACACAGAAACTTCCTGCTTCGGGAGGGATGGGGGGATGGACGAAAAATCTGTCATTGGATTTATATTAATGAACACTTGGCACGCACATCATAAATCGCACACAAAGATGTCGACCCGTGGGGGCATCAAGGACATTAGGCGAGGACAACGACAGCAAGTGGACGAACGTGCTGTGGACTCATGTAAATTATTGCCCCAGGCATTCATCATACATACGAGCATAGAGGATCTCATGAATGGGAATGCCCACTTCCACTTCCGGGCTTAAGTTTCATTCAACTTCTTTAAGCTGACCAAAATGCTTTTGTCGTTTGAAAGAGTTGCTTTTAGTTGCCCATTTAGACATCGGCAACGTTTTGCCACAGAATCCGTAAAGATGCCACGACAAGTGCCATTAAATACTCGTTGTGAGGGCAAGGCGTGGAAATCCCTTAACCCCCCACCCTTAGCCCGCATCACCCCTCCAGAGCCCTTTACATTTTGCCTATTCAGTTGGAAGGCAATCCGCTTGGACGTTTGCGCCATTTGCAAGGACTGCATAGGGCGCACTCTGCCTACAAATTGTCCTGTGCTATTTTTTTTTTTGTCGCGCTCTTAAGCCAAAATGTCCAAAAGTGCTGGCCATTTTGGTGCGGCATGTGTGAATAATCGCCGGAAGACCCAGTCACAGGAAAAGCCGGAACAGGAACCACAAGGACCTCCGCTGATACATATATGCAGCGGTCCTTCCCAAACTTATGTATGTGTGTTTATATACATAAATGTCTGTGCTAATTTGTACAAATGCCGCGCTTTCAATAAATTTTGTGGTCACAAATTACCTGGTTCTGGCTCTGAGTCTGGCCTGTGGTCCTGTGGTACACTGCATAGTTTAAATTTGCGGCCAGCTGCACAAACAGTGAATGCCCGGAAACAGAAGCCTCAGCGAAATTAATGCAAAAAGTCGCCGGCCACAAAACTAATTTGTCATGCGTAGGCACAAGGTTGGAAATCCCTTCGGCACCCTGCCCCATGCTAGGCGGCAAGGCCAACTCAATTAAAATGCGCACAATTATGCACAAAATAGCAAAGCACTCCGAAATACCTGTAAATGTACGTTAACATAGTTTATGCCCATAGCAAACCCACGAACTTAAAGCTTTGCCTTGTTCTTGTTTGAGAAAGTTTTCATAAGGCATTGTGGAGGTAAAAACTTGGGTTATTTCAGTACCACGAGCCAGTACAGGAACATGAAACTAGTCTGTCTGAAAACCTTAGCCGCGATAAATGGCCTGGAAAGACGAATAAGCCATGAGTACAAATGTTTAAAAAATTCTTTACATGAGCAAAATGCAACACCACTCAACAAGTATAGGTAGCTAATAAGACGTGATGGTTCAGTACACCAGTATGCCACTCCATTCGTTGTTCGTTAATTGCAAAAGGTTCCGGGTCCTGAAAGACTTGGATGAAGTGGGTGTGCCTTTAAAGCTTGTACAGAATGGCTAATGGAGTATTGGTCGAGCAACCTCATTTTCCGAGCTCGTAATTAATATTGCCTTCCAATTCAAATAGATATGTCCTCAATTCAAACCCACAATGTGTGATTCACAGTATAAAGTGATCTAAAAACAAGAAAAGAAGTCGGTCAAGCCCGGCTATAATATACTCTGTACGCGAGAAAGAGATTTGAGAGAATCTCGGCTTTGGCCCTTTGGGGCTGTGTCAACTTGTCAAGCCATTTTACTTTACTAGAAGATAGAGTCAGGAGAATATAAACGACTTGAATCAACTGGTTCCAGCGACATGTGGAAATTCTTTCACAAAATTGCAGAGACCAATACTTTGGAACTGGTTGGATTTGTACTGTGCAAGAGACCAAACTCGCCCCGCGGGTCTTATGTTACGTTATGTAACACGTCCAAGTCCCTTGTGGAAAATTTTAAAAGAACGGGCCGAAACAACTTGCTGGAAAGTAGTAGCAAACAGGAATGTCTCTCAAGGTGGAATAGCACTTTCGACATGCTGTACTCAGTACAAAAAAATTTAAGTGGCATTGAATCAGTTTTGGAAAAAGATAAAGATTCCCATCGCCTCATAGGCATTGAAAGACTGTTATTGGATCGAGTACTGGAATTCCTGGAGACATTTAAATGCAAAACGCTCTTGATTGAAGCAGATACGGATCCCACTATACATTCTGTCATGCTGCATATGGTTCATTCTTTCCAACCCGAACGGTTTCCGGACTCAACATTTTTGATTTGTACCAAATTTTTTCGAAATTAGATCTCGACATGCCCACCAAAACGTAAATTACGGTTCACCACAAAATTTTGTTTAAATTTTAGAAATAATTTCAAAATTAAAAAAAAAAAACCACAAAGTGGAAAAAAGGGTTTTTTTAAAAAAATTTATTTCTTAGCATGTGTTTATCGGATAGGTATAGTATTTTGATGCGTCTATTAAAATCAAAATTTAATAATAAAAAATTTTATTAATTAATAATATTAAATAATAGTTGCTAAAAAATATATATAATTTTCGCTTAGTGTTAACCACCAATATATAGCTTCTAAGAATACACAATTTATTGCCCCAAGCACACCCTAAATCATGGTATCTTCCAAAAATTGGAGACTTTTATAGTTTAAGAGATTTTAATAAAAGGAATTTTCCAAATCTGAAACAAACTCGATTTGAAACTGGTATACACCTACCTACATGCAAAAATTTGTGGCTCTATCTTATAGTCTCTGAGATCGACGGGCTCATACGGACGGACGGACAGACCAAATCGACTCGGCTGTTGATGCTGATCAAGAACATATATACCTTATGTGGTCGGAGATGCTTCCTTATATGCGTTACAAACATCCGGATAATTTTATAATACCCTCTTCAAGGGTATAATGATTTGATTAGTACTAATCCTACTCATTATACCCTTGCAGAGGGTATTATAAAATTGTGCGGATGCTTATAACGCATTGAAGGAAGCATCTCCGACCACATAAAGTATATATATTCTTGATCAGAGCGACGAGCTGAGTTGATTTAGCCCTGTCCGTCTGTCTGTCCGTCCGTCTGTCCTTCTGTCTGTTTATATGCTATCTCCTCCGCCAGTTTAAAAGCTATCTTCAACAAACTTTGCACGAAGTCTTCTGGTACAAATATGCTGCACATTTGTCGGAACCGGCCGAATCGGATGACTATAACATATAGCTGTCATAGGAACGAACGGTCGAAAAACTAGTTTTAGATAGAACAACTGTTTTGTTTTTAATTGAAATGCCTCCAAACTTCGTATTTCTTAGTTTACTATGCTTTTTCATGAGTCCACCAAAATCGGACTTCTATATAGTATAGCTCCCATAGAAAAGTAGAGTCTGAATTGTCGTCTTAGTTATAAACACTTCTTTGTTTTCGAAGGAAATGTCCACAAAATTGACATATATTTGTTTTATATGCCACACGATTCTACAAAGTTTGGTCAAAATCAGATGCATAAAGCTGCCATAAGAACGATCGGTCAAAAAACTAGCTCTTGTGGGAAAACCTTTTTTGTGTTTAATGGAAACTTCCCTTACGTTGGCATATATTTTTACACAAAGTTTTGTCAAAATCGGATGACTATAGCATATAGCTGCAGTATGAATGATCTATCGAAAAAGAAGTTCTAGTGAGAAAATCTTTTTGATTTTAATTGGGATCACCTCCAAATTTTGTAATTAACAGTTTGTTATGCTTTTCCATGATTGCATTAAGTTTGGTCGAAGTCGGACATCTATATAGTATAGCTCCTGCAAGGGTATACAAAACTTCAGCCGAGCCGAAGTTAACTTTCCCATATTTTTGTTCTTGTGAAATGCTCCCTATTCTTTTTAAAGTCCTTATTGCGAGCTTCTTGAGCTTCTTACTATAATAAGTAGGCCAACCAGTAACAGAGTATGTTAAATGATATCGGGATGTATTAAACATTTTTTTCACCGTGGGAGGCATGTAATAGCTTTGTTGTACGAAAATTTTCGAAACTTTGCAGTATCTAGTAGATACTATCTACCATATAACCGGAAGCTACAACACTCAATAATCAAATTTACATCAACATTTGTCATTTTAGCAGAAAATCTGCACATTGAAAAAATCGCCTTGCGATATTTGCATCAATGGAGTTACCAAATTCGGGCTTTGGCTGATCCACTAGTAAGCCAGCTTCCTTCTTAAATGCTTTTTAAATTTTTGTCTTTGTCTCTAAAACAATGTTTTTCTTCAGTAGATCTTGTTTGCCATTTTTATACTCTGTACCAGAGGTACATAGAGTATAATACAGGTGCAAAAGTATGTAAGGGCAAAAGGTAAAATCTCCAACCCTATAAAGTATATATATATCTTTGATCAGCATCAACAGCCGAGTCGATCTAGTCATGTCCGACTGTCTGTCTGTTTGTCCGTATGAACAACAAATCTCAGAGATGGTAAGTGATAGAGTATTGAAATGTATGCGACATATGCTTCTTAAACTTGCAGGCAGATCAAGTTTACTTTCAATTTCAATTCAATTCTTTCAATTGGAAAAAAACGTCTATCTCCCATAGAAGGTTAGTTCTGGACATATTTAGTAATCAGAATTATTTTTCGATCCGTCAAACGAATGGTAAAGATCGGATGAAAAATAATCGAAATAAAAGGAAAACAAACAATTATGGGCGGCACTGGTCGCAACGTTGATGTGCAGCACTTCACAGGTACAGAGTATGTTATTGTCGGGCTTGACCGACTTTCTTTCTTGTTGTTAAAGTTTTTCTTCTACAATTCGCATTGTGAATTACGCTCTCCTTTTCTAGTATTTTAGCAAGTATTTTAATTTCACATCAGATTATGAGGACGTTCGTTCATAACGGGGGTAAATGTTTACTTAGAGGTAATACTCACCAAAAATTCTGAAAATTTTTTCCTCGATGGACAGCGAATTATGGAGAATATACGTGCAGAAATTAATTGGCGATCGACCATGGTTATTTTCTAATTGAGTTTCAAAGTTGTAATTTTTGCCCATACAAATACATGCTTGATCAAATACGCTTTTCGAATTCTGTTTGTTTTTGCAAATAAATATTTAGAAAATATTCTTAGCATACGACTAAGATTTACGAATGTTTGAAATTGAGTGCGGATGTGAGGAAAACTTGATACCCGTTGGATCTGTTATGAACTCTTTTCCATGCCCCCTTTTTGAGGATAAGTCCCTGGGGTTTCCCCAGGAGGACTATTCCTCTTATGCCCCAGAATGGCAGTGTTAGCGCCCCCCCCAAAAGGCGGGGGACCACCCCCCTCGCCCCCCCGCCCGGGCCCCCCCCACCTCCACGCGCCCACACCTGAATCATTAGTATTCCCCGCATTGGTCGGACAAAGAACCACTATCTAGGCCAACTGGTCAAATTTATATTTGATAGGAAAGTATAGGGGTTATTATAGTCATAAGAAAAAAAAAGAAAAATTAAAAAGGAATATATTTTGTGTGCTCTGTTCGAAGTCTACGAACAGACTGAGGCAGTGTAAGTGGCGCTTCCACAAGTCGGGCATAGACCACATTCGTCTTCCTCGTGGACATGCCCCACCTGAATCATTAGTATTCCCCGCATTGGTCGGACAAAGAACCACTATCTAGGCCAACTGGTCAAATTTATATTTGATAGGAAAGTATATGGGGTTATTATAGTCATAAGAAAAAAAAAGAAAAATTAAAAAGGAATATATTTTGTGTGCTCTGTTCGAAGTCTACGAACAGACTGAGGCAGTGTAAGTGGCGCTTCCACAAGTCGGGCATAGACCACATTCGTCTTCCTCGTGGACATGCCCCACCTGAATCATTAGTATTCCCCGCATTGGTCGGACAAATAACCACTATCTAGGCCAACTGGTCAAATTTATATTTGATAGGAAAGTATAGGGGTTATTATAGTCATAAGAAAAAAAAAGAAAAATTAAAAAGGAATATATTTTGTGTGCTCTGTTCGAAGTCTACGAACAGACTGAGGCAGTGTAAGTGGCGCTTCCACAAGTCGGGCATAGACCACATTCGTCTTCCTCGTGGACATGCCCCACCTGAATCATTAGTATTCCCCGCATTGGTCGGACAAAGAACCACTATCTAGGCCAACTGGTCAAATTTATATTTGATAGGAAAGTATATGGGGTTATTATAGTCATAAGAGAAAAAAAAGAAAAATTAAAAAGGAATATATTTTGTGTGCTCTGTTCGAAGTCTACGAACAGACTGAGGCAGTGTAAGTGGCGCTTCCAAAAGTCGGGCATAGACCACATTCGTCTTCCTCGTGGACATGCCCCACCTGAATCATTAGTATTCCCCGCATTGGTCGGACAAAGAACCACTATCTAGGCCAACTGGTCAAATTTATATTTGATAGGAAAGTATATGGGGTTATTATAGTCATAAGAAAAAAAAGAAAAATTAAAAAGGAATATATTTTGTGTGCTCTGTTCGAAGTCTACGAACAGACTGAGGCAGTGTAAGTGGCGCTTCCAAAAGTCGGGCATGCCCCACCTGAATCATTAGTATTCCCCGCATTGGTCGGACAAAGAACCACTATCTAGGCCAACTGGTCAAATTTATATTTGATAGGAAAGTATATGGGGTTATTATAGTCATAAGAAAAAAAAAAGAAAAATTAAAAAGGAATATATTTTGTGTGCTCTGTTCGAAGTCTACGAACAGACTGAGGCAGTGTAAGTGGCGCTTCCACAAGTCGGGCATAGACCACATTCGTCTTCCTCGTGGACATGCCCCACCTGAATCATTAGTATTCCCCGCATTGGTCGGACAAAGAACCACTATCTAGGCCAACTGGTCAAATTTATATTTGATAGGAAAGTATATGGGGTTATTATAGTCATAAGAAAAAAAAAAGAAAAATTAAAAAGGAATATATTTTGTGTGCTCTGTTCGAAGTCTACGAACAGACTGAGGCAGTGTAAGTGGCGCTTCCAAAAGTCGGGCATAGACCACATTCGTCTTCCTCGTGGACATGCCCCACCTGAATCATTAGTATTCCCCGCATTGGTCGGACAAAGAACCACTATCTAGGCCAACTGGTCAAATTTATATTTGTAGGAAGTGGGTAGTCATAAGAAAAAAAAAAGAAAAATTAAAAAGGAATATATTTTGTGTGCTCTGTTCGAAGTCTACGAACAGACTGAAACTTTATTCATAGGCAACTGACTGCCTTGTCGAATGCTATGAAATCTGAGTCATAGCCTCCTACATCAAAACTCATACATACACACACACCTCACGCAAGCGAAGCACAAAACAGTAGCCGTCCTAATAAGTAGCAGGAAGAAAGTTGAAATGGCAGCGGTATATGTCGGCTCCATCACGATCGATTCACAGCTAGCCATTAACAAATATCTAGGAGTCATGCTCGACCATCGAATATTTGTATCTATCTGCTCTTGTTGGTGAGCACTTGCATTGTCAACACTTCTTAATTGCACTTGAGTAGCGAAAGGTAACACTGTTAGTGGCGATAGTTTTCTTGGTTTTTGTGCGCACATCTGAATCTTCAAAGGAAAGTTCCTTCCGTCCGCGTTATTTCTCGGTTCAGCAGCAATAAAGACAATTAATGTGCTTAGACATTTCTCATACATTATTAAGAAAAGTTTGTCAGCTGTCGGCAAAAGCTAAATCAGTTAATGGAGAAGTTGAACTTTGGATCAGTTGACCTCGACAAAAAACTTTTACTTTCGAGCTTGCAATTTTGATCTTTTATATCTTGCTTATCGCAAAAAAGCGCCAGACCCCTTTTGCGTATATATGTTGGTCTATGCTTATAGTTTTTTCAAAATAGAAAAACATCTAAGCTTATAGAACGTTTCTTGAAGATTTTTCAAGAAATACCGCCCACAAAATGCACCAAAAACAACATCTTACGCATCAACTATGAATGAAATCGAAACATTGAAATTACATTGTGCAGTCCATGTTAAAGCGCAGTGTCAGCTCGACACGGAAAATTACATGCTAAAAAGACGATGTTTCGTAGATTCTTAACAGAGTCTGCTAAGCAGCTGCTATTAACACGATAGCTGATACTTTGCTGTCGATAAACGTTTCGAAGTAACCTTGTTGGGAAACAAAAAAAATTAAATGTTATGATTTTTAATCAAAGTGAAGTCGATTAATTAATGATGCAAAATAATCCAAAATTCGCATAAGACATATTTTATGTTCTATTTTAATATATTTGTATTATTATAAACAAATAAACGCTGTCAGAGACACAGCCCAGCACAGTTTAACGCCGAATCCGAACGACAGTTTGAGAGGCTTTTCATGGCTAATACTGCAAGCTGGCGCCAACAGCAGAGGTGTGCGGGTGTAAAGTTTTATTCAAAAAAAAACTTTCAAGAGCCGGGCGGACGACCCACGACCCCACAGGCGCGACCAAGGCCCCCGGCCAAATAAAATCAAGTTACTCCACTTGAATGACGGTAATAGCTTATCCGACATATTTCACAATGGTGTCCCAAAAGGACAGTATATCTATGTGCTTCAGATCATAGATTGACCTTCGGCTATGCCGTTTTTTGGGCTCACCTAGCTCTGGTGTGCTTTGGCAGTCAGATTTTTTTCGATGCGCGCTTTTTTCTGAAATAAGGTTAACCATGTCACAAAACCACACAACAATTATCTGTTTATCATACACATTGGTATATCGACTCCGTCCCAATCTCAACACGAGCGCGACTTCAAAGCAGCCCATTCATCACTTCCTGAACCATCGAGGGTGGAAGCAATAAGTTGCAAATTGAAACGGGTGTGCTCGGCTCACTTGTACCGCGTTCCGAATATAATGTCCACAAAGTACAAGCAAAGAATTTAATTTATATAACTTACTTCCGCATTGTTGATGTGTTCGGCAGAAAAGACCCCAAACAACGGCACTGGATTCCGCCAAAGAAGGTTTGTACAATGGAACGCCACCTGCGCTACCTGCCAGGAAGCGCTTTACAGATGGCATTTTGGTGTGGCACCACGGTTGCTGTCCTTCAGCGCTATCCAGGCAGCCTAGCATTTCATCAATTCTAGGCTGCCGTTCTTTTCATAATTCCACGCGAAATGAGGCGTTAACAGCACTTAACTCGCTACGTAATTGGTAACAGAACGTAGTGGCAATACGTACTGTTTTTCGTGTCTAGTGGACACTGGATATGGAATTGCGACGCGGAAAATTGACGCAGCATTTTTTTATATAGACTTTTCCATTTCGCAGCCATTTCGTGTCGAGTGGACACTGCGCTTAAACCTAAAACTGTAAGTTAAACAGATTTTGATGTAGAAATGAATGTATAATGGCTAGATAACACTCAATTATTTCAAATATGAATATTTATATAGCTTAGCGGTCAAATACCCCACTGGGCCCGACTGCATACAAGACAGAACACTGTGCGACCGTTAACTTAATACAGTTTTCATTGCGTTTTCTTGTTATTTATTTGAAGTGCGTTTCCAAGCGTTGATGATTATGTCCCCTATATTTCAAAGGATCCGTCACTTGTTTTAAATAGTTCCTTGGAACTAATAGCAAAATAGGCACAAATTAGTCACTTCTGTCATTGTGTCTACTTTAAACTAGCAAAGCTGTTGAATAGTTAATGTGAGTTTCTCTAGATGTTGCAACCTTTTTCTTAGTAAAAATTGGACCGATTTCTCATCTCATAGATAGCTTTTATGTGTCAGATAAACTTAGATTAACTCTGTTATTTATTAGTCTATATGACAAATAGTGCTTAGCTCAGCTCAGCGGCGCAGAGCTGAATGAGGTTCGTCCACAACATGCATTACAGTAGGCGCCCACGTAATGGTTCATTCTCGCTACGTTTTGTGTACACATTTGTAAATACAAAATTTTGTATAACAACAATTCGAGCAGTTTTTGTACATATAACAGTTGTGTCATACTTGTGACATTAAGGGCAGTGTTGCCAGTTTTTCAGCTTTTCGAACTTTTTGTTTATTATTTTGGCAATTCTAGCAACTTTTTGACTTAAAATTGTGGTAACACTGAACACGGTACAATAACAATAAACAGTGTTCCCAAAATTAAGGGTCCAAAAGTTGCTAAAATTTAAAAAAAAAAGGTTACAAAAAAGCTGACAAATTGGACGATATTGAGGAAACATTTTCACTGAATGTTGGATGACCAGTTTCAATTTATGTGTTGAATAGTGCACAAATTGGGCTTTTTCTTCAATTTCAAAGTGCCTTGGCACCAATAGTTGCCGCCCCTGTCACTATACTATTATATCTTTAACCAGCGGTGGGCATAAGATTTGAGTTTGGGAGCAGTCCAACAACAACCCCTTATTGGCGAGGCTCCAGTCGGCAAGCCAGAAACACACTCTGCATACATTTGCTTTTGCAGTCGTCTTGATCGCGCACACTGCACCTGTTTTGCTGACTGCTTGTGCGACTTACCAGCGCCCTGCGCTGAAGCTCAACAGATTTTTTGTTGTGTTAACTCGCTTCGAAACGAGACATTTGTGTGCGGCTGGCGCCAAGAACCGAGGAAATTTTTAATGCCACGCAGACGCCAGTTGCCGTAAAATACCTCTCGGAGCAATGGGAGCAAGGGCTTGCCCATCGCTGTCTTAGACATACTATACATTACAGCTCCATATATTCACTGTTGTCAAAGTAGTATTCCAGTTCATTACGACTTCATACACCAACTGTGTGGAGTTATACAGCACATGTATTTGAAATCCTTATTACAATCCCATACGCCTAGCACTAGAAAGTGTGCCAGATTGTAACGTAGCTGCTGTACAAGTCCAGTTGTACAGTCCACAAGTCCAAACACAAATTTCAAAATTGTGTATCGTCTTGTGAGCTGAACGCAAACTTCCTCGCCAACATTTTCTCAAATAGTATATACACTTGTAATCTAAAGCCCAAGTGATTTCTGTTATACGCCCACTTTTCCGATTACATCGAATTCTGTTTTGAAGTCAGAAAGCCTTCGAAAACGGCCAAGCTTATGTAAAAGTATACAGGCTTGTAATCGATACTTGAAGGCTGCCAGTCTTCAAAGTATAAGAGAGAACATCGATCTCGTAATGTGCTTTTCCGCCTCTAAGAAGTCTCAGTAAGCCAAAATATTATAGAACTGACATACTTATAAGTAGAAAGATTCATATAAGTTCAAGTAATGATTGTGCTTATGTGTAAAGGGATTCCATACTAGGAAAACTTTAAAATTTTCCCTTCCAACTTAATTTTATCAAATGTTAAAATGGTTTTTCGGTAGAATTAAAAGATTTTATAAAATCAATTAGAGATCTTATAAAAATAACCTTTCTATAACAATAACTATATCAACTTTATATGGCACCAACTTTTATTTTACGCATAAACGTTAATTTCAGCATTTGACCAATTCAAATTCAAGTTGGCTCAAAATGTGTGACATTTAGTTGAGACGCATTAAGTGCGGACACATCAAAGCCATTGTTCTCAACCAAGCACTTTTAGACCCTCCACCCACCCATAGCCCCTCACCCTCTAATATCGTTTAGGCCACTGCCAACGAAATGTAACCAAAAATCACGTATACGTCCAGTGGCCATTAAGTAATATGAGAGCACTGTTGCCAGTTGCTGCACTTTAAGTCCACTTCTTTACAGCAATTACCGTTCTTTTACTCTCTACCTACTCTTCAGTTTCCACTTAGTATGTGACCCCACCATTCTCCACCCATACGGAATAACAACACCCTTCAACTAACATTTGTCGCCCTTTTCACTCATTTCGTACTCTCCTCATCCACTATGTTCTCTCTTTCTTTCCCTCTCTCTCTCTCTCGCTTACTCTCTCACACCCGCAGGACTACGTGACTGTGTACGATGGGTACACCACACGTGATCCCATCATATTGAAGTTTTGTGGCGGAGGTCAGGCGGTGCCCGCAGCGGTCTCCAGCGGCCCCGAACTGTTGGTTGAGTTTAGCACGTCACCGTTTGGCACCTTTACGGGCACCTCGTCGCAGGTGCTGCCGCTGTATGGATTTCAACTGGAGGTTAGAAATCTTTAATCACCGACCCTTCACATTTAATCTTCATTTACATTTTAGGTGGAAGTTCAATTTGTGGACATTCAAAGCCCCACATACTCAAAAAATAAGAAGCCCTGCGAGTTTTGGATACGCGGAGCAGGTCGCGGCGTTCTAGAGAATCCCAAGCACTCGCTGTCCCCAAACTCCACATGTCTTTATCATCTGCAGGGCATGGGGGTCTTTAAGACTTTTTTTTTTTTTGTTTTTTTCGTTGCGGGGATTGGTTTGGGGTATTTAAAAAACAATTTCCACTTTTTTTTTTTTTTTTTTTTTTTTTTTTTTTTTTTTTTTTTGGTTTTTTTTTTTTTTGTTGGGTTTTTTTTGGTTGGGTTAGGGGAGGGAAAAAGTTGGATTTGGGGGGTTTGGGGAGGGTTTGGGGGGGGATCGCGTGGGAAAAAACCTTATGGAGTGAATTAGTTAGGATGTAGTTTTTTTTTTTTTTTTTTTTTTTTTTTTTTTTTTTTTTTGGAATTGGGGTTGGGAGGGGGGTTTTTATCTATATATATAAAAGAAAGTCGTGTTAGTTACACCACTTATAACTCAAGAACGGCAGAACAGATTTGGGTGAAAATTGGTAGGGAGGTAGCTTAGAGCCAGGAGACGGACATAAGATACTTTTTATCCCGTTCGACAGCGTTCCCGTGTGACTTGACATGAAACGTCAGTCACTATAAAACGTGGTATAACAAAAAAGAATCAGACTTGGAATAACAAAACGCAAATGACAGCTATGTAATTGACGTATAATGACAGCTGTGCCAAATATCGTCTCAGTGGCATCCGAGCCAAGGAGCACCTTTTTGCCGCTGAATCGTGAGCTGTTCTCTGGCCTGCAGATTCAACCCCCATTGGTGGCCGCCAAGCAGACACAAGAGCACCCGCGCCCGCCCACTCAGTGCCTCAACATCCCACACACTAAGCGAAGAGCAGTGCAACAGTGCGACACAAGGAGTGCCCACACATCCTGTTTAAAAAAAGAAAACTAACCAATAATTTATCATTTAATTATTTTTTGGTTTTAGTTAGCGACGTAAGTAAACATTTCTATACGTCACTAAGTTAGGTTACACAATTCGTAGCACGTTAGTGCTGACAACCGTCAGTGCTGACACTTTTAGCTTGGGATCATTGTGTTTGTATTTTAGCCGTTTTTCGGCCAGACTCATATTATTTCAAATTTTAGCTATTTTTCTCTGTTTTTCGTTCAATTGCTCAATCTCAATCTATACATCTATATAAAAGTGAAAGTATGTTTGTATGTTTGTCCCTTATGGGCGTCTAAACCGCTGAACCGATCTTCACGAATTTTTCACAGTATGTTCATGTCGATCGGGAAAGTGTCATAGGCTATGTCTCATGTCTGTGAAATGGTCCAAAAACCGCGAAATTTGCAAAATTATACCGTTCATCCGATTGCAATATATCTTTGGGGAATGGCTGAACGCTTACCAGGGAAGGTTTCTAAGTGGAAGAAATTTGCGGAAAATTGTCCAAAAACCGCGAAAATTGCAAAATTTATGGTTTCGGTAAAGCTTTGGGGAATGGTTCGACGCTTGCCCGGGAAGGTTTCCAAGTAGATGAAATCTGCGGAAAATGGTTCAAAAACCGCGAAATTGGCTAAAGCTTCGATTGAGATGGAACTTTGGAGAATGGTTGAACGCTTGCCCGGGAAGGTTTCTAAGTTGAAAAAATTTGCGGAAAATGGACCAAAAACCGCGAAAATAACAAAATTATACCGTTTATCCGATTGCAATAAAACTTTTGGGAATGGTTGAACGCTTGCCAGGGAAGGTTTCTTAGTTGAAGAAATTTGCGGAAAATGGACCAAAAACCGCGAAAATTACAAAATTTACAGTTTTGGTAAAACATTGGGGAATGGTTCGACGCTTGCCCGGGAAGGTTTCCAAGTAGAAGAAACTGCGAAAATTTGCCAAATGTTCGTTTGTTATAAAACTTTGGAGATTGATTGGACGCTGCGTGTGAAGGATTCTGATTTGAAGAAATGGGTGGGAAATAGTCCAAGAACCGCGATAATTCAAAAACTATACCATTCATCCGATTGCGATGAAATTTTGGTCAATGGTTAGACCCTTGGCCGCGAAGGTTTCCAAGGTCCAAAAATGGCAAAATTCACAAAATTATACCGTTCATCCGATTGCAATCAAACTTTGGGGAATGAATTGAACGGTTTCTAAGTTGAAGAAATTTTCAGAAAATGGTCAAAAAACCGAGAAAATTGCAAAATTTGCAGTTAACATTGAGGAATTGTTCGACGCTTGCCCGGAAAGTTTTCAAAGTGGAAGATATGGGCGGAAAATGGTCCAAGAACCGCTAAATTTACAAAATGTTTGATTTTGATGAAGCTTTGAGGAATGGTTGTACGCTTGCCCGCAAAGGTATCTTAAATGAAGAAATGGGCCGGAAATGGTCAAAAAACCACGAAATTTCAAAAACTATACCGTTCATCGGATTGCCATAAAACTTTGGGCAACGCTTGCCCGCGAAGGTTTCTAAGGTCTAAAAATCGCGAAATTTGCAAAATAACCTTATGAGAATTTATGAAAGCGCTTAGTGCTTATATTACAATGCCGGCGTTGGTAAATGGAAGCTGTTGCGTAACTTGCAAATTTTTGATTTGAGCCTGGATTATTGTGAAGATTTGATAGACGGCAATTGTAGACGGGTAAACAGGAGGTTTTAATCAAACGGTCAAAAAAGTCACAATTTGAAAAAAAGTCACGATTTTAGATTATCATGAAGACGTGCATATAGAGAAAAAGATCGCACGGTCCAAAATGTTTATACCGACATGCAGCCTGCACTAGATTGAATATAATCGCTCTCTTAAGAATTATAAGAACCCGTGCGACGCCGGGTATTCAGCTAGTTAATTATAATTATAACTATTTTTAGCTTGCCCCACCCCACCGACCCAACCCAGCTCCCCTTTTTCTTTTTTGTTTTTTTTTTTAAACCTACATTTTAACCCCCAAACCCTTTTGCAAATTTTTTTTTGTTTTTTTTTTTTTGTTTTTTTTTTTCTAATGCTTTTGTGTTTTTGTTGTGGTCGGGTTTTTTTTTTTTTTATAAAAAATTATTTTTTTTTTTTTTCTTTTCCCGGTCCCAAATCCCCCTTTTTTATTTTTTTATATTTTTTTTGGGGTCCTTTTATTTTCTTTTTTCGACCCACCCCCCCTTTGTTTTTTTTATTATTTCGAGCTATTTCATTATTTCTTGCGAAATGACGTTTACTATTAACTACGGTAATCTGATCTGAATTAATTTAGTGCGTTGTAAGAGCGACCGAAACTACATCCTTCTTGACCCTTCTTACAGTGTCACCGAAACCAACAGCTACAACTCGCTGGGTCATTACACTCACAACTCTACCAATGTCATTGCTCGTTTCTGTCGTGGCACCATACCACGCACCTGCGATCGCTCAAACATAAATGAAACCTATGCCAGACCCTGCACCATTTCTGAGAGCTATGTATCCAGCAGTGATGCAATTACTCTGGAGTTGCGCAATACAGAATCTACGGTATTGAGGTAAGTTGATAACCCAACGAAGTCTGTGAAACTCCTTTATGTTTTGCTCTTCTCTAGGCCACTTGACTTTAAGCTGAAATATGAGTTTATTGATCTGCATCAAGATGGCCTTCCCTTGGGTGGAGGTGAGCACGACTGTAATCGGAAATTTGTGAGCAGCATGATGGATCGCAAGGATCCGGCCATATTTCGCAGTGTGCGCAATATTTTTCTGTTCGGTCGAGGAGGCACACGAAATCTGAAATGTGTATACAAGTTTGAGGCGCAACGTGGTGAAAGGGTAAGAATAAAGTTGCGCAAGGTGACCACCACCAATAGACCCTGCTATTCGAGAGTGGATGAGGATATCAATCGATCGTTTTGCTATGGCGATACCAATGTACGCATTGAGGTAAGCTTATCTTTCTTTGAATTATATCAGCACTTTCAATGTACGTACACATACTTTTAGATCTTCGAACGTCCCTATCAGGATTCCATACTTCTACATCGCGGCTGCTTGTGCAACTCCTCAAATGAGTCACATTTACCTGTGGAATATACCTCCACCAGTCGAGATGTGGAGGTACATTTTGTGGCCCAAAATATGACCACATTGGATGACCCAGATACGGTGAACTTTGAAGGCATGTTTGAATTTGTCAAGGCACCCACCAGCTGTAAGGATGGACGTCGCAAATTTGGTCCCAGCGGCACCATAGACATGACCTTTGGAGATGTAAGCTTAGCCTTAGTTACTTACCCTAACATATGTTATTCAATTTCTCTCTCAATTTAGGTCGAGTGCCGCTCTAGACCCTGGCTAATCGAGCCCTCCAATGGCAACAAGTTTCTCTATGTGCGTCTCAAGGCCATCTTTCTAAGCAAGCACAATCCAAAGAAGACCTTGAATGCCAGCTTTTTGCAAACGGACAATTGGCGTTGTGAGACCAAGTCAAGAGCTGTGCTTACCACGTCAGAAGGTGGGGTATTAAGTCTTCTAAAGAAAACTTATAAGTTTACTCACCAATTTCCCAGGTCTTACCATTGTGGCCTGCCCGCTTAGTCCTGATTCGAGTGCCTATGAATTTGTAGAGATCTTCAGCTCGGGCTGGAACGAACGTCCAAACTTTGCACTCGTGAATCGATCTAGAGCTATTAGCGTGGAGTTTCTGCGACCTGGCAATGGAGAGTATACATTTAACTGGATGGAACTAATACCTAGACCCACGCTTAGCATGGCGGGTAAGTGGCTTTAAGAGTTAATGAACTGAACCATAATACTTTAGTAGGCAGAACATAAAGCTTGAACGTATCAGAGATATTTTACATCCAAAGTGCGGTACGGGAAAGGTGTATATTATTTCGTGTGTTCCTTTAGAATTACTGCAAAATATCGCAATAATCCAATATCTTAAGGGCAGCTTATGAACATTTGATTCTGTCATTTTCAACCAAATTTGAATTCTAAATCAAGTTTTTTTCATTTAAATTATATTATTTATTTAGATACCTTAAGGAATCAATTTTACAATTACTAGTCAATTTTTTTTTACAACAAAATGGGCGGCGACCTTATTCCGTATCATCGCTTGGCAATTGTTGATTGTGTACGCCAACTACATCGGAACGCTACACCTCAATCTCAATGTCTCGAGTTCGGATGAACCACTCGGCTCCAGTAATCCTCCTCAGGATTTTCCTGACTTTGATTTTTTCATGGTGGCGGCCGTCTTCGCTGCGATGCTTTACACCTGAACGCCGTGCCTCCAAATCGGTGCCAAGATCTACTTTGTATATGAGGACCTTGTTCCTTAGCGAGTGTTTGTTGGCGTTAAGTAGCCAAACTCATCCTCTTCGCCTTGCTGTGAAGCTTGCCTGCAACATTCGAGCGGCAAAATGTTGTTTAAAGGTAAGCCTTTTGTCAAGTGTCACTCCAAGATACTTGTGGGCCAAATTTATGAAGGGGACCTCTCCATGCAGGAAGACGCCGTATGGTGACCCAGATACGCACCGCACCTCATGGCCTGATCCGCTTCCGCCCAGTCTCAACGCGCCCCATCGGACAGTTGTCGTAAACAGTGCTTGTAAACAGAAGTTGTATGTGAAATGATCCCAGAGTACTCAGGTACTCGCATCACTCTTCTCTGGGCTGCAAGTCCATCCTGGACAACTTTAAATGTCCTGACAGCTAGAAAAGATCTTGACCACAATGAAGAGCTGAGGATTAAACGTTCCCTTCAGCTTGCTTGTAAGCCATCATGCCAGACGCGGTCAAATGATTGTTGGATATTCATGTACGCTGCCACAACGTACTCCTTGGCGTGGACTTCTTCCTCAGGACGAATTTAACAACGCTATGTAGCTGTTCTGTGCCATGTCCCAAATCCGGAAAAGCCAAACTGGAATTTTGGCAAGTTTAATTGCTGGAGTTCTCCAGGATCTCCAGTAGACATCTCTCCACCAGTTTGCCAAATGCTAGGCAAGGACGAGCTTATGGGTCTGTATGACTCCAGTTCATCTGACGTTTACCGATTTGTGAAGCATTACATATTGGCATTTTTCCATGCTGGGAAGTACTCAGGCGTAGAGTGGCGTTATCAAACGGAGAAAGTAACTTTGATAAATCCTTCAATAACCCAATTTCGTCAGCTATAAAAGGCTGTGGTGCCTTTGATGTATTCAGGAGAAACTATCGATAGTGGAAAACGAAAAATTCGATAGTTTCGATAGTGACAAAGATTCGATATATCGATTGTGCTATCGATACTTTGCCAGCTCTAGTATAAGCACTAGAAGCGTCGCTGCGCTGCGCATTCGGCTCTTGTTTAGATGCGTCGCGATTGAATCAGATTTGCGCTGCTTTCAAATACACCAATGCAAAAATGGGATTCAGTTTTTTCCCGGCCCCTGCCCTTAACAGAGAATATGCTGGCCCAAAATCGCCTGCCGTGCGGCTGACATTTCATTTATAGTCTCTGATTACCTTTAACTGACTGCCGGATGTTTACCTAAATTTGTATGAGCGTCAGGGAGTATTGTGCCCAACTGCTTTCAGCAGCACCTAGCACAGAAAAAACTACCGTCTACTGAGTCTGTGGTTTATCAACCCTGCGTGATGAATTCTATTGAAGAACTAGAAAGACAAGTCAAAATAAAAATAAAAAAAATAGGGGAAAGTTAACTTCGGCTCGGCTGAAGTTTTGTATACCCTTGCAGCTTCCATTGAAGACAAGCAAGTTTTTCTAACTAAGACTACTTTTTGGACCTAACTTTTCTATGGGATCTATACTAAAGGGTGATTTTTTAAGAGCTATAGGAAAGTTTTTCAAATAAAAAAACACATAAAATTCAGAAAAATGAATGAAATCTTTATTTGAATCGATAGTACGGTCCATATAATTTAATGTTTGAAGATTATTTCATGCAAATGTTGACCGTGACTGCGCCTCAAATGGTCCATCCGCTTAGTCCAATTTTGGCATACTCTTTCCAACATTTCGGCCGGTATCTCACGAATAAATGCTTCAATGTTGTCTTCCAATGCGTCAATTGAAGCGGGCTTGTCTGTATAGACATGAGCTTTAACATAGCCCCACAAAAAATAGTCTAAAGGCGTTAAATCGCACGATCTAGGCGGCCAATTGACCGGTCCCGAACTTGAAATAAAATGTTCACCGAACTCGCCTCTCAATAAGTCCATTGTTGCGCGTGCTGTGTGGCATGTGGCACCGTCTTGTTGAAACCACATGTCATGCAAGTCAAGCTCTTGCATTTTGGGCAAAAAAAAAGTTGGATATCATCTCACGGTAGCGCTCACCATTCACAGTTACGTTACGATTCGCATCATCTTTGAAGAAGTACGGTCCAATAATGCCACCAGCCCATAAACCGCACCAAACTGTGACTTTTTCTGGATGCATTGGTAGCTCTTGCAATGCTTCTGGCTGATATTCACTCCAAAATCGACAATTCTGCTTATTTACGTACCCATTGAGCCAAAAATGAGCTTCGTCGCTGAACACGAACTTCGTCGATGAACTTTCTTAACAAGCTTCTGAAACAGGTGTGGGTCCCTTTCTCTTGCGCGCAAATTAGAAGCACCCAAGCCAAAACAGCCAAGAGAAGTTTCAAGCTGAAAAGCCTAGAACTATTGAATTTTTTCCTACTGCTTAGAAATTAATATTTCACCAATACTTACGTTCCTAAAAAGATAAATGGTCATATCTTCTCGGAAAGTGAGGATTTTACGTCTTCTGCAACATTTTCGAAGAGTTTTTTCATGATCCGACTCGAAGGACCGAACTTGGTATTAGGGTAATTACGATTACTAATATAAGTACCGGCATGACCCAGTGAATAATGAATTATAAGAGTTTACCTAGTAAAACCTTTTGAGCCCTAAATTTGTTCAACCCGTTAATTCTCTCTTTGTAATCTCTTTTCATACAGAGGACTGTCAATTCAAATGCGCTGAACTGGGGGCCTGTGTCAATGCCAGCGTCTGGTGTGACGGCGTGGTCCATTGTCCCTCCGGCGACGATGAAGCCTTCCTGCAATGTTCAGCCCTAATGAAGTTACCCGCCGAAATACTGGCCACGCTCTGTCTAATCTTTGTGCTCTCATGTTGTGCATTTGCGGCCTTCGCTTACAAGTGAGTGTATGGTATGTAACCACATGGTATGGTATGTAACCGCATTCTCTTGCAGGAAAATCAAACGGAAACTACGCGGCTCTTCGGTGCTCCAGACGCGTCTCAAGTCCCTTAGCTCGATGGATACGGCAGTGCTGGATGAAAAGGAGGTGATTTGCTGACAAAGCGACAATTCTGTGCGTTATGTTGAGATCGATCGTGTGACCACGGTCTGATCGTGCTCGACAAGTCGTAACGTACAGAATTGTGCCCCGGAACCACAAGCAAACGCAACAATGAAACGATCAAACAAAGGCAACACTTTTTTCGAAATCAAAACCAAAATCAAACTCGTTCACCTGTTTTTAAAACAAAGAGTTATCCTCGATTTCATCAAAGGCCAGAGGACAAGCTCGAACGTTTTTTTAGAGTCGCGCAATTTTATAAGCAATTTTTCTAGGCCTAGGATTTTTCGTATGTATTTTCTATATATGATTTTGCACTTGAATTATTTCACTTACTGTACATACGGATGGTGGAACAGACGAGGACGGACCTTGATTACAAACTTCCACTGTTTTTTTTTTTTGTGTTAGTTTTACAGAATGCTCATATAGACCTATGTAGATACAACTGTTTCCTAATAGCCTTTAAGTAAATCAAACCGACTAAATGGAAAGAAACAATGGGAGTAGGAGGAGTAGGGAGTATGTAGAGGATTAGTTATTTTCAAAAAGGGAACTCCCACAGCATTTATTATGCGGCGCACAAAAAACCGAACAAAAAAACAAGATTAAACAACTGAATACTCGATGAAATCCAAGTAGATCGTAAGTGAAAGAATGCATTTTACATTTTAAGAATCCAAACAACTCGTATAGTCGCCAGTTTGTGGAGGGCATAGTCAATATACAATACGAGGCTGCAGAAGGTTCGGTGCGGAGTTTGGACCGGTTTTTAAAACCGTTGAACCCCAGATTTTGATTCTTCTAACTACAAATACCTATGGATCCTAGCAAAATCGAAGTTCAAAATGATTGCATACCATGAAGCAATTTCTTGAAATCTGCAAGAATTGAAAGAAGCTTTAATTGGTGATTTGCTGACTATGTAAATATTACAAAAAACGTTGACTTAAAGCAATCCCAGTCGGACTTGACTGCGTGCCAGAAGCACATCCCGAATACAACTTTTGTTGCAAAAACCTGCAATCTTCCTTTCGTTTTTGTATAGGGGAGAAACGCAGCAGGAACTGTTCTATTAGAAGCGACGTTTGCATGTTGTGCAGACTTCTTCGCTTCTAATCACTGCCAAAAGGAACGTGCATCAGTTTTCATACAGATTGTATGCCTTCTATCATACTGCAAAAGTTGTTAGTGCATTCTTCCGAAACCCGACTGGGATGATGTTTAAATAACACAATGACAAACCTGCGCATTTGTTAGTAGTGTATTTAGTTTGAAAAAGCTCTGCGAGCTTTTAGTCAGCGAGAGCGGAGCTGAAAAGCTTCGCGTAGACTGAAAAGCTTTCTTTTCGACTCTTTGTGAGCGCCAAATAAAACTTATTACACTCAAATAAGCGCAAGTCTGTGGTTGTGTGGTTAAGACAGCGCCGACTTGAAACCATTTTTGAACCGAACATTTGGCCCAATTAGCCTAAAATATTTGGTACTGAGGGGTTCGTGTCCGTACCGGTTTGCAGCCTCGCTACAATATATAGTATATATATATATAAAATTATAGCAGCTAGATGAATTCGTTAGTTGTTTTGTAGACGTTGTAGTGATCATGGATAATATCAGCATAATCAAAAATCAAAGAAATCAACTAGAGTTACTTCGTAAGTCATTCCGAAATCACGCTCATTGTTGTTACTGATTGTTGTCTACCAAATAGTGCACCGTTCGCTCTCATAGCCCACATCATCAAGCGCCTGCTCCCCCACTACCAAATCAATTCAAATCTTTGCATGGTAGCAAGTAAAGTATGTTGGCTCTGGTCTCTTAAGCAGCTAACTAAATCGAATCCTTTTTCTATTTTGTATTCTTTCTTTGAATGCTTTATTTTTGTATTCTTGAAGAGAAAACTCGTCGTTGAGACCAAGACCTAAATTGCAGCCGGGCCCGTTCGGAGGGAGCAGGGATCAGGGACTCCAAAAAGTAATCAATAAAACAAAAAAAAAAACAAAAGACAGCAGAGTGTATTTCAGTTGGTAATGCAATTTTTGTTGTTTAAAAACTGTAAATAAATGCCAAAAATAGAAGCTGTATGATATTAACAATTTTACATTGAGCGTTTTATTTCTCTCAACTTTTCTTCTATTCTTCAGTTGGAGACTTTTTCCAATATACAAAAAATTGAAATCAAACTCAGACAATAAAAATTCAAGCGTTTTATTTTGTGCAGTTTTGCTCGACGAACAATTTATTTCAAAACCGAAAATAGCACAAATAAGCTTCAATATACTAAACCATAATTAATATTCAAACAACTTAAACAACTAATTAACTAACAAAAATTTACCATTGAAACTTAAATAAATTTTTAGCAAAAAAAACTGCCCAAATGAAAATAATTTTCGTCAGTTGTGAATTAATAAATTAGAGAATTAGAATCTTGCATAACGAACTGAGCGGAGTTAGATGGAGATCTGGATGACCATATGAGAAATTAGATTTTTAAATTTAAAATTAGTCTAAATCAAAAATAACTAGAAAAACGGTAAACCAACAAAAATAAATTAAAATGTTGCAAAAATCATATCAGATTCTAAAATGATATTAAACTTTAAATGGAAAAAAACTGAACAACTTAATAAATGAACATTTAAATCAAAACCCCTAAAAATAATGTATTCTATTTAATGTACTAATCTAAATAAAGGGGGATTTTTTAGCTATTATCCTTTTGGCAACACAGGTTTAAACAGCTCACGCACTTTTCGTGCTTTGTTTCACTGTCAAACATCTTCAGTTTGGTCTATAATTTAACCATGAATCGTCTTACAAACGAACAACGCTTGCAAATTATTAAATTTTATTATCAAAATGCCTGCTCTGTTAACAAAATTCAGCGCGCGCTTTTTCCATTTGATGGTCAGTTTAATCGACCCACTGAAGCGGCTATTCGGGCTATTGTGACTAAATTTCGCACCAAATTTACATTGTTGGACATTAAACCACCAACACGCTTACGTAGAGTGAGAACTGAAGAAAATATCGCAGTAATTGGGCCTCTATTACTCAACAACGTGGAAAATTTTGCGGAAAGATTTAGGTGTTAAGCCTTTCAAAATACAGCTGGTGCAAGAATTGAAGCCGAACGACCTACCGCAACGAAATTTTGGTGATTCAGTCGGCCGAAGCTCCATTTTTTTCGGAAATTGGCGACGAGTAAATAAGCAGAATTGTCGATTTTGGAGTGAATATCAGACAGATGCATTGCAAGAGCTACCAGTGCATCCAGAAAAGGTCACAGTTTGGTGCGGTTTATGGGCTGGCATCATTGGACCGTACTTCTTCAAAGATGATGCGA
This sequence comes from Lordiphosa collinella, assembly GCA_018904265.1. Classification (NCBI taxonomy): domain Eukaryota; kingdom Metazoa; phylum Arthropoda; class Insecta; order Diptera; family Drosophilidae; genus Lordiphosa; species Lordiphosa collinella. The sequence continues at coordinate 381,332 of JAEIFV010000243.1, forward strand.
ATCGTAACGTAACTGTGAATGGTGAGCACTACCGTGGGATGATATCCAACTTTTGTTTGCCCAAAATGCAAGAGCTTGACTTGCATGACATGTGGTTTCAACAAGGCGGTGCCACATGGACTTATTGAGAGGCGAGTTCGGTGAACATTTTATTTCACGTTCTGGACCGGTCAATTGGCCGCCTAGATCGTGCGATTTAACGCCTTTAGAATTTTTGTGTGGGACTATGTTAAAGCTCATGTCTATACAGACAAGCCCGCTTCAATTGACGCATTGGAAGACAACATTGAAGCATTTATTCGTGAGATACCGGCCGAAATGTAGGAAAGAGTATGCCAAAATTGGACTAAGCGGATAGACCATTTGAGGCGCAGTCACGGTCAACATTTGCATGAAATAATCTTCAAATATAAAATTATATGGACCGTACTATCGATTAAAATAAAGATTTCATGCATTTTTCTGAATTTTGTGTTTTTTTTTTTTAACTTTCCTATAGCTCTTAAAAAATCACCCTTAGTAGGGTGGGTCAAATTGTATGGGGACGAAAAAACCTCCATGGGCTCATGGCGATTCTGGTTTTAATGGCCATAACAAGTATTTTTGCCCAAGAAAGCATACCTTTAAATTCAATTTCGAGCCTGCGAAAATGACGATGAAGATGTTTTCATATTTCTACGCGAACTACTTCCTCAGTTTTGAAGCCATCGAGCTGAAATTTTGCACAGAGTCGTCTTTTAGCTGCACACTGCACATATGTCGGATCCGCGAAAATCGGAGGGCCACTTCTTGTAGCTGTCATAGGAATTTTCTGTTTCAATTGTATTAACGACGAAGTTAGCTTTGCTTTCTCGATCATTTCCACACTGGGTTCGTTCTTGAGCGTCATTTCACTAAAAACAGCAAAATTGGCATCTTTCAACTGTTTAGAAAATTAAAAGGTATGTATGAAAAACTTTTCTGTTTTCAAGTGATATGATATAATCAGATACGATAATATCAGAACATTTAGTTGACTATGGATCCATTACCGTCTACATCGAAAGCAGCAACAACATCAACAAGTGCCGAAAGTGTCATTAATTTGATGTTTTTTATTTCGGTGTGCCTTGTGAATTGAGTGGTCTCAATCTACCAACAAAACAGTATATTTTAAGATATTATTTTTACTTGGACGTCTATAAACCAAAACAAAATGTTTTCATTTAAAACATTTACTCCCAATGTGACAGACAAATTGGTTAAAATTTGGAATAAACTTGATGCAGGAATTACAGAAAAACGGAATATTGTGTGGAAATTGAATATTTTGGTTGACAAATATCAAACCGAAAAAAAAACTTAAATTATTTTATATTGGAAAATGCAAATGCGACTTGAAAGCAGCTCTATGCTCATGTGGATTGTTTCCAGAACATTTGAAAGAGTACATGAGGGATCAACATAATGAAAGAAAATTTATACTCTTTCACAGCTTCCAGTTCTGTTCCGTCCAGATACCACTTCTCCGCTCTTGCAAGGCGCCCTCTGCCATCTCTAACCACCATGATCTTGGACTTCTCTGTGTTTATGATAAGGCTCCACTGTTTACAATACTCAGATATTTTATCAATTGTAAGCTGCATCTCTTCCGCACTTTCGGACAGCAGCACCATATCATCAGCGTATGTACATAAGTATTTTACAAGTGACAGCTCCAAGTCTTGCTCCTCCGCTTAGGTAGTCATGTAAGTCTTCGATGAACAGTGCGAACAGCAACGGGCTCAATAGGCATCCTTGTTTGACTCCTCTGTTTGTTTTAAACCACTCCGAGCATTTGTCTTCGTCCCATACTGTCGTTTTATTGTCAACATATAGGCTTTTCATGACTGCAAGCATTCTCGACGATAATCCTAAATTGCTTAGTTTGTAAAAGAGGGCATTCCTGTTAATTGTGTCGAAAGCTGTGCGGAAATCCACAAAAAACATATAAAGCTTTTTCTTCTGTTCTAGGTAATGCTGTGCGATGCTGGTTAGAACAAAAATGCTATCCACAGTTGAGTAGCCCTTTCGAAATCCGGATTGGTACTCGCTGAGCAGGTTCTTTTGGTCCACCCATGCAATTAGGCGGTCCAGAATAACAGAGGAGAACACCTTTACCATCGCGTTTTGGAATAAGATTCCTCTATAATTCTCTACTTGCCCTGGATCTCCTTTCTTATGTATGGGATATATTTAAACGGAAGAAAACTGGTGCCTCTGGGTTCTGAAGAATATTGTTGTACACATTTGTTAGGTACTCAATGAATACCGGCGATCAACACCAGGAGCCTTTTTGCATTTGCATTTCGCAATCGCTATATTTACTTCCGCCACTGAAATCGCTTTTCAAATGTAAAATGTATTTAATACTAAAGCCTACATTTTTTATGGTGTTTATGTATTTTTGACCAAATATACTAAAGCCAGAAAATAACCTAAACTTAGCAATCAGTGTCATTCAGCAGATAATTATAAGCAATCGCCCAATGTTTTGCTTTGTGTTCAAAGATATTTAAATGAGTGATATTTACGAACCCTGTTACATATAAAGTCCTCGTAGTTAAGTTAAAAATCTCTTCGTTTATACGAAAATCTCTAGAGATTTCTGGGTCACCCCCCATTGATACAGAACCTGTTGGAACCTAACAAGTTTAGCTCTACGAAAGTTTAATTTATTAGTAAACATAATATCTCGTACAAACACTACAATCAATATCGAATTTTGGGACAAAGCACAATCGCAGGTCACAAACACTAATTTTGTTATTTAATACATACATTTTACTTTATCTAGGAGCAAAAAGTTGAATTGCAATTTAATTGAAGCTAATTCAATAAAAAACTGCAGCAAATTGGTGGAAAAGCGGTTGGCAGCAGCTGGTGGAACATCTGATCACGGGTTTAAACCATTCGATTCAGAATGGGCAGAATTTATAAAAGCTGAAATTTTCTTTAAATTTAGATATTAGGCCTATTTCGTTTTCGAGTTCTCGTTTTGATCGTTTCCCGATCGATCGATTTCGAAAACTAGAACAGGCCTGATTTTTGTACGAAATAAATAATGAAATATAAAATGTAAAATATAACCACCAATGCTTACGATCTCAGCTAAAAAGGAAATCAATCTTTCAAATATGTGGGAAACTGTGTATCCTCCGATGGCGGCGCTGGTATGGTTACCCCTCCCGTATCCACAGCCGGTTCATGGGGCAGCGAGTCAATACTCTCCAGTGGCATAAAACAGTCGGCGGATACCTCATTATTCTTATCCCTCAATTTGGCGGGATATTTGAAGCCTGTGCCCGTGCGCGTGGCATCCATAGAGTCCTCGCAGTTGCCGATTAGACCCTGACGATGATCCTGTTTGTGTGCCTGCAGACGCTCGGCATTAATCGAGGTGTAACTACAGAGATCGCAGCACAACTCGCGATAGGCCTGCGCATGGTTGAGCCGCAGGTGACGCTTGAGGGCATTAGCCTGAATGCAGCTGTAGTCGCATTCGCTGCACTTGAGCGAAATGGCAGACTGACCATGACGCTGGCGATGCTTGTGCAGGACACTCGGATCGCGTGTGGAGAATTTGCATTGCTCACACTGCAGCGGTTTCTCGCCCGTGTGCTGGCGCATGTGTATGATGAGGCTGGCCTTGCGGGCGGTCTTCTTGCCGCAGACATTGCAGATGAACGGTTTGATCTTGTTGTGCACGGTTTTCACATGCTTGGACAGGGTCTTGCCGTTGACGAATTTGCGTTGACAAATTTCGCAAGTTTTCTCCGCATAGTATTTGTTTTTCTTCTGGGCAGAGGTGGTTGGACCCGCTGGTGGGGCAGCAGTCTCCTCGCTGGCCTGCTGCTGCTGTTCATTGAGTTTGCGACGTCGCTGCACAGCAGCCAGGGAACGCAGCACGCGGCTGCGCCACTTTTTGTGCACGCGCATGTGACGCCAGACCAGGGCCGACACTGGCGACCGATAGTCACAGCCCAGAGCGGGACACTGCAACAGATCCACATCCAATTGATGGGTCTTCCACAAATGGGCGGAACAACGTCGCCAGTTGCTCAGCTCCGAGCCGCATTCAAAGCAGCTAAATTTGCTGTCCCTGTGGCATTTAGCATGTTGTTGCATTCTCTCTTCATCCACGAACTTGAAACCACAGCCCGGGGCAAGGGAGCAACTGGGGACAAAAAAGATGTTGGATGTTAAAAGATTCAGTGGCTCTAGGTCACTTAGGATTCACTCACGGCACTCGCATATCTGCCCGTAGCACCAGTCGAAAGTCCTTAAACGGCATGGGTTGGAGTTCATTTGGTGGCGGAGGCGATGGCGCTATGTGCGGTTCTGGCTGGGCGGCGGCTTGTGGCGATTTGGTTTTGGCAGTGGCTCTTGCCCGCGAAATCTTCGGCTTGACCGGCTTATCGACTGGCTCACAGTTATGGAAGTAGACCATATGACCACGCAAATCCTCCAGCAGATCATATTGACGCAGACACAGGCTGCATACATAGACTATGCGTGGTGCGGCTTCCATGTTTCCAATGCAATGCAATGTAAACAAACTTTCAGGTAGTCAACCTATCGAGTATTTTATCGATAGTAGAGTTGCAGGGTTCTCAGCACTGGTTCCCAAGTGAACGATTTGAAGAACTAAACAGAAACGTTTTACTTTTTTCAAACTAGGAGCAGTATAGTCAAATAATACGTTTGTGTTATGGCTGCGTCTTAATTGTTTGACTTATACCATTGTTCCACTGGCACATTCTGGAGTCCATTCCGAAAAGTGATTATTTCTTGTTCCACTGACGAATGTTTATCACAGTTACACGCGAATGGATAAAGTTAAATTCAAATAAACAAATATCAGCTGTTTGTTTTTTGCTTTGCATTACAATTGAAAGTTTAATTTCCTTTAAATTTCACCGAAAGGATACCGCGTTCCCGATTTGAAAAGAGTCTAAGCAACGGAGGACCGGTATGAGACCACGAAGAAAAAGCGAAAATCACACAATTTGTAAGTTCATATTATTCTTATTAGTTAAATTTGTTTTAATTTAAATCTTGCATACATTTTGAAGCGATATGGCGTGTTTTGGGAACGAGATGTGCCTGAAAACTCAGACGCTTGACTCCTCAGCCAAATATCGGACAATTGGCAGGTTGATCGGCGTGTCGACTTCCATGGTCGGTAAAATCCTCCATGTAATGGCCTGTTTTCGGGTTCTATTCATCTGATAAACAAATGTTATTAAGTGGAATTTATTTACAATAATAATTTATTATTGTTTGAAAAAGAATTCAAGTTTTGCCGTTTACCTTTCCCACTCACAATCAGCTGTTCTATTGATGACACTTGGACTTATCGATAAGAAATCTAGCCTTTTAGCGGAAAAAAGCTAGAAGTGCCCGTGCGAATGTCAAATGTAGTAACAGTGATTTGATCATCCACAGCGGATGACCTGCCAAATGGACATTTATCTCTTATGGGGAAATACACAGAGAGAATGAGGTCATTTAGCTCATCCTGTGACTGACCTACAGAATGTGCCAGTGGAACAAGGGTATAAGTCATGCACAAGTTCCATTAACTCGAGCGCTTATGACTCCATCCACTTTAGCCTTTTGACTATTTATATAATAGGCTCGAGTGCATTTTAAAATCTAATCAATTAACAATCAACTAATTACTCCAATTTAAAATGAAAAAACACCGCTCTTTAGTTAGTTTTTCCGAAGAAAATGGGCCCACTAAATGAAAGTCGATTTCGTTAAATCAATTATAATAACCCTACTTTCCTCACACATTTTGTATGGATTCTATAACTGTTATTTTCATGTATGTGTTGAACTGGTCCTAAGGTTGTGCTAAAAACTATCGATAGCAAAGAACCATTAATGCCATTCACCGCGCACGCGGGCGATAACGATTAACGCGACTGCAAGTGCGACAGAAGCTATACAAATTTTTCTCAACCAGAATTCTGTCTTAAGATTATTTTTATCCGCTTAATTAGCATTTCGTAGTCTCGGAGTAGTTTGGGCAATAATGGGCAGCGCGCTGGAGAATTATGTGAATCAAGTGCGCACGCTGAGCGCGGCGGGTAAGTGACGTGCGCGTTGCTTCGCCTTTGTTGTTGTTTCGCTGATGCGGCCTTTTCCCTTAGGAAGCCACCGCGAGCTGGCGGATGAGTTGCCCGAATCGCTGTCGCTGCTAGTGCGCAACTGGAGCATACTGGACAATGTGCTGGAGACGCTGGACATGCAACAGCATACGCTGGGCGTGCTCTATGTGCTGCTGGCCAAGTTGCATAGCGCCGGCACTGCCAATCCGGAGCCGGTGCAAATTGTGCAGCTGATGCGGGACTTTGTGCAGCGCTGCAATGTGGAGCAGCTGCGCTATGCCGTGTGCGCCTGTGAGTAGATCGAAACGTCTGTTTGAGTTGGTTCTAGATTGTTGTGGTGTCTCCTCTTTCCCATCTTAAAGTTTATGAGACTTGCCATTTGTTCACGGACTTTGTGGTGCAGAAGCAGCTAAGCATTCTGGGCATTAAGATCCTGTCACGCGCCATTGAGCAGATTCGACAAATGGACACACAGCTCACTCCCATACACGCCGATCTCTGCCAGCTGAGCCTGAAGGCGAAAAACTTTAACCTGGTGCTGCCTTACTTGGATGCCGATATAACCGACATCTCCACCGTGGCGGCGGAGTGCAAGAACCAACAGCAGCAGCAGTCGCAGCACACGACGGTGAGTTAATCCTCATGTCTTTTCCATCCAGCTCCATCTAATTCCCTTCCAGGATGCCAATAACGATGCCAAGTTCTTTTTGCTTTACTATTACTATGGCGGCATGATCTACACGGCCATTAAGAACTATGAGCGCGCCTTGTACTTCTTTGAGGTGTGCATCACCACGCCGGCCATGGCCATGTCGCACATCATGCTGGAGGCTTACAAAAAGTTTCTCATGGTCTCGCTCATCGTAGAGGGCAAGGTGAGTTTGGAACCTCAATTTGTATGCCTTAGCTCTCATAGTAAGCCGTGTCTCTATTCCTGCGCAGATAGCGTACATACCAAAGAACACACAAGTCATTGGACGCTTCATGAAACCACTGGCCAATCACTATCACGATCTGGTCAATGTTTATGCCAATTCATCCAGCGAAGAGTTGCGCATTCTTATACTCAAGTACAGTGAAGCATTTACGCGGGATAACAACATGGGTCTGGCCAAGCAGGTGAGTGGAGTGGAGAAATGTTCGCTCAACTGTCTAATTGGGTTTCTTCTCTTACAGGTGGCCACCTCCTTGTACAAGCGGAATATACAGCGACTGACGAAAACCTTTCTGACGCTCTCCCTAAGCGATGTGGCGAGCCGTGTACAACTGAACAGTGCGGCGGAGGCAGAGCGCTACATTCTGAATATGGTAAATGATGTTCTAATTTTACTATAGGGACTGAATTCTGATAACAAGAGAATTGGCGACACAATGGGGTTTGAGTAAAAAATACTGCGAAATAAAAGCAGCTCTAACTTTCGCACCTAATTCCTAATTACACTTTTTATATCCGTTACCCGTAGACTAAAGAGGGTATACTAATATCGTGCAAATGTATGTAACAGGCAGAAGGAAGTATGACCGACCCCATAAAGTATATATATTCTTGATCAGCATCAACAGCCGAGTCGATATAACCATGTCCGTCTGTCTGTATGAACACCTAGATCTCGGAGACTAGAAGAGCTAGAGCCACCAAATTTTGTATGTAGCCTCATATTGTCCCTACGCAGATCAAATTTATTTCAAATTTTGGCCACGCCCCCCAATTTTAAAGATATCAAGCACATATTTTGCAGTGTAGTGTATGGGCCCAATATAAAGATCGAATAATAAATGGCTGAGTTATAAAGATATAAAAACGTTGCATACTTCACATAGGGAAAGGCTATTAAACGCTAATTGCCCTGAGTAACGGGTATATCGAAGTCGGGCAGGACCGACTTTAACTTACGCTCTCGTTAGGTCAAACAATGACATCATGGTAACTTCCAACTATTTAATTGCAGAATTCGAATCGAAACTGTTGTTTCAAGGTATCGTTAAGGCAGAAAACTTAGCAATTCGAGGTTTACACGATAAAGCAACTTCATGAAGTCTTCGTAGTAGTCGGGAAATTCTGGTGAAATTACTGAATGTTATAAATGAAAGGTATAGAATCTCAACTGATTATTTTGTCTGCAAAGAAAACTTCATGAAGTTTGCTTCATCGTGTAAACTCCAAGATAGAAAGCACTAGAAGACTAATTTCTGCGATATGATAGGCTTTAAATATAAAATTGTCGATATACGGGGGTGTCCCAGAAATTTTCGTATTAACGGTTTCGTTTCAAACTGCAACTGCTTGCCCTTACATGTGAAGTGCCTCCAAAATACAAGGCTACTAGATTAGACGACAAAAGTTGAGATTTGAAATCGACTGCTCAGCGCCAAGTATATTTAAAACGTACGGTTTTCGTTTCCTATAATCTAGAAGGCGACTTTATTCTCGACTATTTACATATAGTTTAGTTTGGTTCAAAATCTAATCGTTTATACGAAAATCTCTAGAGATTTCTGGGTAACCCCCATAGGCATGCATCTTTAATATTTATGAGTATACAGCGGATTTTATTCAACTTTTTAAATGAAGACAGATTGAAGTGAAATTTGGGATTTATACTAATTAAATATCCCTCTTTCCATTAAAAACTACATATCCAAAATGTTTTTTTTTGCATAAGCAAAATATGCAATATAAAAAAAATATGCAAATATGCAAAAAAATATGCAAATATGCAAAAAGTAAAATGCTTATAATAGTTTTAAAATGAATTTGAGTATAAAATTTTGGACTTAAATATATTTTCTTATAATTTAGAAGTTGTAATAATGCATTTTCCACCACAAATTAATTCTGTGCCAGTAATTTTAACCATAAGAGCTCACAAAAAATTTTTTTTTAATAATTCTTCAGTAAATTAGCTTATATTCTTGTTCCATTGGCACATTTTAGCGATCTTTCTCTGGATGTTCTGACTGACCACATTCTTTCTGTGGATTTCCTCATAAGAGTTAAATGTCCAAATTGTTCATGACGGATGATCAAGTCAAAGGCTAAATGATGTTGCCTTTTCCGCTCAAAATAAAGAATTTTAAATTGTTACTAACAGGAACAGGTTTGTGTCCATAGCGTTGTCACGAGGGGAGCTTAGTGGAGTGTTTTAACTTAGTGAGTGGGGGTCTTAGCACAGTGCTCACTGGGACTGAATGGAAAGCTGATCGGCAGAATTTAAAACTTTCGTTGACTTTGGCTTTACACGTGTCAAAATCAGAATCCGGCGGCTTTAGGTGCTCTGATTTCATTTCTGGCCATATTTTTCCGATCGACCACAAGGTCGCTAACTTATGGAGGGGAATGGGGTAAAATTAAACTAGGGAAAATAAAATGGGGAGGCGGCTGACTTATGGAGGGGAAAACCTAATATCTAAAAAAAATCGAATGCTTAATCTTTTCTTAGGTTTGTGGGTGCTCCGATTTGATTTCTGGCAATATACTTCCGATCAGGAGATCGAAGGAAGAGACGGGCGGGGGTTTTTGAACAAATTCCCTCGAGCTCATCCTCTTACTCCGACAACTGCAGATTTTCGATCTCGGTACCAGCCCTGAGCCTCGCAAAGCCGTTCTTTATTAAGTAAATGATGAACGCACGCATTATTTCACCCTATAAAATACCAATGTACCAATCACTTAGCCTGCCCCCATAACAAAGATCCCAAACACCACTTTTTAATTTGAAATTTTTATTATTCAAAAATGTAGTTGTAATTGTTGAAACAGTAAATATTTAAGTTCTTTTCAATGTTATCCATTGAAAAAGTTGGCGTTTTTCAGAAAAAATAAGCTTGTAAGCCGAAAAGCTTCGTTCAATATCGCATGAAGTTAGCGGTGCATATTTGAATTTAAATACGTCCGCCATGTTTATCTGTCCCGCGTCGTTTATTTCTGTCTCAGGATTTAAAAATATTACTAACATCTAGTATTTTCTGTTCCCAAAATTTGTAGTTGTTAAATGTGAGCTGCGTGCAAAGTGTAGGCTTACCTTTCAGAGCTGAGAATCATTATTTCTTTGATTTAATAATCCATTAACACACCCCGTTCGATTATGAAAACCGTATGCCCAGGCACTCGGCTGATCTTTATCAAGCTAGCGTAAATGTCGAATATTTAGATTAAATGAACGATTTGACATAACCTTTGACTCTGAATCTGACTGGCTTTATTGGGAAATTGTCATTGCTCTGTGGAATTGGATGCTGGATGGTGCTTTTTTACGAATATAGTTCCTCCGCTGCTTGAAATCTGGAATCTGTGAAATGCATAGAACGAGTAGGCTAAAAGACGTCTTCTAGCAAGGCTTGGGGGGCCTTGGCTTGGGGCATCTTGGCTTGGGTTTGGGACATTTAGGTTTCCTGCGGCGACGCCTCTTTCGCTTGGGCTTACAAGCGCGTGGCTTGGGCTTGCATCCTCGCTTTTTGCGTTTTGGCTTGCAAGATGCCCGCTTACGTTTGCGCTTACACATGGAACAGTCATTCGCACTACTTGTTGGAATTGGAGTAGCAAAGAAGTCACCATCGAATTCAGCTATAACGAAATTCGAGCTGTTGCTGCGGCTGCAACACCTTTTGTTATCATCGTATATTGGTAAAGCGTCAGGTTCCGGTAGATTTCGTGCAAGTCGGTAGACCTCCTGAGACCATAAATGTCATTAATTGATGCGGAACTTCCCTTATTTTGACTTACCGGTGAATATAGCCAGCGTTGACTTTCAGGCATGTTTTTCCAGCGCATGGCCGCCTGCTGCACTAGTCCGTGCCCATGAAACACATCGTTATAACGGTGATGGAACTCCCGTAGAAAATTGAAGTATGGATTCCCTGTGACATTTGCCGTATACATACTCTTCTTCTGTAATTCTGGCTGTTCGCGATTTATGTTTTCATTATCGTTGTTTTCGACCTCGCCGTCAGTCGTATGATGCGAGTGCTCCGAATCCCCTTGCATGTCATTGTCAACCTGGTCTGCTGGTCTATCGACAATGACCCCGGTGCTGAGCGATTGATTACTCACCACAGCTCCTCCCACAGTGGCGCTGCCATCAGTGGTCAGCTTTCCCTCAGACTTGCTCGAAGACATCTTTATGCTTGAGCAATAGGAATATAGTGAAAACCTAACAAAAATTCTTAAATTTGGTGGTTTTGAAAAATACACAATTTTACCAAAAGATTAAAAATATATTTTCCTACACAAACTTTAGATGTGTTCTGTATAAGATGTGCTAACTGAATGAAGTAAAGCAAATTTGCTTCATAGAACTTGTCTGCTTTTCAGTTTGAGTGAAAACACAGGGAGTACTTTGTCATTATTTTTTTTTTTATATAATTTCAAGCAATTTTGAATTAGAAAGGTGGATGACGATAAGTGACTTTTTCAATAAATGTTAATTTTTCTAGCTTCACTCAGAAAAAATATGGCTATGGGGGCCGAACCTTCTAAAGGGTGATTTTTTAAGAGCTATAGGAAAGTTTTTCAAAAAAAAAACACATAAAATTCAGAAAAATGCATGAAATTTTTATTTGAATCGATAGTACAGTCCATATAATTTAATGTTTGAAGATTATTTCATGCAAATGTTGACCGTGACTTTGAGGCGCCTCAAATGGTCCAGCCGCTTAGTCCAATTTTGGCATACTCTTTCCAACATTTCGGCCGGTATCTCACGAATAAATCCTTCAATGTTGTCTTCCAATGCGTCAATTGAAGCGGTCTTGTCTGTATAGACATGAGCTTTAACATAGCCTCACAAAAAATAGTCTAAAGGCGTTAAATCGCACGATCTAGGCGGCCAGTTGACCGGTCCCTAACGTGAAATAAAATGTTCACCGAACTCGCCTCTCAATAAGTCCATGTGGCACCGTCTTGTTGAAACCACATGTCATGCATTTTTGCATTTTGGGCAAACAAAAGTTGGATATCATCTCACGGTAGCGCTCAGCATTCACAGTTACGTTACGATTCGCATCATCTTTGAAGAAGTACGGTCCAATGATGCCACCAGTCCATAAACCGCACCAAACTGTGACTTTCTGGATGCGTTGGTAACTTTTGCAATGCTTCTGGCTGATATTCACTCCAAAATCGACAATTCTGCTTATTTACGTACCCATTGAGCCAAAAATGAGCTTCGTCGCTGAACACAATTTTTCGGTAAAAAAGTGGATCTTCGGCCAACTTTCCAAGAGCCCATTCACCAAAAATTCTACGTTGCGGTAGGTCGTTCGGCTTCAATTCTTGCACCAGCTGTATTTTGAAAAGCTTCACACCTAAATCCTTCCGCAAAATTTTCCACGTTGTTGAGTAACAGAGGCCCAATTGCGGCGAACGGCCAAACGGCGACGAATCGATAATTGATGGTCATCATTAACACTGGCCGATACAGCTGCGATATTTTCATTCAGTTCGCACTCTACGTAAGCGTGTTGGTGGTTTAATGTCCAACAATGTAAATTTGATGCGAAATTTAGTCACAATAGCCCGAATAGCCGCTTCAGTGGGTCGATTAAACTGACCATAAAATGGAAGAAGCGCGCGATGAACTTTCTTAACAGAGCACGCATTTTGATAATAAAATTCAATAATTTGCAAGCGTTGTTCGTTTGTAAGACGATTCATGGTTAAATTATAGACCAAACTGAAGATGTTTGACAGTGAAACAAAACACGAAACGTGCGTGAGCTGTTTAAACCAGCGTTGCCAAAAAGATAATAGCTAAAAAATCACCGTTTATAAAACTGTGGGAGATATGACGTTCTTTCCAATTTGCGGGGGCGTGGCAAAAATTTAAAGTAAACTTGATCTGCCTGCAAGTATAAGAAGCATATGTCCCATACATGTCAAACCTCTATCACTTACCATCTCTGAGATCTGTTTGTTCATACGGACAGACAGACAGACATGTCTTTATCGACTCGGCTGTTGATGCTGATCAAGAATATATATATTTTATGAGGTCGGAGATGCTTCGTTCTGGCTGTTATATCCTTTTGCACAAACTTAATATACTCTGTGTACTTCTGGTACAGAGTATAATGATTTATAAAATTGAAAATGAAGTCACTTAGTGGAATTTAGAGGTCATAGGCAATGCCATGGATTTTTTGATGGAATTCGAATTAGCCGTAATCACACTAACTATAGTCGTATTGATAGCCAGCTCCATAGACTGGAGATACTCGCCGGACGTATAAGAGAAGGAACAGGTAAATGCATTTGGTCTTAAAGGTGACTTTGTTGAGGTGTATATGCTTAACACTGCTCGACACATAAGTCATGGATAATCTAGTCAATAAAACCATCTTAGCATTCTTTAGTGTACGATTACCCAAAGAAGTTCACTGCGATGACTTGTTCCTAGACTCTAGTTTGCTTTGATAGTTCCACGTTTCATCCACGGTTACAAATCGAATACGTCAATCTCTAATTCAAAGAACTCCCACAAGATATTTACTTAACCACAACGTTATGCAAATGCTAGAAAAACTTCCCTCCAAGAGAACTATAAATAAAATAAAATTTTAGGCAAAAAATTTTTTTTGCTAGACGTGGACTTATTAAACCATGTTTGTCTGAAATGCACGAGAGAGTTGCAGTTCTGCGCAAAATTATATCGATTATATTCGATTATATCGAATAGATACCTACTTGATAGTATTTACTTTAGATTTGTGGTAAAAACATGCTTTATTGGACTACAAAATTTTTGAGGGAATCTGTGTGTTTGGTTGGGTAGGTGTTTGATGGTCTGGGATTGGTAGCGTGTTCGATAGGGTGTCTCCGCAAGATATCTGAATTTCGTTACTCTTCGGTTGGAAATCTGGGAGTTCTTAATGTTTGTAGAAGTTGGCTCATCTGTTGTTCTGCTGGTTCACTTCTGAAATTTTAGTTGGCGCCGCTTGCGTCTATGAAATTTAAAGACCGCACTGTTTGCGTTTCGGTTTGGCGCATCTTGGCTTGGGCTTAGGTTTGCATGCGCGCTTCTTCTTTTTGGGCTTACAGGCACGTGGCTTGGGTTTGCAACCCCTCTTGCGTTTCGGTTTGCAAGTTTTGCGCTTGGGCTTGCAAGATGCGCGCTTGCGCTTAGGCTTGCAAATTGGTTTCTTCTCGGGACAACCGGGGCCCTGATTCTGTCCTTCCCCCTTTGAGGGCGGTCGGGAGCAAAACATACTGCGACGCTTTGAAGTCGCCTTCTTTGTATCACACTCGCCTTCATCGGTTAAAGCTGTGATGGAAGGGAAACTGTCTCTTTCCCATTCGAAAGAGTATGTTGATTTTACTCCGCATCCTAAACTGTAGATGCCCTGTAATACAAAAATCTTTATTTAAATTCAAACTTTCCCTTTAACTTCACTTACCGGTGAATACAGCCAGCGTTGGCTCATGGGCATATAGTGCCAGTGTAATGCCGCCTCTTGTACCAAATTGTTTCCTTCGCATTCATCACCATAGCTTCGGCGATACTCGCGTAAATAGTTGAAATACTCATTATTTATAATATTCCCCATAAACATGGCAGTAGAGTTGAGAATACTGTGCTCTGTTGGTTGTGGCTCTAGATCCAAGTCATTAGAAACATCCTTATCTTCTCGTCCAGACACAATGGTCACACTGCTATCATCTCTTTCACGGTTCACGCCGTTGACCAATGTCAGATTGCTCCCCGCTGGGTTCGAGGACATCTTTTGGATGGAAAAAATTTTGTTCGCTCACAAAAACAAAATAAAATTACTGTAAAAATTTGACTAAAACTTTTTTTAAAAAAATTTGTTTTTACACAAACATTACGTGTGTTTATAAGAAGCTCTAAGCACAAACTGAAGAAAATCTACCTAACATACAGGAACATGACTGAATTTGAGTTTGAGTGAAAACTCAGCGACTACTTTATTGTAAAAATTTAACAAAATTAATTCTAAATAGTTGAGTAGTCACTAAAATGTTTTTCCAACTAATTTTAACCGCATTCTCTGTTCTGAATGTCTTGGTAAACTCTTTTGGCTGTTCTCAAGCCTCAAGCATTTTATACGCTGTACCAAAGGTACGAACAGTTCTCACAGATGATTGCTACATGTGAGATTGGGAGTTGATATATTTTATTTAAAAATAGTTTTTTTTTAAATTAAACATTTACTTTACTTAAAAGTCAACACCGGTTTTTTTTATGAATCTGGCTAGCTCTCTAAAGTATAAAGGTTCCTTCGAAAGCAGGAGATCCTTTGTATTTCTGAAATGATTAAGTTTCAAACTC